>OY821519.1:235734995-236334995 GCA_963682025.1 Cordilura impudica
TCCAGTTTTTTGGTGAGCTTTTCAACTTAGGCGCCTTTTTTTTCCTAGACATTGTTTGGGAACATATGTTTTTATTATTTTTATTTGAAAGCACATTTAGTAATGAGTAAATTGACACCTACAACCTACACTAGGTCTCTTCAAAAGTGCATGCAATTTTTTCTATTTTGTGACATAGTGTTATTATTCACATAAATACAAAATTGCACTTTTTAATTTTCCATTCAAATTTAAGAAAATATCAATTCTAAAAACTAGAATTAAAAATTTCCAATTTTAAATTACAATTAATTGAATTTCAGAAAATCATATCAAAACGTCGGAAATTATAATTTTAAATTTAGAAGACTCAATTGCATCTTTAATATATAAATTTTATTCGTTAAACACAAATTGAAATTCCAAAAAAAAAACACCAAATACCTATGTTTACATTTAAAAAAAATATTGCCATTCAGGAGAAATTAATAGCTTTTCAGTACCGCGCTTCAGTAACTTCTTTTAACGATAGTCGAATCGTTAAAAAAAGAAAATTGCAAAATTATCAGTAAAATTTTTAAACGATATTCGCTATTGTTAAAGTCAGCTGTTGTTGTTATCTAAACGACAACCATTTTTTGTGTTGTTTATTCAATCGATAAAAACTTAAATTTTTAGGTTGAAATGTCGTCGTACATAAATAAAAATCATAAAATAGTGAAAATATTTTGCTGTTATTAAAAAATAAAAAAATTAAATATCATATTCAATTCATTATTTCATTTTCAAATAAATAAACAGAAATATTAGTAAAAAAAAATAAAGATATTAAACATAAACATAAAATCATTCTGTCAAACACGAAGTAATTTGTTTTTTTTCTATTCTTCTTTGTGTTTTTCGCTTATTTTGACAGAGATGCCACTCGTTTACAAATTAAATAAATAGAAAAATAGATTTGTCGACTGTCGTTAAGATGTATGTACTTAGTGAATCACTTAATCCTTAGTGCAAACAACAATAGCTGTCGATATATTTTGCGATTGTCGGATCGTTGAAATTTACATAATCGGACTACAGAAAACATTAATTTAAATTCAGTGAATTTTAGAAAACGTCAAATGATATTTAAGAATTGCGAACATAAAAACTGTTACATAAATAAACGCAATTTGATGAGAATGTTATTTTTTATATATAAATTTTCACAATTTTTTTTTTGATGAAAATTTGAAGTTTTTCAGAAAATAAAGAGAACAAATTATTTTATTTAAAATGTTTGGGACATTTGGTTTTTTGCGTTTGGCATCCCTAATTTGAATTATTATTATTATAAATTTATTCTCTATGTTTTCCAAATATGGCAATATTTTAATAAAAAAATTGAGAGAGTTTTTTTTTTGGTTATTATTTTGTTACTCCATCCGACCTATATGGCCGCAATTAAGAAATATTTGGCCAGTTAAAACAAACTATACAGTCATCTCCAATTAGCACGATTTAATGCATATAGCCACCCTACACAACCATTACCTTTGCAATGGAGGTTAGGGCGAGCTATTTATTTAGCAAAAACTATATTAAACGAGAAGTTATGTCATATAACCGGAAACGCATGCATATAGGTATATAACTTAATGCAAACACCGAAATAAATCCGAAATAATAGAAAAGACGAAAACCAACCCAAAGAATTTGCTGAAATAATTTGGTATTAAGTTTAACAAATTGTTTACTTTTTCATTTACATTTATTATCAAGACTCAAACTGAGGTGGAGGGTATCAAAGATTCGGCACAGCCGAATTTAACACTCTTACTTGTTTTTTGCTAAAAATAAAAATTTAAGAGGTTCCTGCTTTAAAAATTTTGATTTTAGAATATTAGCACCAGTTTAAAATGCAATTCAAATAATATCTATATAACAGTATATGAGTCACTCCGTAAGATTTTCGGTAAAAATTGACTTTGATGAAGGCGATTTTTATATGTGTTTGTCATTACGTTTGTAACGGATCGAAAAATGCATTTCCGTCTGTCTGTTGAAATCACGCTCGTTCATAAAACAAACCATTTACCTGGAAAAACCTTAAAACACTATTGTTTGTCATTATTTCGAGCAGGTTGGAATTGAAAATGGGATAAATCAGGCATCATTGTGCCGAGATATGTCCAAAAATATGAAGTCACCTCTAAAAAAATTTTAAAATTCAGTGTGTTTATCATAAAAATTTTGTATTAAGTTTATCAAATTATCAAATTATTGCTTTTTAAAATATTTTGTTTACATTTACATTTGTGGACTCAAATGGACTCTTTTTTACGATTTTTTCGCCGTAAGTACCACGAAAAATTAATTTTTGTAATTTTTCAGGTAAAAAGAAAAGACTAATTTATATTAATTTATTTATTTTACCTTTTCAAACAACAAAAAATTAAACCCATTGGATTTCTATCTCCGAAAAATATAAAGCGTCGAAAGAAAATATTTTTATTTCATGTTTTCAAAAATTTTTAGTGGTGACTAACTAAATATTTAAATTTCTGTTTTAAAATTATTTTTTTTTCTGAAGCTCGTGTTCAATATTTTCGAAAGAAGAAGAATACATTGGCCAAATTTTAAAGCAAACAAAATAGTTATGTTCAGTTTGACATGGAATTAATCATATGTATGTCTGTATGCAGCTAAATATTTTCCTATTTTTACAAAATTTGATTACGTTCGAAAATTGAATTATGCAGTAGAATTCGTGTGTGCAAAATTTTTATATTTTTAAATTAACAACACTATATCCAAAACGAAAATTGGTTGGTCATAAGTAGATAAACAAAACACCTTGTTTTTTCTTAATATAAAACTACTAATAGCATACAATATGTGGAATGTCCTTTATTCTTTGTTCGGAAATTTTTCCATGGGCTATTTTTCATAGTACTATCATTTCTATGCAGATATTAGAAAATTCTTTAGTGCTGAAATCATTTGTGTTTGGATGTATTTATTGTGATGGCAAGGTAAGAAAGTTAAGACATATTCATACCACTGCCTTGATGTGCGGCCTTTTTATAAGATCCAATTTCCAATAGATTTAAGTGAGCTCAGGGTTCACCATTTTCGATTCCATATAAAATCAAATTATAATTCATACAAAAAAATTTAATTACTTTAATTACGGGAAAATAGAGTAAAGAGTTGCAAAATAAGTACTAGCTTTCTTTTACAATTTCCTAGGCCCTATAACTCGAATAAAACAACTCCTTATCAAACATGATACTGAATGTCATTGCAAATGACATGTTGCATTAGATAATGAGGGAGCGGTGTTTCACACAGATTGACTAGTGCTTCAGGAAAATAAGCTATGCCAGACAAAGAACATTTAATATTAAGTAACATCTGCAATTCTAGGACTTTTAAAAACACCAAACAATGCAAAATGCTTTAAATGAAAAAAAATCTTTTTAGTATAAACTATGCCAAAGATATGGACAGAAAATGTAGTTAAAGGTTGTTTCATTTTTCAAACTGTTTTGTAATCGCAATTTAATGTTTGTAATAAAAAACATTTTAAACCAATATTTATTTAAAAAAAAAAAAAAATTATTCAAACGAAAAAATGTTTTTTAGTAAAAAAAAAAAAATAAATTAAATTCGCTTAAGCGGAATATTTGATACCCTTCATTTATAACAAAATTAAACATAATGTTTGAAAAAGGAAACAATTTGATAAACTTAATAATTATACTCAATTATAACATCAAACGCACTGAACTTTTGGCATATTTTTAGAAGCGTATAAATATTTTAGGTCATATCTTGGTACAATGATACACGATTTACTCCATTTTAAATGATGGTTTATTTTTTTGAATGAGCGTGATTTCAAAGACACACAGACGGACGGACAGACGGACATCGCTATATCAACTCGAGTTGGTATAAAGATCAAGATTATACATACTTTATGGTTAGGAAATTAATTTTTCGATGACAAACTGATATATAAACTCTGACCAGTGGTGTGGAGGGTATAAAAATAATTAAAACCAAAAAAAATACCTTAACTCAATATCATTTTATTAAGATTCTTATTACTCTTACAAGTAATAATAAAAATTAATCACGTAATATTATAAATTCAGTAAGACTGCAGCAGAAGAAACAATTTTAAAATCTGAGATCCAATCTAAAAATATATTTATAGAAATATTTAAAGAAATTTATTCTTAGAATATGAGGATATTTTTCTATAGAAAAATTCTTAATATCTGAAACTCTTTTTCTACAGAAAAATTCTAAAATCTAAAGCTGAATTACATTTTCCATAGAAATCTTTCACAAGGAAAGATAGCCAGGGGCCAAATCACCGCATTCGTTATCGAAATTTTTCGATCGAAATTATTTTTTTTTATTTTCCAAAATAAAATACTAAAAATAATTTTACTATGTCACAGTTAACGAATTATGGCTCCTAATTAATGGTGTTTTCTTTTCTGAAATAAAATGTTAAACCTTTATTGTGTACATTTTTTTAATGTTTACCCCATACTTTTAAGATGTCGCATTTTAAATGGTCAGAATAGAACATAAAATCACAACTTTGTAAAACTTTTTTCAATGAACAGCTGTTTTTTGTTGACATTTTTCTTGAATATATTTCAACAAATAACACAAGAAGCCAAAGCCAAAAGTAAAAATATAAATAATAATTAAAATGGAAATAGAAATGGAAAATTTCGAATATTTAATGTTTAACAATGAAAGTGATGAGAGCTCAAGTGATAGTAAAACAGTGCTGTGTAAGTATATAAAGAAAATCATATAAAAATTATAATAATGTACATATAAATATAACTATTTTTTTTAGTTTAGGCAGATGGAGGCATCCGGCTGTTACTGGAACTATACGGAAACTATTTGCCAGCAATTGGGCCAATGAAAAAACAAAAAATGAGAATAGGGATATTTTATGGAACAATATTGCTAATTAATTTCTTAATAAAAATTCATCGACAGGCATTAATTCTAAATTTTTATCGATTTAAAAAAAAATTAAATCTAACATAATGAATCTGAATAAGAAATAACATCATATCAAAATTTAACTACGACAGTAACTTTAAACCCGCTCTTCGATGCACAAAATTACACATTTTGAAAGATGTTATTTATGAAAATAATTTGTTTCTATTTCAATGCAGTACATTTTGTATCAAAATTTATTGAAAACTTTTTTAAATATATAATTATTTTTATGAATTGAAGCCATTATTATGTTAATTTTTTATAAATCTATACTAATATAATAAAGAGGTAATGTGTGTTTGTTTGTTTGTTTGTTTGTTTGTTTGTTTGTAGGGGGTAATCTCCGTAACTAGTCATCTGATATTCCTGAAATTTTCACAGAGTCTTACTAATTTTTTTAATATTTTTGGTGGGCGTGGCACCTCCCACACAAAGTAAATTTTTAATATCATATACATATATTGAGTATTATGATAGGGAGAGCTTTGCAAATTTGTGTGAGGTCACCTATTGTTAATATTAGTAGCCACGCCGGAAATGGGCCGGATCGGAGAAATGGGCGTGGTACCTCCCATACAAGTAATAATTCAATGTTATATATCTCGAGTACTATGATAGAGAGAGTTTTTCAAATTTGTCTGATGTCACCTATTATTAATGTGAGCAGTCGGACAAAAAATGGGCAGTATCGGACCAATAGGCGTGGTACCTGCCATACAAATAAAATATATAATGCCATATATCTGGAGTACTGTTATAGTGAGAGTCTTGGGACTTTGTGTAAACCCATAAGTTATTCATATGATTAGTTAGACAACAAATGGGCGTGATCGGAGCAGTGTGCGTGGCACCGCCCGTACAAAGTAAATATATGATATCATATAACTGGTGTACTAAAAGAGGGAAGCTTTGGCACTTTGCAAGACTCCATCAGATCTTAATATGAGTAGTCAGATAAAAAATTGGCGGGTTCACAACAATGGGCGTGGAACTCCCACTACGAAAGCAACAGTCTTTTGTACATTAGTTATCAATGTGATTTGTCGTGGAAAAAATATCTTCAAAATCAAAAATCGCCAAACCCAAAAATCGCGAAAAATAAAAATCGCCCAAAAACAAAAATCTTCAAAATCAAAAATGGGCAAAATCAAAAATCGCTAAAAAAAATAAAAATTGCCGAGTGATATTTTAAGTTCAAAGCCAATAGTTGAGTGGTGCCAGATCTAATTTGGAAAATCCATGTTCTTCTCATGGGCAGCTACATGTACCTCCAGGGCAGGAACGCCGAAAAATCTGATAATTGTTGTACCGAATTAAAAAAAACAAAAAACATTTTATATCATCAAGTATCAAAATAAATGAATCTATATTAATGATCTATACTTAGCATAATAAAGAGGTAATGTGTTTGTTTGTTTGTAGGAGGTAATCTCCGTAACGACTTATCTGATCTTCCTGAAATTTTAACTGATTCTTACTGCGAATATCGGAAGTGCTACAGGCTGTATTTTTTTTTAATATTTTTAGTGGATGTGGCACCTCCCATACAAAGTAAATTTTTAATATCATATATATTAAGTACTAAGATAGAGAGAGCTTTGAAAATTTATCTCAGGTTATCTATTATTAACGTGAGTAGTCAGACAAAAAAACGGGCGGGATTGGACAAATGGGCATGGCACTCTTTACAAACTTAATATTAAATGTGATATATCTGAATAACTGTGTTAGTGAGAGCCTTGGGACTTTGCGTGAGCCTTTTCATAACAATTCGGAAGAGCGGGGGAGGGGGAGGGTGTAACGAAGCACACCGGGTTACATCTAGTAATTATATACATTAATTTGTTGTTGAATTAAAAAAAATTTAATTTGATTTCTTCATTGCTGCATTTCACAAATATCTTCAGGAAAATTTTCATCCCTATCGATACACATGTTGTGAAGAACACAACATTTTAATACACCAAATGCATTCTCGACACGTGTTCTGAAAAATCTTAAATTATAATTTTTAGTCAAATCGCTCATGTTGCCATAATTACGAAATGGTGTCATTAAGAATCTCCCAGTAAATGATAATCAGGAAAGCATAAATGCTGCAAATCTTTTCCTATAAACGATAAATTTAATATCCTAGAGTCGTGGATTTTGCTGGGGATTCCAATGTATACGTCTAGGAATCGTAACTTCGAATCACAAATACCCTGCATGGTTATTGAAACACCATCATGCCTGTTCGCATATGTTGAGCGAATTTTATCTTTTGGTGCCCTTACTGAAATGTAAATATAAATGTAAAACAGTTATTAAAACTGTTTTAAAAAATTTTTTCATAGCAATAGAGATTATCATACTTTTTCAAACTCTTTCGCAACAGCTTCTTTTTCATCGTCTGATTGAGGACACTTTATTGCTTCCGGCGCTACATCTTTCATAATGAATTGTAAAACCTTGTTGAAGGAATTGTGAAGGTTTGACAATGAAATGTCGGAAAGGTTTGCCACTTTTCTAAAGGTGGTTTTATTCCCGCTAAACATACAAACAATATTTTTACTTCTTGTATTTTATGAATTTGGCCAATCTTATCACAAAAATGACAATATATGGGTTTCAACAGTTGACTGTTGTCTTCCTCCCTGGTAGGATCGCTTGAAATAACACTATGAATATATCTCAAAAAGTACAATGGCACCTTCTCGACTAATACGCAAATTCTTGTTTAACTATAAAAATAAGTATATATACATATATTAGAAAAAGGAGTTATTGTCCTATGAAACATACATCAACTTCAGAGCATTCATTAATTACGTTCTCCACAAATCATTTCACTCGCGGTTGTGGATTTCTTCCCATGATCATATCATATATTTCATCATCAGATGATGATAAAGCTGAATCTAACAACTCATCTAAAATTTTTTTTACCACATAAAAGCATAGTGATATTTTCCATGTTAATTTATTTTAAGCAAAATAAAAATTGAACTTTTTTTTAATTTCTTCACACAAATACACATTAATAAACAAAACAAATGTCAGCTGTTTTAACGTGCGATTCTCACCCTCTGTATTTTTAAAGTGCGAAAGATGCAACATTTTCACATATTTATAGTGCGACATTTTTAGAAAAGAACACGCTACCGTTTCGAAAGGTTGACACTTTTTTAGAAAAGAACACAATAAGAGAAAAAAGTGCAAAATGGGAAAAATATGCAACATTTTTTGTCAGAAAAGAAAACGCCATAAGAGTAAAAGTGAAACGAGGTCAGATGTTTGTCCGTCTTCTTTAAATAATAAACTGTAATATGGTATTTCGATCGATTTGACTACATATCGAATGCGGTGGTTTCGCCGCAGATTCTGAAAATATTTCTTAGAAAAAAATTCATAATGTGAATATTTTTATGAAAATAAAATTTTTATATTTTTTTCTCCGATATAGTATTTTTTCAAAACCAGATACAGTCTGTCAAGAAAGTATTTTGACATAATAAAAATTGTGATGTAAAACGAATTTCTTTGAAAGGCTATAAATCACTTCTGGAGAGTACCAACCTACTAATAAAAATTATCAACGGTAAAAATTATTAGTTTAAGGGGAACTTTGGTGACCTTAAAAGAAAAATTACATATTTCCCAAGTTAAAAGTATAATTACTCAAGAAATTGACAATATTTGGGCATAAAATTAAATAAGTTAAAGGCAGTGTTGCCAGGACCTTATTTTTCCTCCCCCTAGATAGTGACGAATTTCAACAAAAACAAATAATACCGACTATAAGATACCCTATACCATGCGTTTAGGGACCCTATCTCTTATGTCCAACTAATTAGATATAGAAAATAAGGATAAACCAAATTTCAAAGGCATTGTTATTAATTTTTTGCCTTTAAATATGAAAAAGTTCATATCGGATGCGATATTTATATCGGGACTAGGTCGAAAAATAGTTCAATCCTGATCATATTTCTACAAAAAGATGTGCGAACCAAAGTTGAGAAAAATCTGTGCAATATTTTTGTTTTTGATAGATTTAACTGAAAATCGGGATTTAGCTTAGGGTTTGTTTTTGGACTACAGATAATACAAACCCGATTTGACCGAAATCTATATGATAATTTGGATATTATAGCAATTTAAGTGAATCTATAAGTGGTCATTTGTATGGGGGCTAGGTCTGAACATTAACCGATTTTCAACAATTTCAATAGCGTTTATCCTATAGCCGATGGAAGCTTATATACTAAACTTCATCAAAATATATTCATATTTGCGACTTGTAGTTTGTTTTCAAGGTTCACGTGGACACACAGACAGACGGACGAACGGAATCGCTAAATCGATGCACTAAAAGATGGTTCTGATTAAGTATGTTTGGTAGTTACAAACATCAGCACAAAGTCATTATACCCTGACCACATAGTAGTATAGGGTATAAAGATGAACAAACATTTTTAATTGAAATAATTTATTTTATGTTATATTTTTAAATTTATTCAATATATGTATATGAAATATATAATTAATTTTTAAGTCCAGCATTATATGAAATAAATTTTTTTTTCGATAACTGCGATTTTGAAAATAAAATACCAAAAAAAAATTAAATTAATATAATTAACACAGTTGTTATACCCTCCACTCCAGTGTGCAGAGGGTATATATAAGTTTGCCATTCCGTATGTAATAATTAGAAAAAAAAATTTGGACCCCATAAAATATATATAGTTGTGATCCTTATAACAACCGGAGTTGATATAGCGATGTCCGTCTGTCCGTCTGTGGAAATCATGATGATGGCATCAATCGGGCAGCTACGGTGCTTATTGACATAAAATATGATTCAATAACATCCTGAGAAGTTCATTATTTGAAATTGTCCAAATCGGTCAATTAGGGCCCGAGATTTGAATAAAGAACAAATAAAGTCTTGAAAAAATATAATTTTCTATGTTGTTCTTGTCACGATCACGCCCTCAATAGGATAGATAAGGTGATCATTTTTAGTGAGAATGATTCAACAAATTAATGGAAAGATTTCTATTTCAAAAATCATTAAAATCGGTGGAACAGGTCCAGGGAAATCTCTGAAAAATTAAAAAAAAAATGAAAAATATGATGTTTCTATATTGTTCTTGTTGTTATTCTAAATGTTGTGTTGTTGTCATAGCTGGACTTGTTGTTTTTGTGGTCGTTGTGGTAATATTATAATAAAAACTAACTCTTTGTACATTTTTTTTATCAACTCTGGTAGAAAAATTTAAAAGTTTCCATTGTTTTGGCATCACTAAAATAAATTTACTGGATCATTTCTGTCATTGCCATGAGCATGCCTGCAAAGTTTCAGATCGATTGGGTCACGGGAAAGGGGTTAAAATCGATCCAAAATTTTTTCGACAAGCAGACACTACGAGTTAGTATAAAGGGAGTAAAAATTCACCAGCATCTAAAGCAAATAATGCTAAAATACCCAGTTGTTAATAAAAAAAAAACAATGTAAATTTAGCAAAAAAAATTTTTATGTATTAATTTATTTAAAGAGAAAAACACAAAAATAACGTTTGATATTGTATTTTTTGTGTGTAATATTTACATATACATACATACACATATTAAATAATACTAATAATTTACATATATTCTATATATGTATATCCATAATAACTGCATGTTAGAAATAAATCGGTATATTATTTTATTTACATAAAATTCTGCAATATTTTGTTGTGGGGAAAATACATTTCTTTTGCATTAACAGAGTGTCACTTCATTTTGCTCAGCGTGACTATACCACAGTAGATGGCGCCACAATTTTTGTTCTAATTAGCTTTGGAATAGTTATTTCTATTTTAACATGAATGTCATACAGAACAATGTTAAGAGTATACACGGGGTGGTCTTTTCTTTCATACGTTTTTTCATTATTCTTTTACAAATATGAACATAAGTTTGGCATATTAACTTTTTGTTGTCTTTACAAAATAGAGTTACCGAGTTCATCAATGAGTTTTTTGCTTTCAAACCAGTTTTACATAGTTATATAGAATTATTATTCTGCTTTACCTACAGAATATCTGATTGCGATTACATCTAATTTTAAAAAATTGTTTATAATTACTAAAGCATTATTATTCACATAAATACAAAATTGCACTTTTTAAATTTTCCATTCAAATTTTAGAAAATATCAATTCTAAAAACTGGAATTAAAATTTCCAATTACAAATTATAAAATATTAATTGGATTTCAGAAAATCATATCAAAACGTCGGAAATAATAATTTTAAATTTAGAAGACATCAATTGTATCAAATTCCAAAAAAAACACCAAATATGTTTACATTTAAAAAACGTTTACATTAAAAAAAAATATTGGCATTCAGGAGAAATTAATAGCTTTTCAGTAACTTCTTTTAACGATAGTCGAATCGCTAAAAAACGAAAAGCAAAATTATTAGTAAAATTTTTAAACGATATTCGCTATTGTTAAAGTCAGCTGTTGTTATCTAAACGACAACCATTTTTGTGTTGTTTATTCAATCGATAAAAACTTAAATTTTTAGTTTGAAATGTCGTCATACATAAATAAAAATCATAAAATAGTGAAAATATTTTGCTTCTACTAAAAAACTTTTTTATATAAATAAAAAAATTAAATAGCATATTCAATTCATTATTTCATTTTCAAATAAATAAACAGAAATATTAGTAAAAAAAAAATAAAGATATTAAACATAAACATAAAATCATCCTGTCAAACATGAAGTAATTTGTTTTTTTTCTATTCTTTGTGTTTTTCGCTTATTTTGATAGAGATGCCACTCGTTTACAATTTAAATAAATAGAAAAATAGATTTGTCGACTGTTGATAAGATGTATGTACTTAGTGAATCACTTAATCCTTAGTGCAAACAACAATAGCTGTCGATATATTTTGCGGATCGTTGAAATTTACAGAATCGGACTACAGAAAATATTAATTTAAATTCAATGAATTTTAGAAAACCTCAAATGATATTTAAGAATTGCGAACATAAAAATTGTTACATAAATAAACGCAGTTTGATGAGAATGTTATTTATATATGTATAAATTTGCACAATTTTTTTGGATGAAAATTTGAAGTTTTTCAGAAAATAAAGAGAACAAATTATTTTATTTAAAATGTTTGGTACATTTGGTTTTTTGCGTTTGGCATCCCTAATTTGATTATTTATTATTATAAATTTATTCTCTATGTTTTCCAAATATGGCAATATTTTAATAAAAAAGTTGAGAGAGCTTTTTTGGTTATTATTTTGTTACTCCATCCGACCTACATGGCCGCAATGAAAAAATATTTCGCCAGTTAAAAGAAACTATACAGCCATCTCCAATTAGCACGATTTAATGCATATAGCCACCCTACACAACCACTACCTTTGCAATGGAGGTAAGGGCGAGCTGTTTAATTAGCAAAAACTAAATTAAACGAGAAGTTATGTCATATAACCGGAAACGCATGCATATAGGAAACGCATGCCTATTTTTCCAATATTTTGTTTACATTAATTATCAATACTCAAACCGAGGTGGAGGGTATCAAAGATTCGGCACAGCCGAATTTAACACTCTTACTTGTTTTTTTAATAATTTTAAACTGTGTTCATAACACCAGTCAAAACGTTCACGCAAAAGCTTCACCACCTGCTACTCATAGCTTCACTTCCAGAATTTTTACAGTGAACTTTGTGCGTAATGATTTTTAGAAAAGTCAAATTTTTAAAATTTTTTACCCAAAAAATAGTTGTAAATTTTAACCCATATAAAAAAATTCGTCTAATTTTTCTCCGTTTACAGTAGAAGTTTACAAAATTACAAACAAAATAGTTGTTGAATATGTTGTATTGCTATTGAAAAATGGAAATATTAAAATTTCTTAATTAATATTTGTAAATTATTGTAAAATAAATAATAAAATTATGTTTTTGAAAAAAAAACCCTTAGAAAAACTCCTAAAAATATATTAAATTTGTGTCCCCTAAAAAATCCCCTAAGCTAGAAAAACACACCTATATCTTGGGAAAAAAAACTCTCAAACCGGTAACACTGGTTATCGATTAGGTCTTCAAAATATCTTTCATTTGGACGCCATCATGTAGTAGTTTTTTAAAATTTTTTTTATATTTCTTCCTTTAGTGATAAAAGAGAGATGGATTTCAAATCAAAGGTATTTTCAAAGCCTATCCAAAATTTTTAATTTTTTGCAAAAATATTTCATATTTCTCCAGTTATTGAGGTTTGGACTTGGGAAATTTAGAATTTTTAATTTTAAACTGGTTAAAATTCCCCTTAACACATAATGTTTACCCCCTCAACACATAATGTTTACGGATAATTTTCAATAATTGTTTAATACTTTTCAGAAGTGATTTATCTGATTTTGTGAAAATAAAGGACGGGAAAAAAATGTTATGCTACATAACATAATTTTTTTGACCTTTATATATTCTGAAGAAATTTTGAAAAAATCTTTTGGGCCAAAGAATTCATATTTAGCTTAAAGAATTGCAAAAAATTAAAAATAAAAAAATCTTTTTAGTCCGATCACAGGGGAGATGTGTAAACATCCACTAATTAAAGATTTTTTATGGCACTTTTTTAAAATCAAACAGAAAGCGTCATCTATGTATCACTTATAGCAATCCACTGCATGGGCGTTGCTAATATAAAAATAATTATTTATTATTTCAACCGGTTAATTTCACTGTCCAACAAATTAAGACTTTTTGAATGGAACAGAATAATTCTGAAAGGGTATGTTGAGTAGATCATTTTTGTAGAACAAACTTATGGTCCAGCATGTCTGAGTATTTTTTTACAGCGGGTCAAAGTTTTCATTTTTTGGTCGAAGGGAGCATTATACTTTATGAAAAAAATGCTATAAGTTAATGTCTGAGAGAATTCTTATGGTCAGAGTTGTATTTTGGAATTGTATGAGGATTATTTTTGTGGAAGATCTTAACCCTCTAACTGGTCTCTTTATGGGTCAATTTGACCCTTTTTTCGAGAAAATCAAAAAATATCCATTAAAAAAGGACATTTAAGGATTAAAATATTCTACGAAAATGTTTGCCGAAAAATTTCAGTGGGGGTCACTAAAGACACCATTATTGTAAATAAAGTTCTTTACGATTAATTGGCAAAATTACACGCCAACTTCTATAAAAAAATTATAATTTTGTTTTAATACTGGTTTATTATAGTATGTACATATTTATTTTTTTGCTTCAAATTTTCGAGTAAAAGGGAATTGGGAAATAGCAGTAGTATGACAATGGATTAAAGATTAAACTTAATACGCTTTCTTGTATTTAGCTTAACGTGAATGTTCCGATGGGTCAAGGTTTCTGTACAAGCCCCATACGTATTCAGCAAGCATTACACTTTGGGATTTCCCTTTGAATCTTTCTTCCAATACCTTTATATCCTGATGAAACCTTTCACCCGTGTTCATCTGAAACCGCTCCAAGGTTTTCTTTAAAAAAATTGAGATGAGAGTGCAGAAAATCCAGCTTTAGTGACATCTTAACGCCAATATTGTTAAAACCAATTAGCATGCTTTCAATATTTTCTGCATAGTTTTGTGCTTTTGAGTTTCCAAGGAATTCTGATATAACCAGCTGCATAAAGTCAAATGCTGTCTTTTGCATATCCGACAAATGACCACAAAATTCTTCATCTTGTAATAATTTTCTTATATCGGGTCCAACGAGCATTCCTAGAAAAGGTAATTTACATTGAATGAAATAAATTATTTCTTAAAACCGTATGTTACCTTCTTTTAATTTTGCTGCAGATAATCTGGGGAAAATTGTTTGAATGCGTTTGAAAGCATTACCTTGTGTATTTAAGCTTTTAATAAAATTCCAGATCGGCGTGTCTTTTTCTTGGAAATGTAACTTTTACATCGGCTTTTATCAAATTCCTGTTTTTCAATCTGGAACATAATATTTCAGCTTTCTCTTTTGTTAGTCCTAAATCTCTTACAAGATCTTCAAAATAAGCTTGGTCTACCAAATTAGGACATATGTTTAAACCGTAAAGAGGCCAGTAACTTATATCTGATATGTTTTCAACCGCCGCTGTTATTTCTGTATTGGCGACTGTCATATTGGCCGAAAATGTATGTGTAGGCGGTTGAGGCACCGAAACACCTTCACAGCGCACTTCTGGTAAAATGACATTATTTGTTGCTTCGTATGTCATTGTCGCGTAGTGCCTTTGGCTTCTAACAAATTTGTAATTTACGCAGAAATAGCATGTATCTGATTTGTGATCTTCAGGTTCAATCCATGTAATAGGCGCATAAAATGGCAGCGCCTTAGTACCGCCTTTGTACCAGGTCAAAAGACCACTTTCGCAAGTTGTACATACGGTTTTTGGTATCCAAGCTTCAGATAAAAATCGTATTCCAAAGAAAAGAAAATATGGTTCTTCAATTGTAGGCAATATCTTTCTTCTGCTTTGATGGTGCGTAAAATGTCCACAAATAAAACAAAACCAATCTCTTAATTTGCAAACAGAATCCGCCATGCTTATTTAAGCTTTAATTTTTCTTTTTTTATATTAATTTTAGTAAAAATCACACCCGATATGTACTGCTTAGCAGCTCAATTATGCTTGAATTTTTTCTTTTATTTTTATTATTAATTTTAATAAATATCACACCCGATTTGTAAGTCACAGCTGACTAGACGCGAGAACTCAGTGTTTGGCTCGGCCGAACTTGACGCCGTTTTTACCTGTTTTGTATATGTTGGTGTATAATTTTACAAATTAAGCATAAAGAGCTTTATCTACAACAATGGTATCTTTGGTGACCCCCACTGAAATTTTTCGGCAAACATTTTCGTAGAATATTTTAATCCTTAAATGTCCTTTTTTAAAGGATATTTTTTTATTTTCTCGAAAAAAGGGTCAAATTGACCCATAAAGAGACCAGTTAGAGGGTTAAGATCTTCCACAAAAATAATCCTCATACAATTCCACAATACAATTCTGACCATAAGAATTCTCTCAGACATTATCTTACAGCATTTTTTTCATAAAGTATAATGCTCCCTTCGACCAAAAAATTAAAACTTTGACCCACTGTAAAAAAAAATACTCAGACGTGCTGGACCATAAGTTTGTTCTACAAAAATGATCTACTCAACATACCCTTTCAGAATTATATGGTCGCTATTCTGTTCCAATAATGCTGTTGGACAGTGTTTTTAATTTTTCGTTTTTTATTTTTCGTTTTTCAGTTTTCATTTTTATTTTTCATTTTATATTTTTACTTTTTTATTTTGCATTTTTCACTTTTTATTTTTCAATTTTTTGTTTTTCATAATTAATTTTTTATTTTTAATTTTTCATTTTATTTTTTTATTTTTTATTTTTCGTTTTTCATTTTTAATTTTTCATTTTTCTTTTTTATTTTTTATTTTAATTTTTCATTTTTCATTTTTTATTTTTTATTTTTCATTTTTTATTTTTTATTTTTTATTTTTTATTTTTTATTTTTTATTTTTTATTTTTTATTTTTTATTTTTTATTTTTCATTTTTTATTTTTAATTTTTTATTTTTTATTTTTTATTTTTTATTTTTCATTTTTTATTTTTTATTTTTTATTTTTTATTTTTTATTTTTCATTTTTTATTTTTAATTTTTTATGTTTCATTTTTCACTTTTTATTTTTCAATTTTTTATTTTTCATATGTCATTTTTATTTTTAATTTTTCATTTTTTTTTTTTTTTTTTTTTATTTTTTGTATTTCGTTTTTCATTTTTAATTTTTAATTTAATTTAATTTCTCAATTTTTATTTTTCATTTCTTATTTTTCTTTTTTAATTTTTCATTTTTCTTTTTTATTTGTTATTTTTCATTTTTCATTTTTTATTTTTCATTTTTAATATTTTATTTTTTATTTTTTATTTTTTATTTTTTATTTTTTATTTTTTATTTTTTATTTTTTATTTTTCATTTATAATTTTTCGTTTTTCATTTTTCATTTTTCATTTTTTATTTTTCATTTTTCGTTTTTCGTTTTTCATTTTTCATTTTTTATTTTTATTATTATTTTTTATTATTAATTTTTCATTTTTCATTTTCAGACGTGCTGGACCTTAAGTTTATTCTACAAAAATGATCTACTCAACATACCCTTTCAGAATTATAGGGTCGCTATTCTGTTCCAAAAATGCTGCTGGACAGTGTTTTTAATTTTTCGTTTTTTATTTTTCGTTTTTCAGTTTTCATTTTTATTTTTCATTTTGTATTTTTAATTTTTTATTTTGCATTTTTCACTTTTTATTTTTAAATTTTTTGTTTTTCATATTTAATTTTTCACTTTATTTTTTTATTTTTTATTTTTCGTTTTTCATTTTTATTTTTCATTTTTAATATTTCATTTTTCAATTTTTATTTTTCATTTCTTATTTTTCTTTTTTTATTTTTCATTTTTAATTTTTCATTTTTCTTTTTTATTTTTTATTTTAATTTTTCATTTTTCATTTTTTATTTTTATTTTTTATTTTTTATTTTTCATTTTTCATTTTTTATTTTTTATTTTTCATTTTTTATTTTTAATTTTTTATTTTTTATCTTTTATTTTTCATTTTTTATTTTTTATTTTTTATTTTTCATTTAATTTAATTTCTCAATTTTTATTTTTCATTTCTTATTTTTCTTTTTTAATTTTTCATTTTTCTTTTTTATTTTTTTATTTTTTATTTTTCATTTTCAATTTTTAATTTTTTATTTTTCATTTTTAATTTTTTATTTTTATTTTTCATTTATAATTTTTCGATTTTCATTTTTCATTTTTTATTTTTCATTTTTCGTTTTTCATTTTTCATTTTTTATTTTTATTATTATTTTTTATTATTAATTTTTCATTTTTCATTTTTCATTTTTTATTTTTCGTTTTTCATTTTTATTTTTCATTTATTATTTTTCGTTTTTCATTTTTTATTTTTCATTTTTTAATTTTTCATTTTTTATTTTTCATTTTTCGTTTTTCATTTTTCATTTTTTATTTTTATTATTATTTTTTATTATTAATTTTTCATTTTTCATTTTTTACTTTAAATTTTTAATTTTTTATTTATCATTTTTCATATCATAATTTTTTTCACCAATACAATCATAAGTCACACCGATTTTTTGTTACGCTCACACGTTGCGCTGTTTTTGTGATTGTATTGTGAAATAGAAATTTACCTCCCTGCGCGTTAAGTGAAATCGAAAAAACCTTAAAAAAAGATTCGGCTTAGCCGAATTTAACACTCTTACTTGTTAATTTTTTATATGAAATTTTATCGGACTATCTTTACATTTTTGTACATCATATCTCCTAAACTCGGCCTAGAGGCTCTAAATTCAGTACCAACATAACGAATTTAATGAAAAAAAATATTATCGTAATTTTATCGAAGTAAATGGTTTATTTTGTGAGCGTGATTCTCACAGACAGACGGACAGACAGACAGACGTACTTCCTTTTATTAACTCGAGTTGCTATAAGGATCAATAACATAATTTATGTGGTTCTTTTCTTATATAATGGGGTGTACCTTATCGTTTAAATAAGATTATACAAGTTCTAAGATTTCATTATCATAAGCAATTTAAAGTGTCCACTATGTTCCTCATCCTTAAAATGGGGTAAAACAAGTTTTAAGATTTTCATAACATTACCAAATTATTATAAATAATAATAGAAATTGAAGCCAAGCAAATATAAATTAATGGCATCATATATTCGCATAAATTTAAATTGACGAGGGCGGTGCCAGAATGAACCCGACCTGACGTATAAATGGCGGCCGTAGTTTGAAAAAAATTACTTCGGTTTTAACTTTCATATGTTTTAAGTTTGAAAGCGGCACGCTGTTTCGTATTTTTTTTTTTTTTTTTTTGACCCATCAAAAGTAAACATGGAAAAATTAGTCACCGTTATGTAATTCAATACTTTTATTTGAAAAGTCTCAGTCCAACCAATAATAAAACCGAACCAGATTCTGATCAAGGGGAGTTTGCTTCTTCGTTTACGGCTATAAATTATTGGGTGCCACAGTTTAAATGAGGCCATACAAGCTGCCAAGACGAACAGTAGTAGTTAAGAAAATCCACAAAATGGTATTGGATGATCGTCGGCTGAAGGTGCATGACCTAGCTGAAATGATAGACATTTTTAAAAAGTGATATCGCATATTGACCGAAAATTTGGAGATGAGAAAGCTGTCCGAAAGATGGGTGCTACATTTGCTCCCAATAGAACAGAAGCCGCATCGTAAAAATTTTCAAAAAAATGTTTGGCAGTGTTTCACCGCAATAAGGCCGAGTTTGTTGATTCTTAGCCATGGATGAGACATGGATCCACCACTTCACACCTGAGACAGAGGAACAATCAAAGCAGTGGACTGAAATGGGAGAATCGTGTCCAAAGAAGGCGAAGACAGTTCCATCTGCAGGCAAGGTTATGGCGTATGTTTTTTTGGAATCAGCTTGGGCGGCGAGTATTATGTTAATTTGTTGCAGCGTTTACATGATGAAATTTAGGAAAAGAGGTAGTCGTATTTGGCGAAAAAGAAAAGTGTTGTTTCATCAAGAAAATGCACCAGTTCACACATCCCCAATTGAGATAACCAATATCCATAAATTAAAATTCGAATGGTTTCATCAAGCACCTTATACGCCAGAATTAGCTCTCTTGTATTATGTTCTATTTCCAAACTTTAAGAAATGGCTCGGTGGTAAAAGATTTGCAACAACAATGAAGAGGTGCGCACTACAGTTGATGGCTATTTTTTACTACAAACAGGGTATCGAAGCTATTGAATATCGCTGGGAAAAGTACATAGAGTTAAAAGGAGATTATATTAAGAAATGAAAAAAATGTCGCAAATTTGATGTGTTTTCTGTGTCAGGTCGGATTGTTCTGGGACCGGCCTCGTATAATGGGGTGCACCTCACTGTTTAAATAAGGTTATACAAGTTCTAAGATTTCATTATCATAAGCAATTTGAAGTGTTGAATAATGTTTCTCATCCTTAAAATGTGGTTTTAAAAGTTTTAAGATTTAATTAACAATACCAAACTACTCGTATAATATAAAAATACTCGTAATTTTAACCAAATTTCTAATAGCAATTGAAGCCAAATTAAACGCATCATATTTTCGTGTAAATTTTAATTTAAACGTAAAAGATAATTTCCACTTTAACATTAATTAATGTAAGTTTTTTCTGCGAAGAATTCTCAAAAACGTTTTCAAGTGCTGGCATATTTTCTGTTAAATGGTCTGACATCTTCATAAATTTTTAATCAAATGTGAAATACCTTACACACGATTTACCTCACATAGTTTTTTCGATCTTAAGTTTAAATATACATACATACATATAAGTATGTAACTAAGTAAAAGATGCGTATGGAAATGTGTGTCCATGCGTAATAAAATGTAAAAATAATACCCCAACTACAAATATAAGTACGATATGTTTGTTTTTTTACCATCCTTGTTATTAAAGTGTATTAATATACGAGTATGTATGTATATAAGTGTGTATGAGTAGTTATTGGTTGATAGAGAGTTGGTATGTAATGAAGACAGAAACAGACAACACAAAATCTTTATCTCTAACGCGAATTTAATGTGTTTGCGATAAGAATCGGTTTTTATGTTTAGTTTTTACGCAAACAAAAACACAATTGAATACAGATAAATTGTTTTCGAAGCGATTGTGTTCTAACACTTTAACACTTTCTGTTTAGGGTAAAATATAGAATAGAAACACATGTGTGTCTGTTGTGTATATCGTTTGGTTAAATGTAAAAGGTCATAACTGTTTTTCGTTAGAATTCTTGCACAATGAAATGTAATTTAATAATATATTTAAGCGCGTCACTGATTTACTTCCTCTGCAGTGCTGGATATGCGTTTTTAATTAAATTTAAATGTTGGCGCCAAGTATGGCATAAATGATTTATTAACTCGTTGAAACAAAATAATTGGTTTATGAACTCGATAATACAAATTATTAGCACATACATAATTTCGAGCTACTGGTTGTAAATAGCCACCAATTAAACATTAAACATCATTGGGAAAATTTTTTTTTGATGTGTAAACATCTATACGCGCAGGGGGGTAAATTTATATTTCACAATACAATCACAAAAACAGCGTAACATGTGAGCCGTAAGACAAAATCGGTGTGAATTATGATTGTATTGGTGAAAAAATTATGATAAGTAATAATGTTTGAAATTGAAAAATGAAAAATGAAAAATAAAAATAAAAAATGAAAAATGAAATATAAAAAATGAAAAATGACAAATAAAAAAGGAAAAATAAAAAATTAAAAATAAAAAATTAAAAATTAAAAATTAAAAATGAAAAAGGAAAAATAAAAAATAAAAAATTAAAAAAGAATAATGAAAAATAAAAATAAAAAATGAAAAATTAAAAATAAAAAATAAAAAATTAAAAATGAACAGGTAAGAAAATTATAGTCGGTCAAGACCGACTATATGATACCTTATACCATGCGTTTAGAGACCCTATCTCTTAGAACCAACTAACTGGATATAGAAAATAAGCATAAGCCAAATTTGAGTGGGATTTTTATTAATTTTTTTGGCTACAGATATGAGAAAGTTCATATCGGATGCTATATCTATATGGGGACTAGGTCCAAAAATGGACCGATACTAACTATGTTTGGTAAAGTCTCTTGTGTTTTGCAAAAATATATACAAGCAAAATTTGAGAAGAATCAGTGCAATATTTTTGTTTTTTGATAGATTTAAGTGAAGGTGGGGAAGCAGCTCTATATGGGGCCTATGACTAAGAGTTGTCCCATAGGGATCATTTTTAGACTACTAATTAATGGATGTAATAAACGCACACAAACCCAATTTGAGTAAAATCTATATGACAATTTGGATCTTATGGCAATTTATGTCGATTTCATAGGGGTCATTTGTATGGGGGCTAGGTCTGAACATGGACCGATTCTCACCAATTTCAATAGCGTTCATCCTATGGCCGATAAAAGCTTATATGCCAAATTATATCAAAATGTATTCATATTTGCGACCTGCAGTTTGATTACAAGGTTTACATGGACACACAGACGGACGGACGGACGGACGGACGGACACACGGACGGACATCGTTAAATCGAATCAGTTAGTGATTCTGATTCGATCGGTATAATAAAATATGGGACTAGGTCAAATATTTTTGGTTGTTACAAACAGCAGCACAAGCCAAATAGTGGTATAGGGTATAAAAATGAAAAATCAAAAATGAAGAATGAGAAATAAAAAACAAGTAAGAAAATTATAGTCGGTCTAGACCGACTTTCTGATACCCTATACCATGGTTTAGAGACCCTATCTTTCGGTCCAACTACTTCGATATAGAAAATAAGCATAAACCAAATTTGAGTGCGATTTTTATTAATTTTTTTGGCTGCAGATATGAAAAAGTTCATATCGGATGCTATATCTGTAAAGGGACTAGGTCCAAAAATGGACCGATCCTGATCATGTTTGGTAAAGTCTCTTGTAGTTTGCAAAAATATGTACAAACAAAATTTGAGGAGAATCAGTGCAATATTTTTGTTTTTTAATAGATTTAACTGAAGATCGGGAAGCAGCTCTATATGGGGTCAAAGGGATCATTTTTGGACTACTCATTAGTGGATGTAATGAACGCATACAAACCCAATTTGAGTAAGATCTATATGACAATTTGGATCTTATGGCAATTTATGTCGATTTCATATGGGTAATTTGTATGGGGGCTAGGTCTGAACATGGACCGATTCTCACCAATTTCAATAGCGTTCATCCCATGGCCGATAAAAGCTTATATACCATCATCAAAATACATTCATATTTGCGACCTGCAGTTTGATTACAAGCTTTACATGGACACACAGACGGACGGACGGACGGACGGACGGACGGACGGACATTGTTAAATCAACTCAGAAAGTGATTCTGATTCGATCGGTATAATTAAAGATGGGTCTAGGTCAAATATTTTTGGTTGTTACAAACAGCAGCACAAAGTCATTATACCCAAACCACATAGTGGTATAGGGTATAATTAAAAATAAAAAATGAAAAAGGAAAAATAAAAAATAAAAAATGAAAAACAAAAAAAAGAAAAATGAAAAATAAAAAATTAAATTCGAAAAATTAAAAATAAAAAACGAAAAATTAAAAATTAAGCGGTTGAAATTATAAATAATAATAAATATTTTTATATTAGCAGAGCCCCCGCAGTAGATTGCTATAAGCGATACATAGATGACGCTTTCTGTTAGATTTTAAAAAGTGCCATAAAAAATCATTAATTACCAGATGTTTACACATCTCCCCTGTGATCGCACTCACATGCTTTTTTTTTTTTGAGGGTACAGCAACCGTCCTTTAACTGATCAATTTTTAACATCAGAGACACGAAAGGGCATCATTTAATAGAAGGTAAAAGAAAAAGGGCATCATTTAATAGAAGGTAAATGATAATGGTAAAAACAAAAAAAACAAATTACTGACAAAGCCCTGTTGGCTAATAGTGTGTTTTTTTTGCTTGGATAGAATTTACGAAAGGGTTAGCTGTCAAATGAACTAACATACTGCGCTCACTTTTCGACATTTGTAATCAGTAAACTCTGGCAAATCATAATGATAGATTCACGCTTGTTTAAGCTACAATATTATGCATATTTCGTGATGTTTATAGCGCATATAAGCATCCATCTGAGCAAGCCATCCATCGAACTGTGAATAGATTTCTTACCACACACTCTGTAAATGATGCAATAACACCAACATGTCAAAGAAATGTGCGTACTGAAGAGAATATCACCGCTCTAAGCGAAAGTGTGAAAGAAGATCAACGTTTATGGATTCGTCGTCGCACTGTGGTGAAGGTGATTTTAGAGTTATGTTAGGTTTTTGAAAGTAAATACCAGTGAACCTCGGAAGCCAAAAAAATTGCGACTCTATTTCAACTATATCACAGAGAACATGGTCTTCGAAAATGGACTTTCTCAGTATTTTGCTAAAATTAAAAATTTCTTTGTAAATTTAAATTTTTAAATGACTGTAACTTTTTTGTTTTAAAAGACTTTAAAGTAAAATAAATTATGTATAATTTTCTAACTTCTAAGCTATAAAATTGGCAATATCACCCACCATCAGTAACATTTGTACAGAACGTGCAATAAAAATTGAACAGGATATAAGTATATCCATTTTGCAAATATACACGTACTTTAAACTTAAAATTTTTATCCTACAATAATAATTAAATGATGCTGTAATGTTGTTGATTTTTTCTTAATAATATAAACATTGTATATGAAATAAAATAACTTGTTAAAAAAATTTTTTGAATTGATTTAGAAAATGATTTAGGTGCGTGAATTTTTTCTGCAAATTTACCTAAGATAATGTTCTTCGTTAATAAAACATCATTGCCCAACTCGTGGTACTATGCCAAAATTTGGTTATAGCCCTAATATGCATGTATAATGAGCATGAAGAATAGTAAAGCTGGTATGTAAATCTATACTGTCAAAATATAGTTTACAGATGTGTAAAATACTATTGCTAACTCCAAAGTGAGCACAATATTAAAATTATTACAATTAAAATAAATAAGTGAAGGACAATTAAAATAACAAAATTTACAATTATTTAACATTGTTAATAATATTGAAATAAAACTTTAAATAAATAAAAGAAAGTTATTAAAATAAAAAATATAAACGAGTGATCAATCTTATCGTGTTTCGAAATGGGTCGCAACCGAAATTTAACTCCGCGCAATTTTTTTAACTTCAACGTGGAAAAAAATGTTTCTGAATGCAAAATTTGCAAATTAACTTATACGAGCAACTATGTGTGCAATCTGAAACGTCATTTGGAAGCCAAGCAAACACAGATGACCAAGTGAGTGAAAAAAAAATCAAGTTTTCTGTGACAATGGGACAAAACGAAGCCAAAAAAGCGTGCATCGACCTGGTGACTGCCGAAAAACTTCCATTGGCTGTCCTAGATTCAAAAGCTTTTAAGACGCTAACAGCACAAATATTTGGTGGCTTAGATATGCCGGCTGTAACGTCTAGAAATATAATGAGCTTGGTTGAGGAAAAGTACAATACCATTAAAGCGGAAATTGTAGCCACACTCAAAAACAGAATGCTCTGCCATAAAATGGACAGTACCACAAGATGCAATCGCGGAATCCTCGGCATAAATATTCAATTTATTGAAAGCGGTACGATTTGTATAAAGACTTTCGGCCTTATAGAGATGAAGAAATCGCATACATTCCAAAATCTCCGTGTTCAAATTCAGGCGATATTAAACGATTTCAACATAAGTAAAAATCAAATTTATACCATCACCACTCACAATGGTAGAAATATGATTAAAGCAGTGGAGCCTTAAATTAATGCGAAGCTCTTGATGACTGTGAAATAGTAGCTGAAGAAGATTTGGATGATGAAGAGCTGGTTAAGGATATAAAAATTAATCCAATCAGCTCCATCAAATGTGCAGCACATACACTGCAACTTGCTGTAAAAGACTTTTTTCAATGCTTGGAATCAGTTAATTTCATTGAAAAAGCGCGGAAAATTGTGAAAGTTTTAAGAACGCCGTCTTATAGGTGTGTAATTTTACATACCATTATTATTATTTATTAATAATTCTTTTTTTTTTACCATGAAAGGTATTTGATAATGGACGAGTCATTATCGCAACCAGTGCTTGATGTTGCAACTCGTTGGAATTCAACATATCATATGTTGAACACACTCCAAAATTTCGAGGATTTTTGTGAAAGGCACCTTAAAAATTCTATGAAACTCACTTCAGCTGAGTGGGTGGATTTAAGAAGCCTTATAGAAACTTTGGAACCGGCTTATATAGCAACTGAGAAATTGCAGCAACAAAAACATCTCTGAGCCACGCTTTGAGACAGTGCATCCAAGAAAGAGAAGACAGCTTATTGGGGGGTAACGTGGTCATTTGCAGCATCTACTTGGATCCACGAATAAGAAGAATATTGCTGCAAAAACCGATAAACCTTATGCTCGCTAGAGCACAGCTTAAGCAGCTATTACTACAAATAATAAATTCGAAAGAAATCTTAAGTAAATTTATCTTGGAACTAACTCAAAAACAAATTTATATATATATTTCAGATTAATTCAATACCTGAGCCCTGCTCAAGTAGCCCGAAGGCATCGACATCATTCGACGCAGAGAGCGCATTGCTTTCGCAGGATTCGAACACCTGCTCCCTCTTGAACGAGTATCTCAATACAATTGAGGTAGCTTCCGATGAGGAAACAGAAGATGGTTGGCATACTGAGGAGTTACAGAAAGGCTATTCCGAAATTGACAACTATTGTCCAAAGCCAGATTGCCCAAATAAAAATATTATGTACCAGTTGGCCAAAGTGGTGCACTCTGTTCCTGCCACACAAGTGAGTGTTGAAAGATCCTTTTCTGCATTAAAAACAATGTTAACGGATCAAAGATGCAACCTATCAGAAGAATTGTTGGCGAAATTACTTTTTATAAAATTAAATAATAAATAATTAAAAACAAATAAAATTGATTAAAAAAAACTTATGAAATAATTTTTAATAATTTCTTTCGCCTTGGTAGGTTCCTCTGGATTTGTTTTATGAGGATATGCAACTATGTTGGTAAAAAACCTCGCAAAAAAGTCATAAATTGAAAGTGAGTTTTATTTTGAGCGAAAAAAATAAAAATCATAAATAATGATTACTTTTGAGTTTTATTCTTTTTGCTCAAAAATAATGATTATGGCTGATTTTTATTAATATTACTCAAAAATAATCATTACCATTGAAGAAAATCCTTAAAACTCATAATATAATCATTATTGTGTAATTTTTATTATAAAACTCATAATGATTACGGTCCCTGCTATAAATACTAGAAATATTTAAAAAGACAATAAAAAAATTTTTAACTAAAGTAAAAACATACGACTTTTTCATTGAAACTTGTCTATCTTGAACTAATATCAGGTAACTTTTACGTTCGCTGCTTAATAAATTATATTTTAACTCGGGCTCTTTCATAAAAAAACCAACCTTTGGCCCTTGTGAACATTAGGACTAAAAAGTTTACGGGGGCCAAAATTTGGCATTTTCTGACAAAATTTAACTTTTTTTAAAAAGTATTAGTTGTAAAATTAACTAAAAAAATAGGACATTATATTAAAAAAAAAAAACTTTTTTAACCTTTTAACACTTCACTTTTGTACTAAAATTCAACTAAAAATGAAAATGTATTTTAAACCCTCCATAACTTTTTTTATTATAGGTGGATATTTACTTTTTTTAACAAAAATTAAAGGCTAAAGTCCCACCTACCAAACAAAAGAAACGCATAACAAAATTCCAATCGAATCAAAAGTTATGAATTTTTGACCGCCTTCTCGTTAAATGGTCCACTGTTCGGCGACCGCAAACATCGAACTTATTGAAATCAAAATTTTAAACCACAATATTACTGGCATGTATTGATCTTTCGAATAAAAAAATTTTTCGATTAAAATTTAATTTTTTTCAAGTTCTATCAGGCTTAAAAATCACACTTTACTTCTTTGGAACGCTTTCCCAGCGCTTGTCAAAAGGTTTTGCCAGTTTTTCTTTAACAAAATTTACAGCTGTTTTCATATAAAAAATGAAAAATATTCAATGTTATCGGTTCGAGGCTGGCAAAGCTTTTTAAAATGTAAACGTAACAATGGCTACCAAAACCTATATGACTTTTTCAAATGCATTGCCAATGGTTTGCCGACCGTATTTTCTGACTGGACGGTTTTTATTATTATCTCTGATGTGTTATTTATTTTGATGGCGGATCAAGAAGTCCGTAAATTTTAGAATGAAACTTAGTTTTTTTTTTCCAAAAATAAAAATTATTTTTCAACATATCTCCTTTTAGCTCAATACACTTAGTCCAACATTTCTCCAATTTTTGTATCCATTCTAAAAACTAGGATTTTTCGAGGTCCATAAAATATGCATTTTTGAACAATAATTTCATAGTTGGAGCTAAATATCTTTCCACAGTCAAATTTTAAATTCTATGGATAAGTATTTTTATTTTTTTTTCTAAAATTTGGGTTTTTTGAAATGTGTGCTCCACTGATTTTATCATAGCTCGATAGCAAATTGACCAATTTTGTTAAGTTGTACTAATATTATTTTTTATATACTCAACAGTTTCGGAGTTATTGAGAATGAAACGATGAAAAGACATTTTTTTGCAAAATTTAAATTCTTTTATTTTTATACCCTATACCACTATGTGGTTTGGGTATAATGTCTTTGTGCTGCTGTTTGTAACAACCAAAAATATTTGACCTAGACCCATCTTTAATTATACCGATCGAATCAGAATCACTTTCTGAGTTGATTTAACAATGTCCGTCCGTCCGTCTGTGTGTCCATGTAAAGCTTGTAATCAAACTGCAGGTCGCAAATATGAATATATTTTGATGAAATTTGGTATATAAGCTTTTATCGGCCATGGGATGAACAAATTACCCCTATGAAATCGACATAAATTGTTATAAGATCCAAATTGTCATATAGATCTTACTCAAATTGGGTTTATATGCGTTCATTATATCCATTAATGAGTAGTCCAAAAATGATACCTTTGGCCCCATATAGAACTGCTTCCCGATTTTCACTTAAATCTATTAAAAAACAAAAATATTGCACTGATTCTTCTCAAAATTTGTTTGCATATATTTTTGCAAAATACAAGAGAATTTGCGAAACATGATCAGGATCGGTCCATTTTTGGACCTAGTCCGCATACAGATATAGCATCCGATATGAACTTTTTCATATCTGCAGTCAAAAAAATTAATAAAAATCCCACTCAAATTTGGTTTTTGCTTATTTTCTATGTCCAGTTAGTTGAGCCTAAGAGATAGGGTTTCTAAACGCATGGTATAGGGTATCGTATAGTCGGTCTAGACCGACTATAATTTTCTTACTTGTTTTTTTTAATTCATAAAAAATCGAAAAGGGCAAAATATCAAATTTTTTTGGTGCTAAATCAAAAAACTTATGTAGCTGTAAATAAATCAAGTCATCTATCATGAAAATCTATGGAAAAGTGTTATTTTATTCTTAATAAACTGAAGGTACCTGGTTTTCACGAAAATTCCAATTTTTTATTTAGGTTGCGTTGTAATGTATACTAAATGTATTTGTGCTTAATGAATTAGTGTACTCATTTCATCATCCCCTGTATCTTCGTCGTCAAGCATGTGTAGCACTTACATTTGAGCAAGGTTCAGAAAATACACACATGAAACACACAATGTTCTGTTCAAAAGCAGCCAACACATATCTTTATTTTCATATCAATTATGTGCGTTTCTAAATATTCTACGGTGCCCAACACAACCATGACTGTGTTCGTTTTAATATTTCGTTATTTACACGAACATTTTTGTATCACGTACTTTTTGTTTCAATCACACATAAAGCACACATTTTTGAGTGTTGCTTTATTTGAAGTTCATGTTCTGGTACGTGTACTGAAAAAAAAAACAGACCATGTACAATAAACAGGTTCGAGTTCAGTTATATTTTAAGTCGTGTTGTGGCTCGTGTAGTAAGAAAAAACAGAACATGTACAATAAACAGGTTCGAGTTCAGTTATATTTTAAGTCGTGATGTGGCTCGTGTAGTAAGAAAAAACAGAACATGTACAATAAACAGGTTCGAGTTCAGTTATATTTTAAGTCGTGTTTAAAATACATGAACTCGAACCTGTTTATTGTACATGTTTTGTTTATTTTTTCAGTACACGTATCAGAACATGAACTTCAAATAAAGCAACACTCAAAAATGTGTGCTTTATGTGTGATTGAAACAAAAAGTACGTGATACAAAAATGTTCGTGTAAATAACGAAATATTAAAACGAACACAGTCATAGTTGTGTTGGGCACCGAAGAAAATTTAAAAACAAACATAATTGATATGAAAATAAAAATATGTGTGTGTTGGTCTAAGTTATGTTTGTTTACATATATGTACGAAATTTTTATTCAGTGTGTGTTTTTTCCTGAACTCTGCATTTGAGACATTATTATCATCCGATGAGAAAGCTGCCTAGCAGTCATTTCTATAGATTATTTCGAACTATTTAGGATATAAGCGAAGTCCAGATTATAAAGAAATCATTTGTTATTTACTTAACAACTATTAAAAAATCGGTAGGTACATATATATATGTAATTGTAATAATTTTTTTTGTGTTTAGTCAAGCTAATTTCAGGCAAGCAAATGACTCGCATTTGACGAGCATGGTGAATGATTTCAATAACAACTTATGCCCGATTAGAAACGTTATCAGGGATTGGTTGTGATTGGGATTACTTAGTTCCTTATAAGAGAACCACACTAGACAAAACAGTCGAAATAATTTTTAGATCATTTATTTAACACTTTTTAATAAAATCAACTAAACTAAAAAAAATCGCAATTTTATTGAAAACCAAGTACTTTCACTGTATATAAAATAAAATCAATATTTATTCATAGATTTTCATGGTATATGATTTATGATTTAGCAACAAAACAAGCCATGTTTTGCCCCCTTCGATTTTTGATGAATTTTAAACAAAATAAAATTATTTGAATTTTGCACAAAAAAAAAAATTTCATTCCGAATAATTACGAAACCGGTGAGTATATAAAAAATAGTATTTACATAACTTAGGTCTAATTTAAATTAAAATTTTTTGAAAAAAGCTAAGTCTTTAAGCTTTCCAAAACGCTATCAGAAAGTGTGATTATCATAACTAGAGAAATTTCGAGAAATTATGCAAAAAAAGAATTATTACAAGCAATGTCTCCATAGTTTAAAATTTAGCAATTTTAGATGGCTGTAACCAGTCTTCTAGTTATGCTAATCACACTTTCTAATAGGTTTTGGAAAGCTTAAACGCTCAGCTTTGGGAACATGTAATGGTTTCTTATAAAAAATTGCTTTAATTATAAGTAAATCCAATTTTGATTAAAAAGGAATTTTTCCCATGTTAATTGAATGGGAAACTAAAATTAAAATATCGACCTCTTAGAGCTGAGCTGGATCGTCCATCCTTGGTGAGGATTTTTTTGTATTAAATAAAAACATTTGAGGGTTACCCCTCAATTTATTAAATTTATTGCTTATGTTGTTATATACATATCTATTACAAAATGTAGTTATAACATTTTTCAATTATACGATTATTTCCATAATAAATAATTGCGTACTAGTAATGACGACAAAAAAGTTTAGGGCTTTATTAAACATTTAGTTTGATAAAATATTTATTTTATTATGTAATTAATAAAAATGTTTATTTACTTATAGAAGTAACATAAACATAAATCCATTTTGTTTATTTAAAAGTTTGTGACTATTTAAACTTGTAAGACTCTAGGGTTTATAAAATTATCATTCCGTTTATAGCTCAATAAAACATAAAACTGGCCATTGAGTATAAATTCCCTAGAATCAACAAAAGCCAAGATCTTAAAGATTTTTTTTGCCTCAAAATTATAAAAGATACTTGGAACTTTAAATAATTATTAACAATAATTCCTGTTTGTAACATTTCAATATTTGTAAATACGGGGATTAGTTGGAAATAATTATTATTGAAATACCACTGCAATATGTATGAGTGCTTTATATAAAATTCATTAAAAAAATATGTACAATTAAGGCGTGAATTAAAAATCAAAAAGCATCACTGGTTAGCCTTAACATCGACTGTCACACAATAACAATGCAGCCACTAAACGGCGAACAGAGAAGCACCTTGTGTCTGTAATCTCAACTGAAGGCTAATCAAGTTCATCGTATTTAAGTAAATGAATTAAAACAACTACCGTTCATAAATATTCCGGTAGTCGTTACATATATTTATACCCTATACCACTATGTGGTTTGGGTATAATGACTTTGTGCTGCTGTTTGTAACAACCAAAAATATACATCCTAGACCCATCTTTAATTATACCGATCGACGCAGAATCACTTTTTGAGTCGAAATAGCAATGTCCGTCCGTCCGTCCGTCTGTGTGTCCATGTAAAGCTTGTAATCAAACTACAGGTCGCAAATATGAATATATTTTGATGAAATTTCGTATATAAGCTTTTATCGGCCATGGGATAAACGCTATTGATGATTGGTGAGAATCGGTCCATGTTCAGACCTAGTCCCCATACAAATGACCCCTATGAAATCGACATAAATTGCCAGAAGTTCAAAATTATCATATAGATCTCAGTCAAATTGGGTTTGTATGTGTTTATTACATTCATTAATCAGTAGTTCAAAAATAATCATTATGGGAAAATTCTTAGTCATAGGCCCCATATAGAGCTGCTTCCCGATATTCACTTAAATCTATCAAAAAACAAAACTATTGCACAGATTTTTCTCAAATTTGGTTTGTATACATTTTTTCACAGTATAAGTGACTTTACCAAATATGGTCAGGATCGGCCCATTTTTCGACCTAGTTCCCATATAAATATAGTATCCGATATGAACTTTTTCATATCTGCAGCGAAAAAAAATTAATAAAAATGCCACTCAAATTTGGTTTATGCTTATTTTCTATATCCAGTTAGTTGGGCCTGAGAGATAGGGTCTCTAAACGCATGGTATAGGGTATCGTATAGTCGGTCTAGACCGACTATAATTTTCTTACTTGTTTTATTTTGTTTCATTATAACCCAGCAATAATTGTGGTTATTTCATTTTACAAGGTGAAATCTTATATAAAATTAATGTTGTTTTCAGTTATTGTTTTTGTGTTTTTTTTTTAAGGTAGGAATCAAGAGATTTTAACAAGTCCTAAAAAAAACTCCATGACACAAACTTTATAAAAAAAATAAAACAAAATAAAAAAATATTGAAGAAATTTACCAAGATTTGGTATAAACTACGAAAACTTCTCGCGCTAGATTTAGCTCTTTTAGCGACCAAAAAGAGCAGTTTTTATATTAAACTCCATTTATAAAAAAAAAAGGCCTTGATTGGTTCCTTTTTCAGTACTTTTAGCGCCTTTTACACAAATGTTGTATTAAACAATTTTTTTTGTATTTTAACTAAATTTATATAATATTAATTTTATCAGATATACAAATAGTGACAAAATTAAAAGGCTGGATAATTGTACCTACGGAAAAATTTTATTATATGATAGGATGAAGTCGAAAGAGTGTTAAGTGCAATTAAGATTTTAAAATTCTTTAATATTAAATATGGACTAAATATATAAAATGAATGTTACGCTAATTGGAAATTTGCATAAAATTTTCCTGCTAAAGTTAATACACTTCAAACATATAAAACATATAAAAATAACATATAAAAAATCAAAATTTATATAAAAAAAAAAACAATACTATGGCCTGACAATGAGGAAGAAAATGATTCATTATTACTTCAAAATGAAAAGTTGTAATTAAAATTTTTCTCACTTTTATAAATTTTCTTGATATAAACTTCAGAAGTACCATCAAATACTAATATAGCGCCTTTTAGCGCTTTTTGAGATATTGTTTTGCGTTTTTTTGTTTGAACAACTTATCTACTGTAGAGTACCCAAGTTAATTTTCGAACGAAAGTACGTAGCCTCCCTTTAAACGTTATAAATATTTTTACAGACGTCTCCAAACATTCAACGAGTGCAAAAGGAGGTCTTATAATAAGTATAGTAGGCTTGTTCAACCGCTTAAGAATTATTCGATGAATCGTAAAAATAAAAAAATCCGATCGAAAAATTAAAGATTGTGATTTTCGATTGAAAAAAAATCCGTTTAATGTGTGTCGATTAATCGGATAGAAACAAACAATCCGATATATAAAATCAAAAGAGAAAAAAGATGGTAACACTGATTATATAATGTTTAAGCGCCCCGGTAGATGAGTAGGTAGCGTGCTCGCCTATCATGCGGGGATCGTGGGTTCGATTCCCACCAGAGGCTTTGGTCTGTCGCTGCAAAAACACCAGCCATATGGTCTTTGTCACTCGGCTTATCCCTGGACCCAAATTAGAATACAAATTTAATGTTTAATTAATGTTTAATGTGTTTAAAAAAAATATAATGTTTAATTTATAACAAAGCATCTGAGTTGGTAGACGTAGAAAAATTTAAATCAAACTAAATATTTCACAAACAGAAATGGGGGTTGGTTTCCCAAGACTTGTGGAACCAAAAATCAAGTTATGGCTACCAAAAAATAGAAAAATAAAACACACAAAAATTAAGGTTTGTAAACAAAATTCAAAGTGATTTCGAGATATTTTCCTTTTATTTTTCCTTTAAAGATGGCGCTGAATAACACATTTTTATAATAATTACATTATAACGAAACATCGAAATAAATAGATCTTTATCTTAACAGAGGCAAACAACGATTAAAAAACGAATACAATGTCGCGGTTAGAAATTTAGAATTAAAACAAATTCAAGAGTGAATGTCACTAAGTAAAGACTTAAATAACCACAGCGCATTCTGGTAGTCAACATCCATTTTAATCCGACATCAGTTCAATATTGTTGGTCCCCTTTAACGCTCACGTAAATACAAGCATAATAAAACAAAAAAAAAAGGAGTAAGAAAATTGTTATTGGTCAAGACCTACTATTCAATACTGTATTCAATGCGTTTCTTGAAAGGATCTTGGGTCCAACTTTGCTGAAGCAATAACTGGATATAGAAAATAAACATAAATCAAATTTTAGCGGTATCTATAATGTTTATACGCAAGGCGATTTCTTGTGACCGATACAAAAATTGTAGTTAATAACCGATTTTGACCAAACATACCTCACTTGAAAGGTATTTCTTTTTAGCTGTCCACCAGATTTACTGATTTGCACCGTCTTTAACATTTTTTCGGAGTAATGCTCATTTAAAGTTGCTATTAACACATTATTGAATTGTGAATTGCCTAAAATTGTTTAGCATGCCTTTAGGCTCCTTTAAAATTATTTATTAACAAACCAATTTATATATATTCCGTGTGTTCCACAAATATGTATAACGATTTTTAATGAATTTTATTTAAAAATTGTTGACGTGAAAATTTATTAGCATAACTTTGGGCTCGTATAAAATTATTTAAAAAATGAAATAATAAAATTTCCTAGAATTTGCACTCGAATTTCAAGGGCTGGTCTCTGCCAGTTGTTATCAATTTGTGGCGTGCAGATATGAACTTGTTATGTTTATATGGGGTCTAGGTAAAAAAATAGACCTGTCATGACCATATATAGTAAGGGCATTTAATTTCCTCAAAAAAATATATAGACCAAATTTTAAATGAATGTATGCAATATTTTGGTTTTCTGGTAGATTTGTGTGAAGATGGGGAATCATGTTTATATGGAGACTATGACTAAAAATGATCCTACAGCGTATATTTTTAGACTACTGATATACGCAATATACATACAAACATCAATGTTTATATATATTTATATATATTTGATAATCTGTAACTAACAATATATAGGGGTTATTTTTATAGGGGCTAGGCCTGAACATGCACCGAATATCACCAATTTCAACCGCGTTTCTCACACGGCTGATAAAAGCTTATATACCGAATATCGTCAAAATATATTCATAGTTTCGTCCTGTAGTTTGATTACAAAGTTTATATGGACACACTAACGAACGGACAGACGGTTAGACGGACGGACATCACCAATTAGACTCAGAAACTGGTTCTGCATCAGTCGGTATGACGTCAAATATTTCTTGCAGTTACAAACCATCACCACAAACCCATTATACCCTGACCACATAGTAGGGTATAAAAATCGCTTAAAACAAGAAAAAAAATAAGTTGAATTTTATTAAAGATTATTTTACAAAATCCAAATAATTTATATCTTTTATTCTTCAAAACTTTTCTGAATTTTTCCCTGTAATTTTTATGAATTGCATTTAAAAGATAAATATATATATATATATATATATTTATTTTAAGTTTTTGTATTTATTAAATTTTTTAATTAAAAAATTTACTAAAATATTTCAATAAAAATAAAAAATAAAATATGAACTCGATTTTTTAATTTAAAATTTTTATGTGTATTTATGTAAACAAGCAGATTGCAGCGCTCGAAATTCGAGTGCAATTTCTGGTCGACTTTATTTCTCAACTTAGCCAATTCACGAACCAACACTTTTTTGGTTTATTATTATTGTGAATGAAGATAACAAACTCATTAACAAACGCATTAGCAAATGTAATAAACACACACATAGCATACGTATTATTTTATGTATGTTAGTAGCAACTTTAAATTCAATTTACTCAAAATAAAGGAAACAATTAAAAAATCTGTAAATCTGCAAAACCGCTAAAAAGGCATACCTTTCAAATAATATACATTTTGTCACAATCGGGATGAAACTGTAGAACAATGTTGACGGACAACGTAATTTTTGGAACCACAGAATTTTAAAATAATACCTTAAACTCTCAGAAGCAAATAGATTTGTAGAAAATTAACAACATGTACTATCACCAGACAATGTTGGCTCGCTACGATCACAAGTAGACCGCTATACACTGTTACTACTTACAGAGGATTGTGGAGTTTAAAAGCTTGAATTAAACTTCAAAAATTGATTTAATTCAAGTTGCTATTAAAACTACTGTAGTTAATAAACAACGCTAAAACATAACATTAACATTATAGCTAAGGAATCGTTTGACTCTGTTATCATAATCTAACCACACCTACATATGTATATAAATGCCTCACTTGTCAAATAGATTTACTCCCCTTTCTTTTCATTTAATGTCAAAGAGCTTTAATGTCAAAGAACTTGAATAAAGCCCAACTTTTTATATTCTCTTATTATTAGAGAAACTAGTTTGGAATATAAATAGTTAAACATTCGAACTCGGACAATGAAATTTTAAGAAAAAATCAGGAAGTGTACAAATGACAAAATTATATATGTTTAAGACAATAAAATGAACTCATGATCCATTTAGAAATAAAAATTTTAATTTATTAACATTTGTTTCAATTTAATTATAATTAATTTTAGTTCTTCTTTAAAAATGTAAAGTTATTTATGTTTTTTTATGGAACTTTTTTTATATTAATTATATATCTACTGATATAAGCCAATTAACAAAACTATATTATTTAATTTAATGGTTTATTTAATTTTTTTTTGTCAAATGTCAAAATCACGAATGCTGCTAGTTCGCATTTGTGGTTATATTACTTCGTATGTTAATGTATTTCTTGCTGGTTTCAAGTTTTTAAATATTTATAATACTTTACTACATTTTTAGTATGAGTAATTACAAACAACATGGTTTATTACTTAATCGAAATTTAAAACTTGTCAAATTTCACTGCCAAAAATTTCTAAAATATGATCTTAATAAACAATATGTAACAACAAAAAAAAAACAACATTACAATACATCACTAAGTATGAAGGTATTGGAGATATTTTAATAAACCGACCAGGATGAGTTTTACTAATTAGAGCCTGTGACTCATACCACATTTTTTTTATCTTTCGGAGGACTTAAGTTGATATCTTTTCTTGGTTTTTTTTTTATAATTAATGAAAATAAATCTTTCACTATAACAGAGAGAATACATTGAAAAGGATTGTTATTCCATTTGTAACATGTAGATATATGATATACGAGTATGTAGCATTTGCCATCCTAATTGATACTATTAGCAGCGATGGCGACTTTTTTAAGCAAAAAACGTAAAACAGTACCACGAAATGCGCTAAACGGCGCTAATATATACAATGATACAGAAATCGTTCAAAAGCGCTAGAATTTGATGTTATTTTTAAGTGTATATCAATATAAAAAAAAATGCAAAATGCGTGAAAATTTTTTATTACAACTGCTCATTTTGAAATATTTATTTATTTATTTATTGTTTTATTAACTTACAATAGCAATAGCTACATGGCCTTCAGCTCGATATAATATAATAGATTTAGGATAATAATAAATATTCGCTCATAGAGAATATGAAAGTCCCATAACAGGTCCACAGAACAGATCTGAAATAAAAACTTATCATTTGCTTCCTCATGTTCAGGTCATAGTATTGTTTTTTTTACACAAATTTAAATTTGTTTAACTCTAATTTAAATTTTTAACACTTTATCCACTATGTGGTCAGGGTATAAAGTTTGTACTGATATTTTTAACTATCAAAACTGACAAGATGAGCCGTGTATTACACCGATCGACATAGAATCACTTTCTGAGTCGATTTAACGATGTCCGTCCGTCCATCCGTCCGTCTGTGTGGCAATGTAAACCTTGTAATGAAGCAACAGGACGCAAATATGAGTTTATATTTTGATAGGCTAGGCGATTTCTTGTGACCGATGTTTTGTTCTACCCTTTTATCCCGATTTTGACCAAATGTATATAATTTGAAAGTTATTTCTTTTTAGCTGTTTTCCAGACTTACAGATTTTTAAATTTTTTAATTGCTACTAACACATACATAAAATTATACATATGCTATATGTGTGTAATAAATTTGTTAATGTGTTTGTTAATGAGCTTGTTATCTTCATTCACCATAATAATAAACCAAAAAAGTGTAGGTTTGTGAATTTTCTAAGTTGAGAAATAAAGTTGCCTAGAAATTGCACTCGAATTTCGAGCGCTGGAATCTACTAGTATGAAATAAATAAACCTTAAAACCTTACCCACATAACCACCCACCCTTAATATGCTTTAAAGGATTAATGGAATTATTTATTACAGAATTTTAAGCAAGTGAGAGTGTTAAATTCGGCTGTGAAGAATGCTTAGTACCCTCCACCCGTGTTCTAACCACAATATTATAACCAAGGTTGTCAACGCTAGATTTCAAATTATAATGGATAGATTTTTGAAAATTATGTTATAATTTATAATATAATTAGGTAGCAAACATATTTTAGATTTCGTGCTTTTTTAGGTGAAAGCCATGATTACGTGTAGTGAGTATAAATTTAAACACATAGAATTACATTATTGTTTGTTTGTTTGCGATGCATACCTATTTTTTTACTTATTGTTTTATTTGATTTTGTACATGTGAACATGCACATCGCTGATACATATCTATGTGTATGCACATGTTCTGTTACGTATAAACATTTTTCACTATTTATACCATATACAACTATAATATGGTCAGGGTATAATGACTTTGTGCTGATGTTTGTAACTAGCAGAAATTTTTGAGTCGATTTAGCGAGGTCAGTCCGTCTGACTTTCTGTCTGTCTATCCGTCCGTCCATCTGTATGTCCGTGTAAAACTTGTTATTAAATTGTAGTCGCAAGTATAAATATATTTTCATGAAATTTAGTATATATGCGGACGTGGAACACTATTGAAATTGTTGAAAATCGGTTCATATTCACATCTAGTCACCATACAAATGACCCCTATGAGATCGACTAAAATGTTCGTATGATCCAAATTACAATATATATATGTATATCGATAAAATGTGATACATGTATCCATTACATCTACTAATCGGTAGTCCAAAAATGATCACTGTAGGATAATTTCTAGTCGTAATTCCCATATGAAGCTGCTTCCCGATCTCCACTTATGTAAATGTATCAAAAAACAAAAATATTGGACAGATTTTTCTATATTTGTTTGCATATGTTTTTACAAAAAAAAATGATCAAATGTTTTTATTTTATTTAAAGTAAAAACATTTGATCTTGAGCCTGAATAATTTCAAACTCAATCATTAAAATGATAAAGATCGAAAGTAAAATTTTTTATTTTTATAAAAAAATAATAAAATTAAAAATACGGAGGGCACACCGTTAACGCTAAATGAAAGTCTAGCAAAAACAAATTGTTTTTCTTGTTTTTTCAAGACAAAAGCAAACATGTATATTGTAGTATGCAATGTGTACTCGAATACAAACATATTTTACCAAACAAACTGTCTACTGCTTTTGGTTACTGATGAGGGTTGGTGACTCTTCCCGAAACAACTGTATAACCTGTCGTGCAGAATATAGATCAATTTTTGGAAACAAATGTGCCAATGTTTTTACTTTATTTTATTTTTTTCTTTATTTAAAATAAAAGCATTTGATCTTGAGCCTGAATAATTTCAAACTCAATCATTAAAATGATAAAGATCGAAAATAGATCGAATATTTTTATAAAAAAATAATAAAATTTTTATTTTTTATTTTTCATTTTTCATTCTTAATTTAAAATAAAAATATTTTAATTTTTCGTTTTCCATTTTTCGTTTTTAATTTTTATACCCTATACCACTATGTGGTTTGGGTATAATGACTTTGTGCTGCTGTTTGTAACAACTAAAAATATTTGACCTACACCCATCTTTAATTATACCGTTCGAATCAGAATCACTATCTGATTCGATTTAACGATGTCCGTCCGTCCGTCCGTCCGTCCGTCTGCGTGTCCATGTAAAGCTTGTAATCAAACTGCAGGTCGCAAATATGAATGTATTTTGACGAAATTTGGTATTTGATCTTTTATCGGCCATGGGATGAACGCTATTGAAATTAGTGAGAATCGGTCCATGTTCAGACCTAGCCCCCATACAAATGACACCTATGAAATCAGCATATATTTCCATAAAATCCAAATTATCATACAAATCTTAGTCAAATTGGATTTGAATGTATATGTTACATCCATTAATCAGTAGTCCACAAATGATCCCTATTGGACAGCTCTTAGTCATAGGCCCCATATAGAGCTGCTTCCCGATCTTCACTTAAATCTATCAAAAAACAAAAATATTGCACTGATTCTTCTCAAATTTTGTTTGTATACATTTTTGCAAAATACAAGAGACTTTACCAAACATGGTCAGGATCGATCAATTTTTGGGCCTAGTCCCCATATAGATATAGCATCCGATATGAACTTTTTCACATCTGCAGCCGAAAAAAATAATAAAAATCCCACTCAAATTTGGTTTATGCTTATTTTCTATATCCAGTTAGTTGGGCCTGAGAGATAGGGTCTCTAAACGCATGGTATAGGGTATCGTATAGTCGGTCTAGACCTTACTTACTTGTTATTTTTCATTTTCCTTTTTTAATTTTTTTTTTTTTAATCATTTACTTTTCATTTTCTGTTTTTCATTTTTAATTTTTCGATTTTCATTTTTTATTTTTTATTTTTCATTTTTTATATTTCATTTTTCATTTTTTTTATTTTCCATTTTCCTTTTTTGATTTTTCAGTTTTAATTTTTAATTTTTCAGTTTTTATTTTTAATTTTTCACTGTTTATTTTAAATTTTTCATTTTTCATTTTTAATTTTTATTTTTAATTTTTAATTTTTTATTTTTTATTTTTTATTTTTCAGTTTTTATTTTTCATTTTTCACTGTTTATTTTTAATTTTTAATTTTTAATTTTGTATTTTTAATTTTATATTTTTCATTTTTTAATTTTCAGTTTTTATTTTTAATTTTTCACTGCTTATTTTACATTTTCCATTTTTAATTTTCAATTTTTAATTTTTAATTTTTAATTTTTAATTTTTAATTTTTAATTTTTAATTTATAATTTATAATTTATAATTTATAATTTATAATTTATAATTTTTAATTTTTAATTTTTAATTTTTAATTTTTAATTTTTAATTTTTAATTTTTAATTTTTAATTTTTAATTTTTAATTTTTAATTTTTAATTTTTAATTTTTAATTTTTAATTTTTAATTTTTAATTTTTAATTTGTAATTTTTAATTTTTAATTTTTAATTTTTACTTTTTAATTTTTAATTTTTAATTCTTAATTTTTAATTTTTAATTTTTAATTTTTAATTTTTAATTTTTAATTTTTAATTTTTAATTTTTAATTTTTAATTTTTAATTTTTAATTTTTAATTTTTAATTTTTAATTTTTAATTTTTAATTTTTAATTTTTAATTTTTAATTTTTAATTTTTAATTTTTAATTTTTAATTTTTAATTTTTAATTTTTAATTTTTAATTTTTAATTTTTCATATTTAATTTCTAATTTTTTATTTTTTATTTTTCAGTTTTTATTTTTAATTTTTCACTGTTAATTTTTATTTTTATTTTAAATTTTTCATTTTTCATTTTTCATTTTTTATTTTACAGTTTTTATTTTTAATTTTTCACTGTTTATTTTACATTTTTAATTTTTAATTTTTAATTTTTAATTTTTAATTTTTAATTTTTAATTTTTAATTTTTAATTTTTAATTTTTAAGTTTTAATTTTTAATTTTTAATTTTTAATTTTTAATTTTTAATTTTTAATTTTTAATTTTTAATTTTTAATTTTTAATTTTTAATTTTTAATTTTTAATTTTTAATTTTTAATTTTTAATTTTTAATTTTTAATTTTTAATTTTTAATTTTTAATTTTTAATTTTTAATTTTTAATTTTTAATTTTTAATTTTTAATTTTTAATTTTTAATTTTTAATTTTTAATTTTTAATTTTTAATTTTTAATTTTTAATTTTTAATTTTTAATTTTTAATTTTTAATTTTTAATTTTTAATTTTTAATTTTTAATTTTTAATTTTTAATTTTTAATTTTTAATTTTTAATTTTTAATTTTTAATTTTTAATTTTTAATTTTTAATTTTTAATTTTTAATTTTTAATTTTTAATTTTTAATTTTTAATTTTTAATTTTTAATTTTTAATTTTTAATTTTTAATTTTTAATTTTTAATTTTTAATTTTTAATTTTTAATTTTTAATTTTTAATTTTTAATTTTTAATTTTTAATTTTTAATTTTTAATTTTTAATTTTTAATTTTTAATTTTTAATTTTTAATTTTTAATTTTTAATTTTTTATTTTTAATTTTTAATTTTTAATTTTTAATTTTTAATTTTTAATTTTTAATTTTTAATTTTTAATTTATAATTTTTTATTTTTAATTTTTAATTTTTTATTTTTAATTTTTAATTTTTAATTTTTAATTTTTAATTTTTAATTTTTAATTTTTAATTTTTAATTTTTAATTTTTAATTTTTAATTTTTAATTTTTAATTTTTAATTTTTAATTTTTAATTTTTAATTTTTAATTTTTAATTTTTAATTTTTAATTTTTAATTTTTAATTTTTAATTTTTAATTTTTAATTTTTAATTTTTAATTTTTAATTTTTAATTTTTAATTTTTAATTTTTAATTTTTAATTTTTAATTTTTAATTTTTAATTTTTAATTTTTAATTTTTAATTTTTAATTTTTAATTTTTAATTTTTAATATTTAATTTTTAATTTTTAATTTTTAATTTTTAATTTTTAATTTTTAATTTTTAATTTTTAATTTTTAATTTTTAATTTTTAATTTTTAATTTTTAATTTTTAATTTTTAATTTTTAATTTTTAATTTTTAATTTTTAATTTTTAATTTTTAATTTTTTAATTTTTAATTTTTAATTTTTAATTTTTAATTTTTAATTCTTAATTTTTAATTTTTAATTTTTAATTTTTAATTTTTAATTTTTAATTTTTAATTTTTAATTTTTAATTTTTAATTTTTAATTTTTAATTTTTAATTTTTAATTTTTAATTTTTAATTTTTAATTTTTAATTTATAATTTTTAATTTTTAATTTTTAATTTTTAATTTTTTATTTTTAATTTTTAATTTTTAATTTTTAATTTTTAATTTTTAATTTTTAATTTTTAATTTTTAATTTTTAATTTTTAATTTTTAATTTTTAATTTTTAATTTTTAATTTTTAATTTTTAATTTTTAATTTTTAATTTTTAATTTTTAATTTTTAATTTTTAATTTTTAATTTTTAATTTTTAATTTTTAATTTTTAATTTTTAATTTTTAATTTTTAATTTTTAATTTTTAATTTTTAATTTTTAATTTTTAATTTTTAATTTTTAATTTTTAATTTTTAATTTTTAATTTTTAATTTTTAATTTTTAATTTTTAATTTTTAATTTTTAATTTTTAATTTTTAATTTTTAATTTTTAATTTTTAATTTTTAATTTTTAATTTTTAATTTTTAATTTTTAATTTTTAATTTTTAATTTTAAATTTTTAATTTTTAATTTTTAATTTTTAATTTTTAATTTTTAATTTTTAATTTTTAATTTTTAATTTTTAATTTTTAATTTTTAATTTTTAATTTTTAATTTTTAAATTTTTAATTTTTAATTTTTAATTTTTAATTTTTAATTTTTAATTTTTAATTTTTAATTTTTAATTTTAAATTTTTAATTTTTAATTTTTAATTTCTAATTTTTAATTTTTAATTTTTAAATTTTAATTTTTAATTTTTAATTTTTAATTTTTAATTTTTAATTTTTAATTTTTAATTTTTAATTTTTAATTTTTAATTTTTAATTTTTAATTTTTAAATTTTAATTTTTAATTTTTAATTTTTAATTTTTAATTTTTAATTTTTAATTTTTAATTTTTAATTTTTAATTTTTAATTTTTAATTTTTAATTTTTAATTTTTAATTTTTAATTTTTAATTTTTAATTTTTAATTTTTAATTTTTAATTTTTAATTTTTAATTTTTAATTTTTAATTTTTAATTTTTAATTTTTAATTTTTAATTTTTAATTTTTAATTTTTAATTTTTAATTTTTAATTTTTAATTTTCAATTTTTAATTTTTAATTTTTAATTTTTAATTTTTTATTTTTCAGTTTATATTATTAATTTTTAATTTTTAATTTTTTAATTTTTTAATTTTTAATTTTTAATTTTTAATTTTTAATTGTTTATTTCTTAATTTTTATTTTTTATTTTTCAGTTTTTATTTTTAATTTTTCACTGTTTATTTTTCATTTTTAATTTTTATTTTTAATTTTTAATTTTTCATTTTTAATTTTTTATTTTTCAGTTTTTATTTTTAATTTTTCAGTTTTTATTTTTAATTTTTCACTGTTTATTTTTCATTTTTCTTTTTTCATTTTTAATGTTTTATTTTTCATTTTTCATTTTGAAATAGGTTAATAATAAATATCATAATTTTTTCACCAATACAATCATAAGTCACACCGATTTTGTCTTACGCTCACATGTTACGCTGTTTTTGTGATTGTATTGTGAAATAGAAATTTACCCCCCTGCGCGTATAAATGTTTACACATCAAAAAATAATTGACTACCAAATATGATCAGGATCAGTCCATTTCTCGACCTAGTCATCATATCAATATAGCATCAGATATGAACTTTTTCATATCTGCAAGCAAAAAAAAATTATTAATAATAACACTAAAATTTTTTTATGCCTATTTTCTATATCCTGTTATTGCCTCAGCCAAGTTGGATCCACGACCCTGTCTCACAACGCATGGTTTAGGCTATTCCATAGTCAGAATATAAAATGTTTACTTCTTATTCTATAAAATTTTTGTAAGCCCAAATTTTGTTTATATAAAGTAGTGTAAAAAATTATATAAATTAAAAGTTATACTCTAAAGTTGGCGATGACTAATAGTTTTTATGTGTTTTTTATGTTGCTTACTAAAGGCATAAATAAATTATATATCGTTCTTATATTTCTGAATTAATTTTGCTAGAATTTTTTTCACAAATATGTTTTTGACTCAAATTTGATTTCAATTAAAAATTTTTATTCTTGTCCAACTTTTATTATTTATATTTAATTTTAATAAAATATTTCGCAGTTCCTTAAATGTAAAAAAGAAATTTAGTAGTAATTTGATATTGGTATATATATATATATGTATATACAAAAAGTTTTGTTTCAGCGTGTTTCTCTGATGACAGCAAAATAAAAAGGGAAGAATATTTAAACGGAAATGCAAAAGTTAAAAAAAACAAAATCATGTAAATGACATATGACATTTGTAGATAATATCAAATTACTATTAGTATATTAATGTTGCCATATTCTTTAATTCAGAAATCCCTGAATTCAACAATAATTTTTATTTTTCGAAAAGTTTAATTCTAATTAGTTTTATTTACAAATGAGTTTTTCCTTTAATTTTTTCTTCAATCAAATATTTTATTTCTAAAAAAATTTAAATAGCTAGTATACTAACAGATTCTGCAATTTTTTACGCTATATTCTGCCAGGCTACATACTAAATTTAAAAACTGTTTTTTTTACATAATTTAGTGACTATTTCGTAACATCCTGTTTGGCAACTTGGTTTAAATAGTAATGCAATATAACTAACATTGCGAGGATAAAAGTATTAAAACAATATAATTCTAGAACTGTTTCAAAAGGAATAATCATGACTAGAAGTTTTTCATATGCGCCAGTGTTTGTTAGAGAAAAAGTGCAATTTTTATAAAACTCGCCCCCCATACATTACAGCTTTAACATTTCTATGGCAACTAATTAAGAAACTGACACAAGTTGATAATCGGCTACAAAGTAGCTACGCAAGCATATAATATTAAAAATGGCAACACAGAGATTAGATAAATGTTCGGTACATTTATACTAAAGTTGGTATATGAAACAAAACGTTTCATACATCAATCTCTGACTTAACGACTTTTAAATAAATTTTGGTTTTTTAAAAATGGGCGTCCTCAAAGAAAAATTTTATTGAGAAAACTGTATATACGAGGGCGGATCAATAAGTCCGTGACTTTTCGAACTTCTCTCGCAGTTAAATGAAATGCAACACTGCTCCTATCATCCCGACAACATTAGACAACTGTAAAATTTTGGGTAAGTTCCGTTATTTACTTTGCGTTTAACAGCTGGTCAAAACATACAACCTCGTGGTTTTTTTAAAAATGAAAAAAGTGAATTTCAAGCGCTCATTATTTTTTTTGAAAAAAAAACCGGCAATAAAACCAAGAAAAAGTTTGATAAATACTATGGAGACTTTGCACCATCGATTTCAATGGTAAAGAAGTGGTTTACTGACTTTCGTTGTGGTCGCACAAATACAAATGACGCTGAACGTACTGGACAGCCAATTGAGGTCAATACACCCGAAAATGTTTTTAAAAAAATACACGATATGATGTTGGCCGATTGAAGAGTAAAAGTGGGTGAGATTGTTGATGCCATAGGCAGTGTGGTTTCGATTTTAAATGATCAATTGGGTTTAAGAAAGCTGTCTGCAAGATGGGTGCCGTGTTTGCTCTCAATTGACCATAAACGTAATCGTGTGGCAACTTCAGTCTCAATGGAAAATTCCATAAATTGGGCTACGAATAGGGGTATCTCATCCGCCATATTCTCCGGATTTAGCCCCCAGTGACTATTTGCTATTTCCAAACCTAAGGAAATGGTTGGTTGGAAAGAGATTTAACTCCAACGATGAAATTGTTGATCAAACAAATGCCTCATTGTGGACCTTGAAAAATCCTATTTTTTGGAAGGGATACAAAAATTGGAAAAACGTTGGAAGTGTATTGAGCTAAAAGGAGATTATGTTGAATTTTTTTTTTTTTTTTTGCAAAAAAACTGTCATTCTAAAAGTCACGGACTTATTGAACCGCACTCGTATATAGAACATTTAACATTTTTTTTAAGGACAAATTGTCTACACTTTATAGAGTATTAAAGTTATATTGCGATGTGAAATAAGAGCTTTCTAATAAACGTTTCGAAGCGTAACATTTCCAAAGCAACCATACTTAACAAATGACATTAACGGACATTCTTGTAGGATGGATGCGTGTACAATTGTTCAATGATAAATCCATGATGATATCCATTCATACGTATAATTTTTTTTTGTTGTTTCATATTTTTTTTTATTATTTGTTTACATTCATGTATGGCAACCGAATAACAACAATTGTTTACCAATTATAATACGTTACAATAGAAATGCGAAATAAAACCTGTTTACACATGAAATATTTTTCTGGTCATTTTGGTTTCGAAATATATATAAGTCGCATGTAATTTTATACTTCTTAACATAAGAATGAAACATTTGAGAAAAATTTAACACTTTACCGTTTAATGTCAACAGCTGGACATTACAGTTTGGAAAACTGATAAAACTGTTGCTGTGAACGTCACTGAAGAAAATAGCTCCCAGCAACAAAAAAGTTACCAAAGGAATGAAATAGACATTATTCTTGACATCCCAATGTGATGAATTTAATATGGGCTGGCCATAGGGTTAAAGTTAGCATTTATGGTTTTGGTAAAATATTTTAACTAAAGATTGAGATGTCATGATAAATCACATGATAAATTTGTAATTTCTGTCTTAATATAAATTTTTATTAGCCAAATATCACACATAACTATTTTTATAGTTGTATTTTCAATTACAAGAATTTAATAAATCCAAATTTCGTATACTCTCCACACCACTGTAAAGAAGCTGCAGTGGCGGCATTTTAAATAGCTCGTTTACATAATTTAACATTTATTTATGTAAAATGACCCCTATGAGATCGACTTACATTGCCATAATATCCAAATTATTATATATAATTGGGTTTGTTTATGTTTATTACATCCATTTATCAGTAGTCCAAAAATAACCTGTAGGACAATCCTTAGTGATAGCTTCCATATAAAGCTGCCTCCCGATCTTCACTTAAATCTATCAAAAAACAAGTAAGAGTGTTAAATTCGGCTGTGCCGAATCTTTGATACCCTCCACATCGGTTTGAGTATTGATAATATATGTAAACAAAATATTGGAAAAAGTAAACAATTTGTTAAACTTAATACCAAATTATTTCAGAAAATTCTTTGGGTTGGTTTTCGTCTTTTCTATTATTTCGGATTTATTTCGGTGTTTGCTTTTTGGTAATCGTGGTTGCTGATCGGCATGCATTTATATCTATATGCCTGCGTTTCCGGTCATATGACATAACTTCTCGTTTAATTTAGTTTTTGCTAATTAAATAGCTCGCCCTAACCTCCATTGCAAAGGTAATAGTTGTGTAGGGTGGCTATATGCATTAAATCGTACTAATTGGATATGGCTGTATAGTTTCTTTTAACTGGCCAAATATTTCTTCATTGCGGCCATATAGGTTGGATAGAGTAACAAAAAAAAAAGGCTCTCTCAACTTTTTTATTAAAATATTGCCATATTTTAAAACATAGAGTATAGATCTATAACAATAAGTAAGCAAATTAGGGATGCCGAACGCAAAAAACCAAATGTCCCAAACATTTTAAATAAAATAATTTGTTCTCTTTATTTTCTGAAAAACTTCAAATTTTCATCCAAAAAAATTATAAAAATTTATATATAAAAAACATTCTCATCAAATTGCGTTTATTTATGTAACAATTTTTATGTTCGCAATTCTTAAATATCATTTGAGGTTTTCTAAAATTCAATGAATTTAAATTAATGTTTTCTGTAGTCCGATTCTGTAAATTTCAACGATCCGTCAATCGCAAAATATATCAACAGCTATTGTTGTTTGCACAAAGGATTAAGTGATTCACTAAGTACATACATCTTAACGACAGTCGACAAATTTTTTTTCTATTTATTTAAATTGTAAATGAGTGGCATCTCTGTCAAAATAAGCGAAAAACACAAAAGAATAGAAAAAAAAACAAATTACTTCGTGTTTGACAGGATGATTTTATGTTTATGTTTAATATCTTTATTTTGTTTACTAATATTTCTGTTAATTTATTTGAAAATGAAATAATGAATGGAATATGCTATTTAATTTTTTTATTTATATAAAAAAGTTTTTTTAATTAAAGCAAAATATATTCACTATTTTATGATTTTTATTTATGTATGACGACATTTCAACCTAAAAATTTAAGTTTTTTACGATTGAATAAACAATACAAAAATGGTTGTCGTTTAGATAACAACAACAGCTGACTTTAACAATACCGAATATCTTTTAAAAATTTTACTGATAATTTTGCTATTTTATTTTTTTAACGATTCGACTACCGTTAAAAGAAGTTACTGAATCGCGATACTGAAAAGCTATTAATTTCTCCTGAATGGCAACTTTCTTTTTTTAATGTAAACATATTTGGTGTTTTTTTTTTTGGAATTTCAATTTGTGTTTAACGAATAAAATTTATATATTAAAAATGCAATTGATGTCTTCTAAATTTAAAATTATTATTTCCGACATTTTGATATGATTTTCTGAAATTCAATTAATATTTTCTAATTTATAATTGGAAATATTAATTCCAATTTTTAGAACTGATATTTTCCTAAGGTTGAATGGGAAAATTTAAAAAGTGCAATTTTGTATTTTTGTGAATAATAATGCTTCAGTAATTATAAACAATTTTTAAAAATTAGATGCAATCGCAATCAGATATTTTGTAGGTAAAGCAGAATAATAGTTCCATATAACTATGTAGAACTGTTTTGAAAAAAATTCATTGATGAACTCGGTAACTACATTTTGTAAAAACAACAAAAAGTTAATATGCCAAACTTATGCTCATATTTGTAAAAGAATAATGAAAAAACGTATGAAATAAAAGACCAGCCCGTGTATACTCTTAGCATTGTTCTGTATAATATCTAGTTGAAAATATTGACATTCATGTTAAAATAGAAATAACTATTGCAGAGCTAATTAGAACAAAAATTGTGGCGCCATCTACTGTGGCATAGTCACGCTGAGCAAAATGAAGTGACACTCTGTTAATGCAAAAGAAATGTATTTTCCCCACAACAAAATATTGCAGAATTTTATGTAAAAAAAATAATATACCGATTTATTTCTAACATGCAGTTATTATGGATACACATACATATATAATATATGTATATTATTTGTTTTATTTAATATGTTTATGTATGTATATGTAAATATTACACACAAAAAATACAACATCAAACGTTATTTTTGTGTTTTTCTCTTTAAATAAATTAATACATAATTTTTTTTTGCTAAATTTACAATGTTTTTTTATTGACAACTAGGCATTTTAGCATTATTTGCTTTAGATGTTGGTGAATTTTTACTCCCTTTATATCAACTCGTAGTGTCTGCTTGTCGAAAAAATTTTGGATCGATTTTAAACCCTTTCCGTGATCCAATCGAAACTTTGCAGGCCGGCTCGTGGCAATGACAGAAATGATCTGACAAATTTTTTTAGTGATGCCAAAACAATGGAAACTTTTAAATTTTTCTACCGGAGTTGATCAAAAAAATGTAGAAAGGGTTAGTTTTTATTATAATATTACCACAACGATCACAAAAACAATAAGTCCAGCTATGACAACAATACAACATTTAGAATAACAACAAGAACAATATAGAAACATCATGTTTTTCATTTTTTTTTTTACTTTTTCACAGATTTCCCTGGACCTGTTCCACCGATTTTAATGATTTTTCAAATAGAAATCTTCCTATGAATTTGGTGAATCATACTCACTAGAAATTATCACCCTTGCTATCCTATTGAGGGCGTGATCGTGACAAGAACATAGAAAATTATATTTTTTCGAGACTTTTTTTAGTTCTTCATTCAAATCTCGGGCCCTAATCAACCGATATGTACGATTTTAAATAGCAAACTTCTCAGGATACAATATAATCATTTTTTATATCAACGAGCATCCTAACTGCCCGATTGATGCCGTCATCGTGATTTCCACAGACGGACAGACGGACATCGCTATATAAACTCCGGTTGTTATAAGGATCACAAATATATAAATTTTATGGGGTCCAAAATTTTTTTTCTAATTATTAATGGAATGACAAACTGGAGAGTGGAGGGTATAAAAAGAACAAAAATATTGCACAGATTTTTCTCAAATTTGGTTTGTATATTTTTTTGCAAAAAAAAAAATAAGTGGCCTTACACCACATATGGTCAGGATCGGTCCGTTTTTCGACCCAGTCCCCATATAAATATTGCATCCGATATAAACTTTTCATATCCGAAGGCAAAAAAATTAATAACAATGCTACTCAAACTTGGTGAATGTTTATTTACTATATCTAATTAGTTGGACCTAAGAGATTTATTTAAACGCATATTATAGGTATCGATTAGTCGGTCTTGATCGACTATAATTTTCTTGCTTGTTTTTATCCTGTAATTTTTTTTGCAGTTATATTTCTTTTTAAGTGTTGTTGTTAGGTTTATATAGTTTTATTTAGAAAAAGAGAGGTCCTATGTTAAATAAGTGTTAGAGTTACGTAGATCAATTGTACTTGTAAAGCAGACATTTAAAACAGCATATGTAGAAAATCTCTACATATATATTTTTTGATAAAAATTTTTTATTAAGAAGGTAAGAAAATTAAGCAGGGAGTCAATATAAAAAATTTATATATTTTCCTCAAGGATGGGATGAGCAACGCATTTAAATCCTGGATTGCGAAGATTTGTTCTTGAATATCTCAAAGACAAGTTGAAATAAACAAAGTGAAAGGTTCCCGAAAGAAAGTGTATAATGCTATAAAACAATATGAAAAACTAAAACCACAGACAACATTATTAAAATAGAGAGAACCAATCATGTGTCATAGTTCAAATGTGTCAGACGGATCACTTTTTGGCAGCATCAAAAATTAGAGAACGAATTCAAGAAATAATTCACATTAAATTTATTAAAATAGACTGTGGAAAAATAATTTGTTAGGGCGCATTGCCAGAAAAAAGCACACGAGTCTAAAAAACAGAATGAAACGTTTAAAATTTGCTAAAGACCATTTATAAAAAAAAAAAATTGGTGGAGCACAATCCTTTTTACGGAGGAATCAAGGTTCAATCGCTTGGGATCAGATGGAAAAAGATATGTGAGACGCAATCCAAACACAGAATTTGATCCAGTGAAACATGGGGCACTCGTGGTATGGAGTGGGGCCAATTAATGCAAAGAGAATCTCTATGGACCAAATAGTATACAAAAACATTTAAGCAGAAAAAAGATATCGATCCTAAACATACCACAAAGTCTTATCGAGAGTCTGTAGAGCGACGTAAATATACGAGTTGACTGTACTAAAGCTACAAAATTTAAATCTGTTATGGGAAGAAATCCAAAAGGCATCGAATTCCATGCCCTTGGAAAAATGTCGGAAATTAATATCGTCAATGCAGCGTCGATGAACTGCCGTTATTAAAAATAAAGGTTATCCAACAAAATATTAGTCACATTAACCAATTAAATGAATTTCACTGTTTTTTTTTTTTTTAAGAAAATAAAAGGATTTCTAAGTTTAACTAATGTGGGTAAGAAATGGGTAAGTCGTTCCGAAAAAATTAAAAAAAATTTTTTTTTACGATTTTGAGAAATATTGTGAAATATTCCGTAAATGTACTATGATCGTAGAAAAAAAGTAAACAGTAATTTTTAATCTATAAATTGTCTTGTCACAAAGTTATTATTGACTTACGATAAAAAGCAATATTACAGAGTTTACTACTATACCATTTAGAGATTGACTACTATAAAATATGAAATCAAATCAAGTGGGACCATTGCAAATGCATCAGATTTTACGCGCCAAAATAAGTAAACATTAGTAACACTTACTTCTGCTTTTGCATATTTCGTGAAGAATCTTAACTTTTTGTGAATAATATGTACTGATCATGTGTTTTACTTCACAAAAATCATTTTAAGTTGATTTGTACTAATTAATAATAACTAAAAAGAAGTAAAAGAAACTAATCTCACTATGGGAAAGCAAATATCGGGTGATGCTCGGAAAATTAACAGAAAAAAGTGAATTCGCTCGTGAAAAATTTTGGGTGGGAACCACTGCACAATAAAAAAAAATAGTCGATTAATGCGCCAAACACTACCTGTCTGCTACGTGGACGACGTAGCGATACTGTTAAGGGGGAAAGATCCCAGAGAAAACTGAAATATGCCTCTTTACAAGGAAGACGAAAATAATCGACTTTGATGAACCTCGCTTCCAGGGCAAAACGATTAGAATCACACAGACGGTGAAATACTTTGGAGTGATTCTCGATAAAAAAAACTTATTTGGAAAAACCACATCGAGAGCAGGGTCGCGAAGGCTCATCGTGTATGGGCCATCTGTAGAAGGGCTATAAGCTCAAAATGGGGTTTGAACCCGAAGATGACATATTGGCTGTACACAAGCGTCGTTAGACCTATTCTAACCTAAGCATCCATAGTCATATGGACATCAATGAACAGGAAATGTTACATTAAACCACTCCAAAAGATACAGCGTCTCTGTTGCATAGGAATCAGTGGTGCAATAAGGACTACATCTACGAGGACTTTAGAGAATATTCTATCTATACACCCAATCGAGATTAGAATTAAATATGAGGCAGCTCTGGCCATGTTACGACTAAGGGTAACAGGGGAATATATCACCGACCACACGACCATACACCAGACTATTTGAGACCAAATTCGGGGACTCAACACAGTGAATATTAGCTGTGATAGAATCGCGGAAGTGTCAACAGATATACCCTGCAGTATACGGATACCAGACAGGGAAAGTTGGATGAGCGGGAACATTCTACAGAACCTTCCAGGGTCACATTACTATACGGACGCCTCTAGTCTGCATGGTAAGGCTGGGATAGGTTTCTACGATGAGGACCGTTCCACAGGGATATACCTCCGTGTTCTGGACCACAACTCCGTCTTTCAGACTGAATTGGTGGCGATAAAGGAATGTATTAAGTATATTAACGCACGGGATTCCCCAAGTCCCGGAGACGTGAAAATATTTACGGACAGTCTAGCGGCTATCAGAGCGATATCCGCAGACAAAACTTGATCAAGGACTACCCTCGAGTGTAAGGAGGAGATTTCAAACTTCTCCAGAAGTGGCAGACTTGAAATCGTTTGCATCCCAGGACACAGTGATATAATGGGAAATGAGATTGCTGACAAACTGGCCAGGAAGGGCTCTTTCCTGGAAAGAGTAAATTTGGAAAACCCAATATCTTTCAAGTCTCTCTAATTGGAACTGGCAGACTGGGCGACCAATTCACATGTATCAGTTTGGGAAGAGAATGACGTGGGTAAGATTACAAAGATATTATGGGGTTCTCCCAACGCTACAAGAACAAGGGAGATCCTGAATCTGAATAGGATAGAACTTAGTAGGGTAATTGGCATCCTCACTGGACACTCTGAGCTGAGGGCTCACCTTTACCGTATAGGACGGGCGGAATCAGCCGTTTGTAGAGCTTGCGGAGAGGATGACGAAACCCTAGAACACTACCTCTGTTACTGTTCTGCATTTGCGAGAACAAGGGTCAGATATCTATCCAACGACATCTTACCAGGCCTGACGGGTCTAAGGGCGATAAGCTGGAAAATACTCAAGAAATTTGCGGATGAAACCGAATTTCTAAGTTAGTAAGAGGGGTAGATAACCGGAAAGTAGACATGTAGAGCGCACAACAAGCCGACCTACTAGCTTAGGTGTATATCCAGACATAACGGATATGAGGTATGTGTATACATTTCTCCTCTTATCAACCTAACCTAACCTAACCTAGTCATTTTGAAGGACAATAGGGGCCTTAGCGTCGAGAAATAAGGCATGGCTGGAGACTGGATATCCCAACTTCCCAAATTGTGAAAGAGTGGCCACTTGTCCGGACTCCTTAGACACTTGATCATCCGCCGCACTCCCTGGTCCTAAACACTATCAAGCATTTGTGGGAAAATCTTGACAGAAAAATAAGTTGAAGGGCTATTTCAAGCAAGACAACCTTAAGGAAGGCTCTAAAGGAAGAATGAAGAATAATCTCCCCCAATATAACCAAAAAACTTGGCGAGGCGATGCCTAGAAGACAGAATTAGTTAAAAGAATAAGCGATTCATTTGATAATGCTTTAGATAAGAATTGGTGAAATATTTGTGTTTTCTTTTTTTTAAGAAACTTGATATTTTCAAAGTTTTATTTCGAGATTAATTGATAATCTTTAATATTCACAAAATTGAGAAAACAAAATATTACAAATATTGAGGAAAATTTGATTCTAAACCATGCAAAGTGCTGGATTTTTTTTTTCTTTTTTTTCAAACAAAAACAGAAATTTAACATTAAAAAATTGTTCTAAAAAGACTTAAATCACGATACCCTAATAAATTCTTTCAGAAGAAAAGAAACAAATATAAAATTTTCAACTGAAACCAATTCTCAATATTCGTTTCTCATTATCGGTTTAACTTGATTTATATTGATTAGAATCAATATGATAAATGAAGCACTGCCTAGCGCTTTCGTTGGGCCTGGTAAAAAACTAAGCAACATTTTCGATCAAATGTCAAATTCACATGTTCTTGTAAATAAATACAAAAACTTAATGAAGTTTACTCAGATATTTATAGACATCATTCATAGAGACGTTCATACATATACTTACATACATACATACATGTATTTAGATGTATGTATGTATAGCTATTCGTATATTTATGTATATTAAATTGTCGTGTGTTTGTTAAAAGACTTGCTAATTGATATTTCACATTTAGATATTTATTTTGTTTAGCAAAAGTAGTATGATGTTTTTTTTTCATCTCCATTTTAATAATTGTTTGGTTGTCGAAAATCAATCATCACATGTTATTTCTACTGAACTTGTTGACAATTTGCTGACAATGTAAATTTTGTAATACGAATTTTCAGTGTGCTTTTATGCATTTGCATAAATACGTTTACGTTTACGTATAAGTTTACTTGCAACAAAAATTTAGTACGATGCAGTTTTTAATTGTTAGTTCAACAATTACCTCATTGTTAAAAATTTTCACTCGGGATCTGACCCAGATGGGGAATATATATTTATATATAATGAATCCTTTTGTACCAATTATTTTATTTCTTGTTAGATGTTGCCGGAAAATAAATTTTTTTTTTTGGCGTAAAAAAATTATGGAAAAAAAAATATTTTATACAAAAAATTCCAGAATATAATATTTATTGGCGTTAATAGAAATGATGTTTGTTTGTTGAAGAAAAAATTTAATTAATTTTTTTGATAAGAAAAAAATTTCGAGTCAGATTAATTTTTCATATAAAATTTTTTTTTATTTTTTTTGTATTTTGTATGTAATATGTACGTACATTAAAAAAAATTTTAATAAATTTAAAATCATTTATAAAAAATGTAAAAAATATATAAAACTTTTATCAGGTTTTAAAAAATTATTTAAAAAAAATAACTGATTTGTTATTTGAATTCAAACATTCATAATAGAAGAGAAATCTATAATATTAAGGCTGGGCGATTTCTTGTGACTGATGTTTTGTTCTACCGTTTTATCCCGATTTTGACCAAACGTATATTATTTGAACGTATTTCTTTTTAGCCGTTTTGCAAATTTACAGATTTTAAAAAATTTTCCTTTATTTTGAGTAAATTGCATTTAAAGTTGCTACTAATACATACATAAAATTATACATATGCTATGTGTGTGTTTATTAAATTTGTTAATGTGTTTGTTAATGAGTTTGTTAATGAGTTTATTATCTTCATTAACAATATTAATAAACCATAAAAAAGTTGGTTTGTGAATTGGCTAAGTTGAAAAATAAAGCTGCCTAGAAATTGCACTCCAATTTCGAGCGTTGGAATCTGCTAGTTTTAATTATTTGGCTTGCTTTATAAAAAGGTTCAAAAAGCTATAATCCATGTCACAAACTCTGGAATGTCGTATGATTAATATTTTATTTAAAAAAATTATCACTCATACATCTCAACATTAATATAACGTCTTGAATGGTATACATTTTCTATGCATTTCCATTAAAAAAGTATATTCTCTTAAAATAATGCATTTTCTTAAAGAAAGCATATATTCTTAAAAAAGTACAATTTCTTAAAAAAAAAGTATCTTTTCTTAAGAAATTGTTTTTTCCTACAAACTACATTTTCTTAAAAACTAAATTTCCTTACAAAACACAAATCACGTTTTCTAAAAAAATTACCTTTTCCTAAAAAAATTTTTAAAAAAATCCTTTTTTCAAAAAATATCGTTTCTTAAAAAGTACCTTTTCTTTACAGAGAAGCTTTTCTTCAGAAGTACCTTTCTTAAAAAGTGCATTTTCTTCAAAAGTACCTTTTCTTAAAAAGGTCTCTTCTCAAAAAATACCTTTTCTTAAAAAGTACCTTACTTTAGAAAGTACTTTTTCTTTAAAAGTAACTTCTCTTAAAAAGTACATTTCTTTGAAACGTGCCTTTTCTCAAGAATTATCTGTTTTTAAAAAGTTCCATTCCTTAAACAAATCCCTTTCCTTAAAAAGTAAATTTTTTTAAAAAAGTACAATTTCTTAAAAAGTATCTTAAAAAGTTCCTTTCATAAAAACCATCTTTTCTTAGAAAATTTACTTTTCTTAAAAACGTATCATTAAAAACTATAATTTTTCTTAAAAAGTACATTTTCCTTAAAACTATACTTTCTTAAAAAAGTAAGTTTTAAAATAAAGTAACATTGCCGAAAAGCATAGCATTTTCTTTCTTAAAAACTGTTTATACCCTATACCACTATGTGGTTTGGGTATAATGACTTTGTGCTGCTGTTTGTAACAACCAAAAATATTTGACCTAGACCCATCTTTAATTATACCGATCGAATCAGAATCACTTTCTGAGTTGATTTAACAATGTCCGTCCGTCCGTCTGTGTGTCCATGTAAAGCTTGTAATCAAACTGCAGGTCGCAAATATGAATATATTTTGATCAAAATTGGTATATAAGCTTTCATCGGCCATGGGATGAACGCTATTGAAATTGGTGAGAATCGGTCCATGTTCAGACCTAGCCCCCATACAAATTACCCATATGAAATCGACATAAATTGCCATAAGATCCAAATTGTCATATAGATCTTACTCAAATTGGGTTTGTATGCGTTCATTACATCCACTAATGAGTAGTCCAAAAATGATCGCTTTGACCCCATATAGAGCTGCTTCCCGATCTTCACTTAAATCTATTAAAAAACAAAAATATTGCACTGATTCTTCTCAAATTTTGTTTGTACATATTTTTGCAAAATACAAGAGACTTTACCAAACATGATCAGGATCGGTCCATTTTTGGACCTAGTCCCTTTATAGATATAGCATCCGATATGAACTTTTTCATATCTGCAGCCAAAAAAATTAATAAAAATCCCAATCAAGTTTGGTTTTTGCTTATTTTCAATGTCCAGTTAGTTGGGCCTAAGAGATAGGGTTTCTAAACGCATGGTATAGGGTATCGTATAGTCGGTCTAGACCGACTATAATTTCTTACTTGTTTTTTAATACGTTTTCTTAAAAAAAATAACCTTTTTTAAGAAGTACCTTTTCTCAAAATTGCACCTTTTCTCAAAAAAGTATCTTTTTAAGCTCTTTCTTTTAACTCATACTCTCCATCGTGGGGCAACCCCATTCCCCCCTATCCAATTGATCTGAAACTTGGCCCATAGTCTTGTTGAGACTACAGATTAATTTCGGGGAAGCCACGCACAGTCATGCATAGTCACGCACAGTCACGGAGTGATCTAAATATAATTTCCCCTCATCCGATCGATGTGAAACTTCGCCTTATCGAATCAATCTGAAACTTGGTCGATATACTTGCTGTAAAGAAAGATTAACTTCGTAGTCACGCGCAGTCACGGAGTGATTTAAAATCCATTTCCCCTTATCCGATCAATTAAAACTTAGTCGATAGACTTACTGTGAAAAAAGGTTAACTTTGACACAGTCACACATAGTCACGCACAGTCACGGAGCGATTAAAACCTCACTTCCGCCTCATCCGATCGATCTGTAACTTTGTCCATAGACTTTTTGTGGCCTTAGATTAATTTTAAGATTGTCACACATAGTCACGCATAGTCACGCACAGTCACGGAGTGATTTAAACCCCATTTCCCCTCATCCGTTCGATCTGAAACTTTGTCCATAGACTTGTTGTGGTCAAAGATTAATTTTAAAATATTCACGCAAAGTCACGCACAGTCCCGCATAGATTCAAAACTCATATGCATAAGGAAAGAAAGAGTTCTAATAAAAATTTTGTTTTTATTGGTTAGATTATTTTAAAAGAATAGCTTTTATTTAGAATAAAAGTTACTTTCCCTAAACAAAAATAAATTTTCTTCAAAAAGTACATTTCTTAAAAAAAAAATTGTTTCTTAAAATATCACCTTTTCTTAAAACAGTAAATTTAAATTAAAAAATTATTTTCCTTAAATAATTACCTTTCTTTTTTATAGATAAAAATAGTTAAGCTGAGGCCATTGTTGATGTTATAATTCAATTTTTTTATTTATTATGATTTATTTATGAATTATAACAACAACAATGGCCACAAGCTTAACTATTTTTATCTAAAAATTACAACAAAAAGGTCGAAATAACAATCAAGTTTATAATTACCTTTTCTTAAAAAAGTATATTTTCTTAAAAGGCCCCTTTCTTAAAAAGAACCATTCAGTATACCTTCTTATTAAAGTACATTTTCTTCAAAATATAGTTTTCTTCAAGAAGTACCTTTTCTCAAAATAGCACTTTTTCTTAAAAAAGTACCTTTTGAAAAAACAATTTCTTAAAAAGTACCTTTTCGTAAAAAAGTACATTTTCATCAAAAAGTACATCTTCTTAAAGAGCCTACTCTTATAAAAGTATATTTTCTTTAAAAAAAAACGCCTTTCTTAAATAAACATTTTTTCTTAAAAGAGTATCTTTTCTTAAAAAAATTTTTTCTTAGAAAGTACATTTTCTTAAATAATTATGTAAAAATTTTAACCAGGCAATAATTAATACATGTGATCGGTATGTTTGCAGTATTTTTTTTTTTTTTTAATTTTCATTTGTAAATAAGAGAAAGATTTTCTAATTAATTAGATCTACAAAAAACTTTATTAAAATAAAGGCCACCCTATTACTAAATAAAAATATGATAAAAAAAACATTTCACGCGATATTCGTTTTAAATAATTTCTTTTTATGTTACAAATATTTTTATTGGCATGTATATTTTTCTTTGTTGTCATGCAATGTTGATATTTATGTTTTACAAAATATTGGTTTTGCTCGAAAAAAAAAAGTTAAAACAGCGCTAGACAGAATAGCTACTTCTAAACAACACAACGTATTTCATCGTCAGCATCCTTCAGCGTATTACTTCAACTGATGCTTAATCAGCTCAAATATTAGGAAGAAGGAAAAACCAGAATTGTAAAATATATTTTTTTATCATAAAGAAAATTTAATCAACAAAATGGTGGAATAAAAATAAATGGTAATTTCTTTTTCTTAAGTATATAAATTTTTCAATTATCAAGAAAAGGATAAAGTTTTAAAGTTTTGCCTTTAGAAAAATAAATTGCGAAAATCGGAAATTGACACTAAGTGTCACCCTAATACAAATGTTTACTTTATGTCGACTTGTTGTCAAAGAGTAATCAAAACACGTGCTGTCACCATTTTAAGTAAATAAATACAAATGCACTGAGATCTCTATTTATGTATGTCAAAATACTCTCAAAGAAAATAGTTTGTTTTAATGTAATATTTGCATTTTAATGCTAAGGTAAATAGTTATTTTACAGAGAACATAACGATGTCTTAAGTATCATCTAATATGCAAAAGTTTAATGTGTTAAACTACTTTTCTGTTAACTTAACGCCATATGTCCTTCCGATGGTCCGGCCTTTGCTGGTAATTAGAGATCAAAAGTAAGTTTTGTTAGATATATACAAATAACACATATTGATCTATGAACTAAAATAGTTCAATGATAAACTCTGCTCAAATTCGTGCGAAATCTTTAAAACTCCCTTTAAGTGGTAGATAGATACTTGTCTAACTCTCACCGTCTTAACATTAAGTACTCTCATACAGTTACGGTTGTATGTGTGTCATGCTCTTAAACTGTCATGTTTTTCCCTCTTTCTATGGAAAATTTCCACAAATTTTGTTTGCATAAAAAATGTGTTATTTGCTATAAAAAAAATGTACAAAAAAAAACAAACGAAACTGATTCGAATTCAAAGTTTCCATTCAATTTATTATTTGAATAATAAAATGTGTTCGTTAAATTGTTGTAGATTTATTTTGTTATCACCAAAGTGTGGACTGTTTTGTGAGTTTAAGATATATAATTTAATATCACTAACTTAAACTTAACCCAAACGATATAAAAAAAATATATGTTTATTTAAAAAGTTAATTTGGTACAAAATTTATTTATTCAAAAGTTCTTTTATTTTTTAGGGACAAAACAAAAACAACATTGGCACCAAAATAAAAATATTGTTATTTAGTTAGTGTAACTTAAAAAAAATAAATATGTAAATAAATAAAAATTCATGGCACAAAACGCAGTGACAGCAAATGGTTAATCCACATATGCATCATTACGCACTGTAGGGTTAAGTCATGTGTATGAATAAAGATCTTCTAATACATTTGCAGATTTCAATTAACAGTTGGCAAAGTGCTAAACGATCACACGATTTTCAATAATTTATATTTATTATTTTATTAAACACTAATACCACCAGTACTCAGACACTCATTGATTGTAACCTCGACTTAGATGGTACACTACCGTAGAACTAATAGAAGTCTAAAAGTTATTTTACTTAATTTCATTAAGTCCACTTTAACTTAAATTTGAACGCTTCATACTCGTACATTATAACGACATGGCCAACATAAATAAACTCGTCCGCTCATTTCAAAGAGAATGGAAGAACTTGTGAAAAAAGAGGCCCCAGAAGGCCAAGTGGTGCACCATTTACGCCAGAGGTGTATTTGGGCCTTATATTTTGGGAGACGCCATGTCGTCGTTCGTAAGTTATTGTGTTCTATATGTTTTTTTTTTTGATTAATCCATGTTTAAGTTCTAATAGTTCTTACTCTTAAAGGCGTTTTCAAAGAGGATTTTTTTTTAACAGAAAAAAGCACAAATTTTAGTACTCTCCTTGGTAGGAAGGTCGCAACAATTTTATCGGTTCAGTTTTTTTTTATTTGCAACTAAACTTTAGCAACTAAACTTTAACAAAAAGCATATAGAACACAATAATTTACGAACGACGATGTGTAAGATGGTTACTGTGTCTGGTAAGCGATACTTAACCGTGATCAACGAGTTTTTACTGGCCGTAAATTGATGAATTGGGACGGTGCAACTAAACACACAGATCATGTCATAATTGACATTTCTTGGCCACCTAATATCTCGTTGTGGGGATTTAAATTTACCAACAAGATCGGCCGTTCTACACTTCTTCCTTTGGGATTTGTTTAACTAACGGTGTGAACAAGCCACAGACAGCTCTCAAAGAGAATATCCGTTAAGAGTGCAAGAACTTATCGCTCTAAGTTTCTGGCTAGACCGACTGAAAATTCGATAATCAGAGCCCAAAAGGTTATAAACAATGGAGAATGAGGAATAAACAATTTAGAATGCAATCAGTTAAATAAATAGTTGATTTTATAAAATCTGAAATTTTGAAAAAAAAATTTAAGTTACATTTTACATTTACATTTTATCAGTAGCTGCAGGGACCCTGAAGATGAACTCCGATCGACCTCAAATCTTTTCTAAGAGATTCCACTTAGAGCCGAAGTTAAATTCGAAAGAAAAAAATTATGTAAGTCAGATCACAGGGGAGATGTGTAAACATCTAGTAATTAAAGATTTTTTATGGCACTTTTTTAAAATCAAACAGAGAGCACCATCTATGTATCACTTACAGCAATCAACTGCAAGGGCTCTGCCAATATAAAAACATTTATTATTATTTATTATTTTAACCCGCTAATTTTAATTTTTCGTTCTTCATATTTTGTTTTTCATTCTTCATTTTTCATTTTTGATTTTTTATTTTTCATTTTTTATTTTTCATTTTTATTTTTTATTTTGCATTTTTTATTGTTCAGTTTTATATTTCCTTTATCGTTTTTCATTTTTCGTTTTTCTTTTTAAATTTTTTATTTTTAATTTTTTATTTTTAATTTTCCATTTATTTTTTTTTTAATTTTTAATTTTTTATTTTTAATTTTTCGTTTTTCGTTTTTCATTAGTCATTTTTCATTTTTTATTTTTCATTTTTCATTTTTATTTTTCATTTTTCGCTTTTCATTATTTATTTTTATACCCTATACCACTATGTGGTTTGGGTATAATGACTTTGTGCTGCTGTTTGTAACAACCAAAAATATTTGACCTAGGCCCATATTTAATTATACCGATCGAATCAGAATCACTTTTTGAGTTGATTTAACAATGTCCGTCCGTCCGTCCGTCCGTCCGTCCGTCCGTCCGTCTGTGTGTCCATGTAAACCTTGTAATCAAACTGCAGGTCGCAAATATGAATATATTTTGATGAAATTTGGTATATAAGCTTTTATCGGCCATGGGATGAATGCTATTGAAATTGGTGAGAATCGGTCCATGTTCAGACCTAGCCCCCATACAAATTACCCCTATGAAATCGACATAAATTGCCATAAGATCCAAATTGTCATATAGATCTTATTCAAATTGGGTTTGTATGCGTTCATTACATCCATTAATGAGTAGTTCAAAAATGAGCCCTTTGGCCCCATATAGACTGCTTCCCGATCTTCACTTAAATCTATTAAAAACAAAAATATTGCACTGATTCTTCTCAAATTTTGTTTGTATATATTTTTGCAAAATACAAGAGACTTTACCAAACATGATCAGGATTGGTCCATTTTTTGACCTAGTCCCCATATAGATATAGCATCCAATATGAACTTTTTCATATCTGCAGCCAAAAAAATTAATAAAAATTCCACTCAAATTTGGTTTATGCTTATTTTCTATGTCCAGTTAGTTGGGCCTAAGAGATAGGGTTTCTAAACGCATGGTATAGGGTATCGTATAGTCGGTCTAGACCGACTATAATTTTCTTACTTGTTCATTTTTCATTTGCCGTTTTTCGTTTTTAATTTTTAATTTCTTATATTTCATTTTTCATTTTTTATTTTTAAATTTTTATTTTTAATTTTCTTTCTTCATGTTTTATTTTTTACTAGATGTAACCCGGTGTGCTTTTGAATTTTGATTTTGAAGATTTTTTTTGGCGATTTTTATTTTTGGCGATTTTCGTTTTTGGCAATTTTTGATTTTGGCGATATATTTTCCACGACAAATCACATTAATAACTAATGTACTTGTTAAAAGACTGTCGCTTTCGTAGTACTTCATACTTTTTATATAGGAGGTGCCAAGCCTACTAATCCCATCCCGCCCAATTTTTATTAGACTTCTCACATTTATATCTGATGGACTCACTCCTTCGATAACGCCCATTTTTTTGTTCGACTAATCATACGAAGAACATATGGGCTCACGCAAAGCCGCAAAATTTTCTCTTTTGCAGTACTCCAGATATATTACATTATATAGTTACTTTGCACGGGGAGTGCCACGCCCATTGGTGTGAATCCACCAATTTTTTGTCTGACTACTCATAATAAGATCTGATGGCGTCGTGCAAAGTGTCAAAGCTTCCCTTTTTTAGTACACTCGTTATATGATACCATATATTAACTTTGTATGGGCGGTGCCACGCCCACTGCTCCGATCATGCCCATTTTGTCTAACTAATCACATGAATAACTTATGGGCTCACACAAAGTTCCAAAACTCTCACTGTTACAGTACTCCAGATATATGGCATTTTATATTTACTTTGGATGGCAGGTGCCACGCCTATTGGTCCGATACTGTCCATTTTTTGTCCGACTACTCACATTAATAATAGGTGGCATCAGACAAATTTGAAAAGCTCTCTCTATCACAATACTCGAGATATATAATATTGAACTATTACTTGTATGAGAGGTACCACGTCCACTTATCCGATCCCGCCCATTTATGGCGTAGCTACTAATATTAACAATAGGTGAACTCACACAAATTTTCAAAGCTCTCCCTATCATAATACTCAATATATGTATATGATATTAAAAATATACTTTGTGTGGGAGGTGCCACGCCCACTAAAAATATTTAAAAAATTATAGCCTATAGCACTTCCCATATCCGCAGTAAGACTCTGTGAAAATTTCAGGAATATCAGATAGCTAGTTACGGAGATTACCTCCTACAAACAAACAAACAAACAAACAAACACACATTACCTCTTTATAATATTAGTATAGATTTTTCATTTTTCATTTTTCATTTTTCATTTTTTATTTTTTATTTTTTATTTTTATTTTTATTTTTATTTTTATTTTTTATTTTTTATTTTTCATTTTGTATTTTTTAAATTTCATTTTTATACCCTATACCACTATGTGGTTTGGGTATAATGACTTTGTGCTGCTGTTTGTAACAACCAAAAATATTCGTCCTAGACCCATCTTTAATTATACCGATCGACTCAGAATCACTTTTTGAATCGAAATAGCAATGTCCGTCCGTCCGTCCGTCCGTCTGTGTGTCCATGTAAAGCTTGTAATCAAACTACAGGTCGCAAATATGAATATATTTTGATGAAATTTGGTATATAAGCTTCCATCGGCCATGGGATGAACACTATTGAAATCGGTGAGAATCGGTCCATGTTCAGACCTAGCCCCCATACAAATGACCCCTATGAAATCGACATAAATTGCCATAAGTTCGAAATTATCATATAGATCTCAGTCAAATTGGGTTTTATGTGTTTATTACATCTATTAATCAGTAGTTCAAAAATACTCCCTATAGGAAAATTCTTAGTCATAGGCCCCATACAGAGCTGCTTCCCGATCTTCACTTAAATCTATTAAAAAACAAAAATATTGCACAGATTTTTCTCAAATTTGGTTTGTATATATTTTTTCAAAGTATAAGTGACTTTACCAAATATGGTCATGATCGGTCCATTTTTCGACCTAGTCCCCATATAGATATATCATCCGATATGAACTTTTTCATATCTGCACCGAAAAATATTAATAAAAATACCACTCAAATTTGATTTATGCTTATTTGCTATATCCAATTAGTTGAACCGAAGAGATAGAGTATCTTAACCATGGTATAGGGTATCGTATAGTCGGGCTAGAACGACTATAATTTTCTTACTTGTTAATTTTTGGATTTTTGTTTTTCATTTGTCATTTTTCATTTTTTTTTTTATTATTTTTCATTTTCCATTTTTATTTGTTCAGTTTTATATTTCCTTTACCGTTTTTCGCTTTTCATTTTTAATTTTTTATTTTTAATTTTTTATTTTTCATTTTTCATTTTTTTTTTTTCGTTTTTCATTTTTTTTTTTTTTTCATTTTTAATTTTTTATTTTTAGTTTCTCGTTTTTCGTTTTTCATTAGTGATTTTTAATTTTTTATTGTTCATTTTTCATTTCGGCTTTTTCATTATTATTTTTAATTTTTCGTTTTTCATTTTTTATTTTTTATTTTCGTTTTTAATTTTTTATATTTCATTTTTCATTTTTATTTTTCAACTTTTATTTTTAAATTTTTATTTTTAATTTTTTCTTCTTCATGTTTAATTTTTTATTTTTCATTTTTTATTTTTCATATTTCATTTTTATTTTTTATTTTTATTTTTAATTTTTCATTTTTTATTTTTCAAATTTCATTTTTAATTTTTGGTTTTTTGTTTTTCATTTGTCATTTTTCATTTTTCGTTTTTCCTTCTTTATTTGTATATTTTTAATTTTTTATTTTCTATTTTTCATTTTAAATTTTTCATTTTTCGTTTTCGTTTTTCGTTTTTCATTTGTCATTTTTTATTTTTCATTTTCAATTTTTTATTTTTAATTTTTTATTTTTCATTTTTTATTTTTAGTTTTTCATTTTCAAACAGATTATAACATATTATAATTTTTGCACCAATACAATAATAAATCACACCGATACTTGTGATTGTATAGATGTTTACACATCAAAAATTCATAAAACATATAAAATAATTTAATAGGAAAGACAGCAGTTACAAAAGCCACGTCACGTATCCGATGGGTCGAGTCAACCAACATTGTGAATTCCAACTTCAGCAAAACTATTTCACATGAAAAAAATTGTCTGAGAAGCAAATTATAAGTATGTATGAATCAATCATACTGCTGACGTGAAAAGCTTCTCAATAAAACCCATAGATTTAATGAAAAAATGGTTTTACATTTTGTCACGTACAGACAAATCGGGTCACGTGTCCCACAGAGTTTAATTTAAATATATACGAACCGGATGATATACGTCTGTAGCTAAAAATCATACGGAGTAAAACTGCGTTAACAGTTTTTCATTTCATGATCTTGTTTCCCTTTAACAAACAAAAACTAAAAAATTTTGATTTGTATTCATCAAAAATATGAAAAATAACATTTGGCTATCCCATGCCCGTGATCTTTTTTGCCTATATCTCTTGAACCACGTAGAATATATGCATGAAACAAAAACTAACACATTTGTAAAATATTAGTATACGCATTGAAATTGGACCATTTAAACATTAGAAAAAGCCAAAATAAGCTACTAGGTACAAACGTATCCCGGGTGTGTTCTCGTAGAAAAAGTTGGGTATGCATCGTACGGTTAAAGGATTTCACATACCAATTTTCCAAAAAAAATTACATAAATTCTTGTAGTCGTCCTACGGTGCCGCTATCAGTGCCAACTGAAAGAGGAGAATCTTGCCAATTTAAAAAAAAATTATTTAAACATATCACAACAAAAGGATATCAAGAATATTTTTTGTTTATAAACAAAAATATGAAAAAAGTAATATTTATAAAAGGGGTGAAAGTTCAATTTTTTCATGGAATACTTCAAATAATTATTTAAATTAATTATTTTTTTTTTATATAGAAATGCTAGAAAACCATTTTTCAACAATTGCTAGAATTTAAAATGCAAGTAATTTATCAGGGCTTTTATATGTTATAAATTTCATAAACAGTTGTAAATTATGTCATGCAAGCACTGGCAAACCACTTTTTGGTAACACTATTAAAGCATTCCAAGCAAGAGCTTAAAATATATTATAACGGGTGATTTTTTAAGAGCTTGATAACTTTTTTTTAAAAAAAAACGCATAAAATTTGCAAAATCTCATCGGTTCTTTATTTGAAACGTTAGATTGGTCCATGACATTTACTTTTTGAAGATAATTTCATTTAAATGTTGACCGCGGCTGCGTCTTAGGTGGTCCATTCGGAAAGTCCAATTTTGGGCAACTTTTTCGAGCATTTCGGCCGGAATAGCCCGAATTTCTTCGGAAATGTTGTCTTCCAAAGCTGGAATAGTTGCTGGCTTATTTCTGTAGACTTTAGACTTGACGTAGCCCCACAAAAAATAGTCTAAAGGCGTCAAATCGCATGATCTTGGTGGCCAACTTACCGGTCCATTTCTTGAGATGAATTGTTCTCCGAAGTTTTCCCTCAAAATGGCCATAGAATCGCGAGCTGTGTGGCATGTAGCGCCATCTTGTTGAAACCACATGTCAACCAAGTTCAGTTCTTCCATTTTTGGCAACAAAAAGTTTGTTAGCATCGAACGATAGCGATCGCCATTCACCGTAACGTTGCGTCCAACAGCATCTTTGAAAAAATACGGTCCAATGATTCCACCAGCGTACAAACCACACCAAACAGTGCATTTTTCGGGATGCATGGGCAGTTCTTGAACGGCTTCTGGTTGCTCTTCACTCCAAATACGGCAATTTTGCTTATTTACGAAGCCATTCAACCAGAAATGAGCCTCATCGCTGAACAAAATTTGTCGATAAAAAAGCGGATTTTCTGCCAACTTTTCTAGGGCCCATTCACTGAAAATTAGACGTTGTGGCAGATCGTTCGGCTTCAGTTCTTGCACGAGCTGTATTTTATACGGTTTTACACCAAGATCTTTGCGTAAAATCTTCCATGTGGTCGAATAACACAAACCCAATTGCTGCGAACGGCGACGAATCGACATTTCACGGTCTTCAGTAACACTCTCAGAAACAGACGCAATATTCTCTTCTGTACGCACTGTACGCATTCGTGTGGTTGGTTTAATGTCCAATAAAGTAAACTGAGTGCGAAACTTGGTCACAATCGCATTAATTGTTTGCTCACTTGGTCGATTATGTAGACCATAAATCGGACGTAAAGCGCGAAACACATTTCGAACCGAACACTGATTTTGGTAATAAAATTCAATGATTTGCAAGCGTTGCTCGTTAGTAAGTCTATTCATGATGAAATGTCAAAGCATACTGAGCATCTTTCTCTTTGACACCATGTCTGAAATCCCACGTGATCTGTCAAATACTAATGCATGAAAATCCTAACCTCAAAAAAATCACCCGTTATATGAAAACAGTTTGAGATAGCAATTCGTATGCATTCTAAATTTGTATTTTGTTTTTTAAGTCATCTTAAAAAAAAACTAAATAATATTAACTTTTATGTATAGTTTTTAAATTTACTTCATCTTCATTAAAAATAAACTACAGAAAAGGTTTTTTTTTTATATATTGATTTTACTCTAAATGCTTATGAAGGAAGCACTTTTCAAAAAACTTTTGTTCTTTTTTTTCAATTTAAAATTGAATCGTGTTGCGGAAAACCGTAAAAATTTTAATTAATTTTTTTATTATAACTCAGGAGCAAAATTTCACTACTGTAAAATCTTCTTGAACAAAGAAAAAGTATTAAGAGAATCCGGAACATACGAGCAGGCACAACATATTTATGTTACATGCAATATGCACAGGTATTCATTTCAATTTTAATTTTCACTGGGAAAATATTATTACAAATTTGAAAAATTCTTTGTTTTCATAGATATAAAAGGAAATATACGTATGGGGCGTTTCATGTCAAGTGACCCAACTTTTGAAACTGATGTCTTCCGATCGAGATGAAAATTGCACGAAGGTTAGTTCTATTGGATATTAGTTTATACACAATTTTTCAACAAGATCGGTCAACATCTCTCTGAGTTAGAGGGAGTCAAAATTTGACATTTTGGCCAAACAGGTATTTTTTTCTCATCCATGTAACTTTTTACCTAATGTTCTTAGCAAAACTTGTCCCAAATAGTTTAGGTAGCTATTTCTTCAATCTTTCGAAAAAAAATTTAAAAAAAAAATTTAAAAAAATTTGTTGACTTTTTTTTGCAAAATCAAAAATTTTTTGACTTTTTTGACTAACCTTGGTGCAATATCATCCCTATCGGGAGACATCGGTTACAAAAGTTGGGTCACTTGATATGAAACGCCCCATATTTATAAGATATATGTATGTAAGAGTAAATAATACACAGCAAACTCCTTAATATTTTTATGTACAAAAATTCATTAAATTCTTTTAAAATTTTCATGAAATTTTACAAAATAGTTAGTTTATGTAAACAAAATGCTGTTTATTCTTTTGGCAATTAATTTAATATATTTTATATATCTGTCAGTTGGCTATTTATAAATAAGTTTGCAAAAAAAAAAATATGAAACGAAAAGAAACAAAATTTATAACCGGCAAAAAATTTGTATGTAAACAAATGCTTAAATCATGCCAAACCAAACAAAACCAAAAAAATTCATACAAATCCTTAAAGATCTCTAGGTACGAATTTAAGTGCCTCCATGTAGATTGATACATACAAACATTTAATTTAATATATACTTTTAACGAGTGAAACAATCAAATTACTAACTGTGTAGTAAACCATGTTGAGTGATGCTTTGGTGTTTATACCCTATACCACTATGTAGTCAGGGTATAATGACTTTGTGCTGATGTTAGTAACTACCAAAAATATTTAACCTAGACCCATCTCTAATTATACCGATCGACTCATAATCACTTTCTGAGTCGATTTAGCGATGTCCGTCCGTCCGTCTGTGTGTTTATGTAAACTTTGAAAACAAACTACAGCCTGCAAATGTGAACATATTTTGATGAAATTTGGCATGTAAACTTCTGTCGGCCATAGCACGAACGCTATTGAAATTGGTGAAAATCGGTCATGTTCAGACCTAGTCACCATAAAAATAAAGCCTATGAGATCGACTTAAATTGCCATAATATCAAAATTATCATATAGATCTCAGGTCAAATGGTGCTTATTACATCCATTTATCAGTAGTCCATGGGACAATTCCTAGTCATAGCCCCCCATATGAAGCTAATTCCCTATCTTCTCTTAAATCCAACAAAAAACAAAAATATTGCACAGATTTTTCTCAAATTTGGTTTGTACATGTTTTAGCAAAAGATAAGTGATCTTATCAAATATAGTCAGGATCGGTCCACTTTTCGATCTAGTCCCCATATAGCATCCGATATCAACTTTTTTATATCCGAAGGCAAAAAAAGTAATAACATTGGTTTATGTTTATTTTCTATATCTAAATAGTTAAACAATAGATACAGGGTCTTTAAACGAATGGTATAGGGTATCGTATAGACTATGATTTTTTTGTATATTATAAGTGTTTTTGCTGTGGTAAGTTTAAATAGTTTAAATGAAGTACTCATATTTAAGTAAAACAAGACAAGTGCGGAAATTATAGTGGGCCTGGACCAACTATACGATATCTTTTACCACGAGTTTAGAGAAAGGGTCATAGGTTCAATTAATTGAATATAGAAAATAAGCGTAAACCAAATTTGAGTGGCATTGTTACTAATTTTTTTTTTTTTGCAGATAAGAAAAATTTCATATCAGATGCCATATTTAGATGGGAACTAGGACGAAAAATGGACCGATCCTGACCATTTTTGGTAAAGTCACTTAGTTTTTGCAGAAACTTCTACAAATCAAATTTGAGAAATATCTGTTCTAAAATTTTGGTTTTTTTATAGATTTCAGCTTCATATAGAGGCTATGACTAAGAATTGTTCTACGGAATTTATTTTTGGACTAATGCTTAATAGTTATATAATATTATATTACATCATTAGTCCAATTTTGACCAAGATCTATACGATAATTTGGAACATGGGAAATCTTTCAAGAGCATCGAGGACAATTTTCTTGGGAACAACAAGAGTGAAAAATATAGACAAATTGTTGCTGAATACGTGAAACCGAACGAACAAAACACCAACATCGTTCAAATAACGCCATTCACTTTTGACAATTCTTTGGATTTTAAATAAACTAATGATTTTTTATGTAAAAAACGAATAAAAACATTTTTTTTTGTATCTCGAAAACCTGACGTGATAGAGAAAAACCAATTATAGATTCGAATTCAGCACACCAAATTACGCTAAAAAAGATATTTGGTTGTTCCAGTCCAAAACCTTGTTGGCTAGTGAAATTATATGCGGCTGTAAAAATACCACTGAACTAAAATCTTTGCAAGGAGTTCCGGATAAAGCACTAAAAACAGTAACTAATCTAACTCTACCATATTCAAGATATAATTAAAAATATTTTACCTATAAGAGTTTTATATAAACTACAATTATTGATATTTATTTTCAAGTCGGTGGAAAATATTGATCACAACACAATTACTTTACTAATCAATCTGCATTCAATACAAGAAACAGTTAGAATTTACCAGTTTCAAGATATAGATTAGAAACCACAAAGCAAAAAATTGATTATGTTGGTGGATTTGAATACAATAATTTAAATCAAAATGTAAAAAAAAAAACATTCAAAGGATTTCAGTTTTTAGTCAAGTTAGAGAGATTTTTTATTACAAAACCTTGAAATGCTATTAAGATGAAAATTCTATAATATTAATAGGCTAAGCGATTTTTTGTGACCGATGTTTTGTTCTATCGTTTTATCCCGATTTTGACCAAACGTATATTGTTTGGAAGGTATATCTTTTTAGCCATTTTGCAGATTTACAGATTTTTCAATTTTTTCCTTTATTTTGATTAAATTGCATTTAAATTTGCTACTAACACATACATAAAATTATGCAATGCAATGTGTATTTTTATTAAATTTGTTAATGTGTTTGTAATAAAAATGATTTTGTTTTTTGTGTTGATTTGTGAATTGGCATACCTTTAGGGCCTTTATTTAATGAAAAAATAAAATTTCCTAGAATTTGCACTCGAATTTCGAGGGCTGGAATCTGCTAGTATTCATAAATGTATAATATTCATAGATACATAATTTAATTACATATTTTATTATTATATGCCAACTCGCCTCAACAATGTCATTTGACGCTGAGGCAAGATATACAAATTTGTTAAACAAAGTATTAAAAATAAATAAAATGAAAAAAAGAGTGTTAAATCTTTAATAAATAAATATAAATATAAACTATAAAAAACAAACACACTGAATGTTTAGCATTTAGCAAAATATTAAAAATAAATAAAATGAAAAAAGAGTGTTAAATCTTTAAAAAATAAATATAAATATAAACTATAAAAAACAAACACGCTGAATGTTTAGCATTTTTTAGAAGTGTCTCCATATCTTGGCACAATGATACCCGATTTGCACCATTTTAAGTACCAAGCTGCTCAAAATAATAACAAACAATATTGTCTTCAGTTTGTCCAGGTAAATGATTTATTTTATAAATGAGCGTGTTTTTAATAGACAGACAGACGGACGGACATATGGACATCGCTATATCCACCACTGTATGTATGTATTAGAATGTTTCACCAAAAACGTTGTGTTTTTATTTTAGCAACTTTCAAAAAGGAACATGTATTATTATCACCCAAAAACTTTTTGAATTTTTTTTCAGATTTTGTGGAAGTTGCTACGGGGTCTCTGAATTCGAACTTTATATTCTCAAAGTCATATACATATATATCACTTCTTAGGAGTACCAAACTACTATAGAAAATTATCCGCGGTAATGATTACACTGTGGAACATTCTCGTGGTCATTGTCTAGGGGGTGAGTAATTCCCAGTCAGGGTGAAAGTACTAGCCAGTATAGTAAAACATACAAAGGATTTGGTGTTCTCAGGCCAAATTTTTTTGTTGACTTTATATATATTTTTTTACTTATCTTGATGTATGCTTGCTTAGTTTTTCAGCTATACCTCAACCACCATTGATGATTTGCTCATTTTATTCTACAGCAAAATTGTAGCTAAGGCTTTAATAAATAATTTTCATTAAAATATGCATGTAAAAAATAGAATTAAAAAAACCAATGTACGTTTGTTTTAATCAGAGTTCAAAAAAAAAAACACACACTGAATAAAAAACTCGTACATATATGTAAACAAACATAACTTAGACCAACACACACATATTTTTATTTTCATATCAATTATGTTTGTTTTTAAATTTTCTTCGGTGCCAAACACAATCATGACTTGTGTTCGTTTTAATATTTCGTTATTTACACGAACATTTTTCTATCACGTACCTTTTGTTTCGATCACACATAAACCACACATATTCGAGTGTTGCTTTATTTGAAGTTCGTGTTCTGGTACGTGTACTGAAAAAAAACAGAACATGTACAATAAACAGGTTCGAGTTCAGTTATATTTTAAGTCGTATTCGTGTACTGCGAAAAATTGAAACATTAATTCGCGATCTGATACACCCCGATAAAAACGACGACAATTGTTTCAACCAAATTTATTAAAATTTTATTGACCCCTTTTTTTGACTTACGTTGCAAATTGTTTACAATTGTCAAATATTTTAAAATTTTACTGGCCATTTTTTTGTGATTTACGTTGAAATTATTTACAATTGTTTTTATTGACTGGTTTTTATTTTAATAAAATATGGTAATAAAATACTTAAGACACAAAAACTAGTTAGCATCATAAAAGTTACACTTGTTGGTTGTTAGGATTTTTTGCATTACCCACCCCTATTTTCGCAACCAATTAGTGTCATAAAAGACACACTTGTTGGTTGTAAGGATCCTTTACAAACATTTTTTTTTGGTAACAAATAACTTTAGACACAAACAAATTTTCCATCATAAAAAACACAATCACCCACCCTTAATTTGTGAACCAATTAGTGTCAATGCACAATCCCTTTCTCAATGATTTTTTGGGATTTTTTGGGTAAAAACACAATGAGTGTCAATAAAAAAAACCCAAAAAAAAATATTTTCATATTTTATTGTCCCTTTTTTATGACTTACTTTACAATTGCTTGAAAGTGTTACAATTTCACGCAATTGATTTTGCAATAAATAGCGAGTGCGTGCGTCATTTATTCATTAAAAGTGGTTCAGTTTTCATGATCTATAAGTGTACTGTGTTATTGTATAAATTGCAAATATCTTGTGAAAATTAAAAAAATTGGAAAGCAATAACAGAAATAAGTTTTGCCATAAAAAATACGCAACTTTTAATAGCGAAACGAAAAAATTGACATGTCTGATTGAAACCTGCAAGAAAGATTTAAGTGCAGTGTGCAGTTTCTGTGTCTTAAGTATTTTATTACCATCTTTTGTTAAAATAAAAACCAGTCAATAAAAACAATTGTAAATAATTTCAACGTAAATCACAAAAAAATGGAAAATAAAATTTTAAAATATTTGACATTTGTAAACAATTTGCAACGTAAGTCATAAAAAAGGGTCAATAAAATTTTAATAAATTTGGTTCAAACAATTGTCGTCGTTTTTATCGGGGTGTATCAGATCGCGAATTGATGTTTCAATTATTCGCAGTACACGAGCCAGAACACGAATTTAAAATATAACTGAACTCGAACCTGTTTATTGTACATGTTCTATTTTTTCTTAGTACACGAGCCAGAACATGACTTCAAATATAACTGAACTCGAACCTGTTTATTGTACATGTTCTATTTTTTCTTAGTACACGAGCCAGAACACGACTTAAAATATAACTGAACTCGAACCTGTTTATTGTACATGTTCTGTTTTTTTTTTTTCAGTACACGTACCAGAACACGAACTTCAAATAAAGCAACACTCGAATATGTGTGGTTTATGTGTGATCGAAACAAAAAGTAGGTGATAGAAAAATGTTCGTGTAAATAACGAAATATTAAAACGAACACAGTCATGATTGTATTGGGCACCGTAGAAAATTTAGAAACGCACATAATTGATATGAAAATAAAGATATGTATTGGCTGCTTTTGAACAGAACATTGTGTGTTTCATGTGTGTATTTTCTGAACCTTGGTTTTAATAAAAAAATATCACTTATACGTATACATATCCTCTACTCGACTAATACATAATAATCATACGCCTTGACTATGTTGTTATTCCAAAAATTGATCAAAAAGGGGAAAATCACAATTTGTTTTAGATTTGATTCGATAAAATTAGTCCAACGTGATTTGTGGAGCTGTTTGTTGCAGTATGAAATGAGAAATCATCGCAATAATTCGATTAGTGATTTTTTTTGTATATTATTTGTAAACAATATCTCTATTGTCGGGAGGATTAATAATAAAATATAATAATAAAATTAAAAATAAATAATGTCTTACCCTAAACATGAGATTTGAACCAAAATATGCTAAATTTAATGATTGGGTTGAAGTGAAAGCTATTTTGAAGGCCTATCTAACCTATTTAAGTTTATATGCATATATTGTAAATTTCTCTAGTAATTCATGTTTGAACTTGGGACATGTTTAATTTTTACTAACAATTTTTTTTCTTTTCGATGAAAAAACTCTGCAAGACATTTCCAACTTTAGATAACTCTGCTTAACGAATTGTAATGATCTGACGAGCGGCAAGCCCTGGGTGACAATTTACATAAAAGGAGGTTATTTTCTGACGGGGGGAAAATCGAACTCGTCTTTTTAAAAATTTCATCCGATCTTTTATTTTTTCTTTAAATGGTGCGTGGTAAAGAAGAAGAAAGCATATATTTCATATATTATATATCAATCGAAAGGTCTCAAAGTGCTGTGTTCATAAATGGAAGTCATAGGGTGGAAATATTCAAAAAAGGGGAACAATGGGGAAATATTCTCCCACTATGACCTGAAAGAAGTCAATGGCTGGAATTTTTTGTGATTTATGAGGGCTCAACATTGAGACCTTTCGATTGATATATAAGATAAGGTTGCTCTTAATTCAGAATATATAAAAAAAATACACTTTTCCAAAAAAGGAGCATAAAAAGGGCGACATTTTTTGTCAGAAAAGAAAACGGCATTAAATTTGCTTTATGCTTATTTTCTATATCCAATTAGTTGGACCTAAGAGAAATGGTCTTTAAACGCATGATATAGGGTATTGTATATTCTGTGTAGACCGACTATAATTTTCTTACTTTTTATAAAATCAATTTCAGCAACCCCGAAAAACTTTTGGTCCATAAGAATTTTTTTGCGAAAAAAAAACTTTTGGGCGAAATACCCTACTGCTTAAGTTGTGTTTTAAAAAATATTTTTATTTTGTTGCTAGTTGATAGCGCTTTAATTTTAAGATATCTATAATATTAATAGGCAATGCGATTTCTTGTGACCGATGTAAGTTTCACAGTTTTACCCCGATTTTGACAAAAAATTTATCATTTGAAATGTATTTCTTTTTCGCTGTTACCCAGATTTACATATTTTCATCGTCGGGAATATTTTTTGGAGTTGTGATCGTTTAAAGTGGCTACTAAAACATACATAAAATTATACAATGCTATGTGTGTGTTTATTAAATTTGTTAATGTGTTTGTGCTAATGTATTGAGTTTGTTTTCTTTATTTTAAATGAGTTGAATTGTGAAGCATACCTTTAGGGTCTTCATTAAATGAAAAAATAAATTTTCATAGAATTTGCACTCGAATTTCGAGTGCTGGAATCTGCTAGTTGTAATAAATATCAAATAAATAAATAAATAATATTTAAATTTTCTTAAAACGTATTTTTACATATTTAAAAAATTTCATAACGAGTGAAAAATGCAAATTACCAACAATTTTGTACCCAATATCTCGAAATCTATAGAAGTTACGATGAAAATAGTAACTTTTAAAAACAATATGCATGGTAGCTGTTACTCCAATGAAGAGAATATAACATATCTAGTTAGCGATTTTCACTATTTTCTGCGTCATAACTTAAAAACGAGAGTTTAAGAGCCAAACTAATTTCAGATTTGAAATTTTCAAGCCCAAAATAACCTAAGATCACTACATGTCTACATAGCCACCAAAAAAAACGATTCTAGCTATCCAGTGTTATAGTCTCAAATTAACAGGCTGTCTTTTGGCATATCAAATATTTTTAATTGGAAACGGTAAACGAAACAACCAAACAAATTTTTATAATCATTTTCATTTTTTTTTCTGTCAAAATCATCTCAAAAAAATATACTCATTTGAAGGTTAATGACCGATAAATTAATGTTCCAAAAAAATTTTTCCTAGAAAGTGAAGTGAAAAAATTCGCTTATCTTTTACCCTTTTGGTCTGAATTGAATAAATGACTGGCAGGAATTTTAAGCTAATTTAAAGCTGATATTTTGGCTATCCGAAACTTTCATACCCTTCACCTGTGTCTTAAACTCAATATTATAACCAACGTTGGAAACGGTTAATATTTTAATATAGTTACTTAACCTTTAAGTTCTAATACGATATAAATTTATAGTTAATTGTTTTTGTAACGGGTGATTTTTTAAGAGCTTGATAACTTTTTAAAAAAAAAAAACGCATAAAATTTGCAAAATCTCATCGGTTCTTTATTTGAAACGTTAGATTGGTCCATGACATTTACTTTTTGAAGATAATTTCATTTAAATGTTGACCGCGGCTGCGTCTTAGGTGGTCCATTCGGAAAGTCCAATTTTGGGCAACTTTTTCGAGCATTTCGGCCGGAATAGCCCGAATTTCTTCGGAAATGTTGTCTTCCAAAGCTGGAATAGTTGCTGGCTTATTTCTGTAGACTTTAGACTTGACGTAGCCCCACAAAAAATAGTCTAAAGGCGTCAAATCGCATGATCTTGGTGGCCAACTTACCGGTCCATTTCTTGAGATGAATTGTTCTCCGAAGTTTTCCCTCAAAATGGCCATAGAATCGCGAGCTGTGTGGCATGTAGCGCCATCTTGTTGAAACCACATGTCAACCAAGTTCAGTTCTTCCATTTTTGGCAACAAAAAGTTTGTTAGCATCGAACGATAGCGATCGCCATTCACCGTAACGTTGCGTCCAACAGCATCTTTGAAAAAATACGGTCCAATGATTCCACCAGCGTACAAACCACACCAAACAGTGCATTTTTCGGGATGCATGGGCAGTTCTTGAACGGCTTCTGGTTGCTCTTCACTCCAAATACGGCAATTTTGCTTATTTACGAAGCCATTCAACCAGAAATGAGCCTCATCGCTGAACAAAATTTGTCGATAAAAAAGCGGATTTTCTGCCAACTTTTCTAGGGCCCATTCACTGAAAATTAGACGTTGTGGCAGATCGTTCGGCTTCAGTTCTTGCACGAGCTGTATTTTATACGGTTTTACACCAAGATCTTTGCGTAAAATCTTCCATGTGGTCGAATAACACAAACCCAATTGCTGCGAACGGCGACGAATCGACATTTCACGGTCTTCAGTAACACTCTCAGAAACAGACGCAATATTCTCTTCTGTACGCACTGTACGCATTCGTGTGGTTGGTTTAATGTCCAATAAAGTAAACTGAGTGCGAAACTTGGTCACAATCGCATTAATTGTTTGCTCACTTGGTCGATTATGTAGACCATAAATCGGACGTAAAGCGCGAAACACATTTCGAACCGAACACTGATTTTGGTAATAAAATTCAATGATTTGCAAGCGTTGCTCGTTAGTAAGTCTATTCATGATGAAATGTCAAAGCATACTGAGCATCTTTCTCTTTGACACCATGTCTGAAATCCCACGTGATCTGTCAAATACTAATGCATGAAAATCCTAACCTCAAAAAAATCACCCGTTATTTTGAGCAGTATTTATTATAACTAGCAGATTCCAGCCCTCGAAATTCGAGCGCAAATTCTAGGAAATTTTATTTTTTCATTAAATAAAGACCCTAAAGATATGCTACTCAATTACAGCCAATTCACAAATCAACACAAATAACAAAATCATTTTTATTACAAACACGTTAACAAATTTAATAAACACACACATAGCATATGTATAATTTGATGTATGTGTTAGTAGCAACTTTAAATGCAATTTACTCAAAATAGAGAAATAGAGAAATAGAGAAAAAAAAATAAAAATCTGTAAATCTGGTGAACAGCGTAAAAGAAATACCTTTCAGATAATATATGCCTGATCAAAATCGGGATAAAACGGTAGAACAAAACATCGGTCACAAGAAATCTCCTAGCCTATTAATATTATAGAGTTTCTACAAAGAAAATGATCGTCTTTCATAGAAATAATTAATATCTATCTGAAAAATTGCATTATTTTTATGTAATTAAAATAGGATTTTCTTTGCTGGATCATGCGTAAACGAGAAAAGAAATCTGCTAAACCCTACTACGATTAAAAACCAGTTTTAAATTGGTTGTGATATTAAAAGCTTAAGGAAAAAGGCAAGATTTTATTTTTTTTTTCTTCGCAGTTTTTTAATTTAAGCACCTTTACTCTTGCCACCGGTGACGGCGCAAAGCCAGCTTTAAGCGGCCCGACTTTGACCTCTTAACAAATGGAGTATAACCAAAAATACACACTAATGAAGCAAATGCAACAAACACAACGACCACAGCAACTAAAACAATTACAGCTATCACACACAACAAATAAAATTTAGAATAACAACAGTAATAAGAACAACACAAAAGAATCATAGTTTTTAAAGAGTTTTTTTTATATTTTCATTGAAATATCAGGAACTATTGAACCGGTTGTGATGATTTTAAATAGCAACCTGTTCAGGATGTCAATGAATTATTTTCACTAAAAAGGAGAAACTCATCTGACCAATTGAGGGCGGAATCGAGATTTCCACAGACGGATGGGCGTACATTGTTATATCATATATATTATATTGGGTCCAGATTTTTTTCAAATTATTAAAAAGGGAATGACAAACTTATATATATAAAAAAAACCAGTTATTCTAACATTTTTAAACTAATCTATTATACTCCTGATTAATAATTATTTGCTTATATTTTTCTTTTTTTATGTCCTAAGTAGTTAGTCTGACAAGAAAAAACTCAATTAGAGCTAAATTCACAGAAAAATAAAACACATACATATACGAATGTAAATAGATTGACTGAAAACAGAACGCCTAATAAGTTTCAAAATAATTTAAATAGATGCAAAAGAATAGTGCGTTTAAAATAGATTTAACAACACTTGAATTAACATTATCATCAATTTTGGGGCTTTATGTAAACAAACGAAAATGATAATTATTTTTTTTTTCCCCTATTCTTTTCGAAATGAAATTTTGTTTTTAGCAAACAATATACAGAAAATTAGCTTTTTGGCAAAAACAACAAAATTAACATGACGAGTGGATGAATTTAAGAAATTGTGTTTTAACAACCTTTCGAGAAAAAAGAAATAAAAAAAAATAAAAATATATATAAAAATAAAATAATGACGGCAATGTGAGTGAGATTGTCGGTATGTTTGTGTATAAGTTTGTTCTGATGATGATGATGTTTGTTTTAAAAATATAAACTTTTTTTTTTGTGTAATTAACGGAAACTTAAAAAACCAACGTCTAGCAATATACAATATTCACTAATAGCAAAATAAAATTATTAACCTTTTTATCAAAAAACAAAAAAATAATAAATAAATAAAAAAAAATGCAATAACCTTCTTTTAAGTTTCAGAAACATTTTGAATAATATAAATGTTTTTGCCAAATCGTAATTTTTTTTAAAATTATTATTTTATAATAAAATCCCTGTTAGAAATTTGCTGGTTGTCAAGGGCTATTTGGCAAAAAAAAAAGAAACTGGACTTTTTCTCAATATCCATATTTCCTTTATATTTCAATCGGAATTTTAGATAGCTCTTCTAAAACAAATCAAAGTTTCTATTATTTCATCCGTCATTGTATATTTAGTCATTATCCCCATTTATTATTATTAAGTACATTTTACAATGATCTAATTCTAGAAAATTAATAGATACTTTTTTGAAGAAAACTATTATTATTTGGGTGACCAATATTCATGTGTGTTTGTATTAATATTTATTGTATGTTTTGTTTAAAGTAAATTAAGCAAAACATATAAAAATTATTCTTACAAAGAAAAAAAGTTGGCAAACCTACAAAATGTGATTTTGTACAGGTAAAACTAATATCGTATTGCTTGTTAAATACTTTGTTTTTAATAAAAATTTTAATTTTTATTAACAAATAGGTTTTTTTAATATTTTATTTTCAGGGTCATTTAGCTAAAAGTCAGGAAAAATCTTAAAAGCTTGAAACAAGCTATTTTTTATATTTCCTTTACTGATGGCTAACTGCTTAATTTAAGTTAATTAAAATATAAAGATATCTAATAATTATTAAATAAAACATTTTATTCAGAAAAAAATCGAAAAAGAATTTAAATAATATCTTGAAAGCCAGATTTGTAAAAATAATCGATTTAGAATTTACATTTTATTGTGATGGAAAATTATTTGGAAATCTGATTTTTTTATGTATCTAAATCCAAGAAGAATTCTTTAGAAAAAACTTTTCAAAAAAATTCTATTCAAAAGAACTTCCTTAATTCTGTGATTTTTTAATTAGAATCTTCAATAACTGATCATAAATTAAGATGATTATTTTAACGAATTTTTTTCCGATTCATAGAAAAATAAATTTATTTAGTTCATTAAATATTTTTTTTTTAATCTATCAGGTTGGGCCCCCTAATTGAGTATAGAAAATAAGCATACACCAAATCTGAGTGGTAATGTTTTTATTAATTTGTCATCAGTTCTGAAAAAGTTCATATCGGACGTTAAATTTATGTGAGATCAAAGTCGAAAAATGTACCGCTCCTAACCATATTTGATAAGGCACTTACTTTTTGCACAAACATACACAAAACAAATTTTAGAAAAATATAAGAATTGTCCTATAGGGTTTATTTTTGGACTACTGATTAATGGGTGTAAGAAAGACACACAAAGCAAATTTAACCAAGATATGTATGATAATTGGATCTTATGGCAATATAAGTCGATCTTTTAGGGATTACTTTTATGGGGATAAGATCGGAATGTGCACCGATTTTCACCAATTGCAATAGTGTTTGTTCTATGGTCGATAAAAAATTATATACCAAATTTTATCAAAATATATTAATATCTGCGATATCTGATTACAATATTTACATGGACACCCGGACGGTCCAACGGACCTCATCGACTCAGAATTACTTTCAGAATTACTTTCTGAGTCGATGTAGCGAGTCCGCCGGCCCGTCTGTATGTCCATGTAATCTTTGTAAGAAAGAAATTCTGAGTCGATCGGTATATACGATTGTGCAGGTGAAATATTGTTGGTAGTTCCAAACATCAGCACAAACTCATTACACCCTGACCACAGAGTAGAGTAGGGGGTATAACGAACATAAAACGAACCTCTCCAATGCTTTTTTTCTTTTTTTCAATAGGATTTATTAAGTACTTTCATGTCCAAAAAATTTTAAAAATGTAAACTGAAAAAAAAAAAATTTTTTTAAATGTAAAACAAGTAAGAAAATTATAGTCGGTCTAGACCGACTATATGACACCCTATACCATGGTTTAGAGACCCTATCTCTCAGGCCCAACTAACTGAATATAGAAAATAAGCATAAACCAAATTTGCGTGGGATTTTTATTAATTTTTTCGGCTGCAGATATGAAAAAGTTCATATCGTATGCTATATCTATATGGGGACTAGGCCCAAAAATGGACCGATCCTGACCATATTTGGTAAAGTCTCTTGTATTTTGCAAAAATATATACAAAAAAAATTTGAGAAGAATCAGTGCAATATTTTTGTTTTTTGATAGATTTAAGTGAAGATCGGGAAGCAGCTCTATATGGGGCCTATGACTAAGAGTTGTCCAATAGGGATCATTTTTAGCTACTGATTAACAGATGTAATACATATATACAAACCCAATTTGACTAAGATTTGTATGATAATTTGGATCTTATGGCAATATATGTTGATTTCATAGGGGTCATTTGTATGGGGGCTAGGTCTGAACATGGACCGATTCTCTCCAATTTCAATAGCGTTCATCCCATGGCTGATAAAAGATCAAATACCAAATTTCATCAAAATATATTCATATTTGCGACCTGCAGTTTGATTACAAGCTTTACATGGACACACAGACGGACGGACGGACATCGTTAAATCGAATCAGATAGTGATTCTGATTCTATCGGTATAATTAAAGATGGGTTTAGGTCAAATATTTTTGGTTGTTTCAAACAGCAGCACAAAGTCATTATACCCAAACCACATAGTGGTATAGGGTATAAAAAAAATTAATAATAGTTTGCCGATAACTTCAGATTTTGAGGGTGTATTCAAAATTCTGAAAATTAAAAAGTAATTTCCTCAACCAGGCCTAAAATTTACACTGGGCAATTTTAACAGCATATTGAATTTTTTCTATTTTGTAACACCATGTAATTTTTCAATTATTCGAACAAATATTTTTTTAAATTTTGTTTTTGCTTCTATAACACTGTGCGACAGCCAAAATCGGGATGGTATAAAACTACCGGGGAAGTTATATCGGTCAAAAAAAATTCATACGTGTCCCGACGTTTCGCTGGGTCACGTCTATTAATCGAGATATATCGATTTGAACTTAATAAGTGTCGTATAGGGGAATTTCTTACGTTTTTGGCTCTTTAGTTTGACATAACCCGAGAATTACTAGTCCGATTTTGCTGAGACAAATTTAGAAAAACTAAGAATTAGAATAACTTTAATCTACTTCTATATCATTTCTTAACATGATCAACAGTTTCGCTATTATTAATAAATTTATGAAGAAAAAAAAATTTTTTGACTAAAAAATTAAAATTTTGTATTTTTAAAAATTATGCAAAATCCAAAACGGGAAAAAGTGGCGTAAAGTCACATAACCTGTGCAGAAAATGAGACATGAATCATGAAAATCGGTGAACGCGCTGACTCCTACCACAGTGTGTTTCAATAATTTTTCGTCTTTTTTTTGCTCAAATATTATTTCGAAAGTTCCGCAATTTTCCCCACAATTTTTAAAACGTTGATTTTACTTCCTTAATTTTTGCAATAATTTATCTATTAATTAATTTGTTTTTCCGACTGAGAATGTTTTTTGGTGTTAATGTTATTTTATTTTGACTCAAAGTTTATTTTGACATTTCCGTTTTTTCTACATTTTGTTCTTCTATTATATTTTAAAAATATAAGGAAACACGTGGTCAAGTTTTTTTCTACTATAACACAAGGGAACAAAATTTAACTTTTTTGCTGTTCACTGGAACTTTATTGCAATTTTTTTACTAATTTGAGGTTGTTGATTTCAAATCAGCACTTGGGTTTTTATTTAGCTCGGCTTTTCGCGATATACCTTGAAAACGGTTCCTTGTATTCAGTTAAAAAAAATTCAAAACTCGTCAAAAATATCATCTTTAAGCCGTGCTTACGTTGCTTTTAAATTTGCCCAGCAGTTTCAGAGATATCGTGCAAGTTTTGAAAAAAAAGGCCAATTTTTTTTTTTTTTTTTTAATTCATAAAAAATCAAAATGCGACATAGATCATAGGTTTGGTCTAAAAGCTTTTAGTTAAACATATTTCGAATGAAATGAGCTTTATTTCATCGTAATCGGTGCATAACTTTTGATTTTGTTCACAATTTACTGAGAAAACTTAATTGATAAAAATCGCGATTTCCATAAGATTTTAAGATTTTATAAGATTTTCTTAAAATTATAATTAAAGAGAACAGGGTTTTTTCTGATTAAGAACTGAATATTGTTTTAAAGGTTATTTGGAACGCTGAACCAAAATCTGCACTTGGTTTTTTTTTTCTATCAGCTCGACTTTTCGCAATATACCGTTATGCCCAAACTTAAGGCACCTCCACTACATATATTGGAATAACTTAAAAACGGTTTACCATTTGTTTGTGATTTTTAATACTGTTTTTTTTTTTTATTTAAGATGTAATTGTTACCTTCGGCAAACAATCAAATTTTAAAAAAAACACCTTAAAATGGCTAAGTAATATTTTTTTAAGTAAAAAATAATATATAATAAATAAAAATTAAAATTTTCTATATATAAACATCATGAAAAATCCGAACAGTATAAAGTATAAAGTCTTATTACTTTCACGTAAAGTCACATAACCTATGAACAAAATGAGACATAGATCATAAAAATCGATTAACGCGTTTCGCTTTTATTCACAATTAAGTGAAGGTACTTCATGACTTTTTTAGGATTCTCAGAATAAAAAAAATTAAGTAATAAACAAAAAGTTATTTCATTTTTATGATTGCGGTAGAAAATAGTAAACGCTTATAAATGTAAGTGGACGCTGGATTGCTGTTCTTGTTCCTTTATGATACCTAGTCAATTCACAGTAAATTAAAGGAAAAAATAGAAAGCGGACTTTTTTAGTGATGTGTGATTTTCCGTTTGCTACCTGTAACGGATGGTTTTTTTACATTTATTAGTGCTCATTATTTGGAAAGTTTTGAAAAATTTTAAAGAATTTGTATGAGCCTGGTTGTAGAAGGCTGAATCAGGTACATATGCCCCCTGAACAAATGCATACATTCATATGTAGCTGTCAGTAAAATTGTGGATAGAATGTTTTCGAGGTACTTCAGTAAAAAAGTACGAAGTATATATAAGGGTTAATTCACCGAATTTTTCTCTTTCAACAAGTTTTTAATCAAAAGGTTAATCATTGATGAAAACTTTAGTAGTTCCATGACAGATATTGAAAGAAATGTTTGGAATGAATTTATTTGGATAGCGCACAATTTCCTGGGAAACATGCTGTCACATTTCCAGCAGCTTGGTTATAATATGAGCATTAAGGTACACTATGCATTTTTTCCCTGAAAATCTTGGAGACTTCGGTGAAGAACAAGGTGAACGTTTCCATCAAGATATTCGTACTATAGAGGAGCGGTACCAAGGTCGTTGGGATATTCATATGATGGCGGAATATTGCTGGAGTATTAAAAATAATTAATAGGCAAAGCGATTTCTTGTGACCGATGTAACTTTGTCAATTTTAATCCTATTTTGATCAAACATCTGTCATTTGAAAGGTATTTCTTTTCAGCTGTCCACCAGATTTACAGATTTACACCGTCTGCAACACTTTTTTGGAGTAATGCTAATTTAAAGTTGATACTAACACATACATAAAATTATACGATGCTATGTGTGTGTTTATTAAATTTGTTAAAGTGTTTGCAAAAATTGTATACGAAAAGCTCTGTGTTTAATTGAAAAATAATTTTGGAATAAACCAATAACAACAATAACAAAACAGAATTTCATTATAATAATTGCATATCACAAGCCCTGTATTGAATTGTAAATTGCCTAAAATTAGCATACCTCTAGTTGGCATACAAGGTGGTTCAAATATCTTTAGGATCTTATATCTGTATGTTCAACAAATATTTATAATGAAATAAATTTTAAAAATTAAATAGATCAAAAAAACATTGAGAGAAATAAAATGAATGAAAAAATAAAATTTCCTAGAATTTGCACTCGAATTTCGAGGGCTCTGCTAGTTAAAAATAAACCCTCTAAACAAGATAAATTAAGAAAATCTTATAAAAGAAAAATTTTCCATGAGTTGTAATTACATTATAATATTTGTGTATTAAAAATTTTTATTTTTCTTTAAAATCCTCTGATTGATAAATTGAAAAGTATAGTTTATAGAAAAAATCTGACTTAATATCTGAAATCAGTGGCTTAAAAACAATTACCATAACACACTTATTGCATAAATAGAACAGCAGCAAACATACACATATTAAAAAATGTTATTTTTGTATGGAAATTGGGATTTTTATCAGTTGGGTTTTCTCAGTAAATTGTGAACAAGATCAAAAGTTGTGCACCGATTACAATGAAGTAAAGCTCATTTCATTCAAAATATGTTTAACTAAATGTTTTTAGACCAAACCTGTGATCTGTGCCGTATTTTAATTTTTTATGAATTTTTAAAGAACAAAAAAAATTTTTTTTTGTAAATTGTCCTTTTTTTCAAAACTTGCACGATATCTCTGAAACTGTTGGGCAAATTTAAAACCAATGTAAGTGCGGCTTAAAGATAATATTGTTGACAAGTTTTGGATTTGCTTAAACTGAATATGATGAACCATTTTCAAGTTATTCCAATATATGTAGTGGAAGTGCCTTAATTTTGGACATAACGGTATATCGCGAAAAGTTTAGCTGATAGAAGAAAAACCAAGTGCAGATTTGGATCCAGCGTCACAAATAACTTTCAAAACAACATTCAGTTGTTAATCAACAAAAACCTTGTTCCCTTGTGTAATTTTTCAATTAATTTGGCTAAACATTTATGAAAATAAAAAAAAAAATTTTAATTTTTCGCCTCAAAAAGAACATTTTTTCCACTATTTTTTCTTTTCTATAATTTTTCAGTAATTTGAATAACATTTTTAAATTTGTTTTCCAAAGCTGTCATGAATAAATATTGTGCCGAATTCGGCAAAATCGAATCTTCTTTGTTTTATATGTATATAGTGGCGAACATTGTCCAAATGAACCCGAAACATTTTTAAGGGAACACAATTTCATGATGCAAAAAAAAACATATTTCCACAAGAAAATTAATAAGATATTTTGAAATATTTTTTAATAGCATTTAAAAAAAAGAATTTTATATCTTCTCTTCACAACAGGTAAGTACTTACATTTTAATATAATAAGAAGATTTGAGATATCATGCTGAAATTACGCAACAGGTTCTTAAAATCACTATTTAACAAGTGGCTTTTTATTTATTTTTTTTATATTTAGAATTATTATTTCAATTAAACGAACAGATGATTTCAAACTTTGATATGAATATTTTTTTGAATTGTTACACTATAAAGATTAAAACAAAATATTGAGATACGCCATTATAGTTTAGATAGAATAAACAATTAAAATACAAAATAATTAATGAAAAGAAAATATGTATAAAAAAAAATCACTTTTAAAAATATCACTTCTTAATAATTTTGTTATATTCATTCATACATGTAATATTTGTTTTCCTCGTTAATAATATATTTCGTTTATATTCATGTTATTAATAATTAACAAACACTCATATTAAAAACAACATTGAATTACCGACGGCCAACAGAATAAAATTTTATATAGGAAGAAAGAAGAACAACAAAGAAATAAGTAGTTACGAGTATAAATTGCATTTCTCACTTGATGAATGAGTGATCGTTTAAAAGAACGTTAAAGAAAAGAATTTGCAAATGCAACGATTTATTATAAATACATAGTATGTCTGTTTGTACCAGTATGTAAATATAAAATATTTATGAATATTTTTTATTTTATTTATTTATTTTTTCATTTTATTTTATTTCTTTAAACTACTCAATTACAACACGCGGCGTAGGTCTTTCGGTATGAAAACGCAACTATTATCGCAGACATGTAGAATAATACTAAAAAAAAAATTGCTCGCAAAGCACAAGTGCGGCGCTCTACTTTACTAAACAAAAGAAGCAAAAACAAAAAACAACAAAAAATAATCACACTGAGAAATAACACTGGCTGTGAGTGCGTCGGGGTATCTGCTTTAAGAAGAGATGATATTTGCTAATGGAATAACATGTCAGTGTAAGTAACTCTGAGAAATACGAATGTACACCAAGAAAAAAAAAAGACGAAGGAGACGAACGGAATAAATATGAATATGTGAGTGCTAGCAACAAACATATGTATTTTGATAAACTCCATCAGACGATAAAGGCAACATTTGAGGCATGATGTTGTATTTGTAACATCTGAAGTTTTATTATTATTATTATTATATTAATACTAAAAAAAGGAAAATTCCTTTAAATTTATATATATTTTTTTTAATATTAAGAAATTAATAAAAATTACTTATACAAAAATTATAAACAATAGTAAATTTTGAAAAAATTTATTTATTTAAAAATATTACAAAAACAATGCAAATAAAAGAAAAATTTACTTTTTAAAAGATATACTTTTTTTTGGATTGGTCCTTTAATTTTTTTTTTTTTTTTTTGAAAGGTAGTTAGGACAAGTATTTATAAATTTTTTATTTAAAGTAGTTTTTGCTAATAAAGTTTAGTTAAAAAAAATCTTTAAAACAAGTAAGAGTTCTAAATTCGGCTGTGCCGAATCTTTGATACACTCCACCCGTGTTGTAAACATAATATTGGAGACAAAAAGGCTAGATTTCAAATTATATTGGCTGGATTTTTTAGGTATTTTCCTGATTTTTTAATTTAAAGCAATTATTAAATGCAATCAGCATAAATGTGAATATTATATATATATATATATATATACAATTACATTCTTGTTCGTTTATTTATCAACGATGCATACACATTTTTGTTACCTTGAAAAAAAAAACAACAAGCTAAGCAAAATGTATATGCATCGCTCATATAAATATATATAAATATATACGCACATGTTCTGTTGCGTAAAACATTTTCCATATGAAATTTAAACAGAGTATCTCTCATTTTCTTATATAATTCCTCACCAATTTGGTCTACAGGCTCCAAATTCAACACCAAACTGCTTCTGATTATTACAAACATTTTAAACCTAAGTAGTGCGACCTACTCGATCTGTTACGGTCAGGAAAATGTTTTCAACAGACAGACAGACAGACTGGCGGACATCGCTCGATCGACTTTTCCAATAATATATATAGTAGTTTTGTGTTATAAACGGATTGACAAACTGATATATACCCTCTGCACAGTGGTATGGAGAGTAAAAAAAAAATACGAAACTTCCATTTCAAAATATAAAGAAATAAAAATAAAAACAATTTTTGAATAGTATGTATATGTATTTTTTTTTTAATATTTCTTTGGATAATTTATTTTTATAAGAAATTATAAACAAAACAAATTTTATAAATAAAATAATATATAAACATAATTTTAAAAAATTAGCTAATTTATTTTATTACCCTACGTTGAAAAAGGCAGAGTTTAAAAAAAAACATGTTTTTTACAAAGCAACTTTTTTCAATAGGGTACATTTTGGGTAATACATAGTGCATTTTTTGAGCAATATACATTTCTTAAATTATTTTTGCTCGAATAAAAAAATAATAAATAAAAGTTGCTTAAATGAAAACATTTTATATATTTAAAAAAAAAGCTTAAAAAACTATTTTTAAAAAATTCAAAAAAGGCTACTTTTTGAAAAAAAGAACTTTTTTTTAAAAGGCATTTTTCACACAATGTAGTTTTTTGAATAAATACTTTTATTGAATAAGTCCTTTCGCAAGTATTTAGGTATTTTATACATGATACACTTTTTGAAAAAAAGTTAGTATTTTAAAACGGTATTTTTTCAAATGGTACATTATTGGAAATGTTGAATTTTTAAACTCGTTCATTTAACTCAATCTCTCTGTCTGTCATGGGGCAACCCCATTCCCCCTTATCCCCCTTGGCCCATAGTCTTGTTGTGACTACAGATTCATTTTTTATTTTGTCAGGTACATCTACATAGGTATTTTTCAAAAACATTAATAGTCGGAACTTGGGTTATATAGTTAAAATACCTGACAAAATGGGGAAAAAATTTAAATAACAGGTAAATGGTAAAAAAAACTATTGCGGCACACCGTTTTAAGATATAAGCGGGTATTCTTCACCTTTTAAAAGGGGTTAGGGTCTGGGTTTTTTATGCTTCAGAATGTGGTAATATAAGATAAAAATTGTATTTGACATAATTGCAAGGAAGAGTATTTATAATAACTAGCAGATTCCAGCACTCGAAATTTGAGTGCAAATTCTAGGAAATTTTATCTTTCATTTACTAAAGACCCTAAAGGTATGCTTCACAATTCAACTCATTTTAAATTAAGAAAACAAACTCAACACAATAACACAAACACATTAACAAATTTAATAAACACACACATAGCATTGTATAATTTTATGTTTGTGTTAGTGGCAACTTAAATCGATCATTACTCCAAAAATCTGTAAATCTGGGTAACAACAAAAAAAAAAATACCTTTCTAATGATAAATTTTTTGTCAAAATCGGGGTAAAACTGTGAAACTTACATCGGTCACAAGAAATCATGAAAGAATAATGAAAATACGTATGAAATAAAAGACCAGCCCGTGTATACTCTTAACATTGTTCTGTATAATATCCAGTTAAAAATTTAACATTCATGTTAAAATAGAAATAACTATTGCAAAGCTAATTAGAACAAACAAAAATTGTGGCGCCATCTACTGTGGCATAGTCACGCTGAGCAAAATGAAGTGACACTCTGTTAATTCAAAAGAAGTGTATTTTCCCCACAACAAATAATATACCGACTTATTTCTAACATGCAGTTGTTATATATAATATATGTACATATATTATAATATATGTATATTATTTGTATTATTTAATATGTTTATATAAATTTATAAATAAATTTATACATAAATTTTTTTTTGCTATATTATTTATTTATGCTATTTATTTATGCTATATTAGTTATTTTAGCATTATTTGCTTTAGATGTTGGTGAATTTTTACTCCCTTTATATTAACTCGTAGTGTCTGCTTGTCGAAAAAATTTTAGATCGATTTTTCCCGTGAGCCATTCGATCTGAAATTTTGCAGGCAGGCTCGTGGTAATAACAGAAATGATCTAACAAATTTTTAGAGTGATGCCAAAACAATGGAAACTTTTAAATTTTTCTACCAGAGTTAATAAAAAAATGTACAAAGGGTTAGTTTTTATTATATTATTACCACAACGACCACAAAAACAACAAGTCAAGCTATGACAACAACACAACATTTAGAATAACAACAAGAACAATATAGAAACATCATATTTTTAATTTTTTTTTTAATTTTTCAGAGATTTCCCTGGACCTGTTCCACCTATTTTAATGATTTTTGAAATAGAAATCTTCCCATGAATTTGGTGAAATCATTTTCACTAAAAATGATCACTGTAGCTGCACTATTAAGGGCGTGATCGTGACAAGAACAACATAGAAAATTATATTTTTTCAAGACTTTTTTTAGTTCTTCATTCAAATCTCGGGCCCTAATCGACCGATTTGGACGATTTTAAACAGCAAACTTTTCAGGATGTTAGTGAATGATTTCTTATGTCAACGAGCACCCTAGCTGCCCGATTGCTGCCGTCATCGTGATATCTACAAACGGACAGACGGACATCGCTATATCAACTCCGGTTGTTATAAGGATCACAAATATATATATTTTATGGGGTCCAAAATTTTTTTTCTAATTATTACAAACGGAATGACAAACTTATATATACCCTCTGCTCAATGGAGTGGAGGGTATAAAAATAGTAGAAGCGAGCATTCCACACCAACTGAAGATAAGAAATTTACTCCAGAAGAAGCGTTTGCCCTATTTTTGGATTTAAAGTTGACCAAAATTCAATATAAGGAATTGTGGAAGCGAACAAATGAAAAGAATTGTGTGATTTTTCTAGAGTATCGAGATTTAGTTTCTGCCACAAAAGAATGCTTACCTTCACAATCTGCTAGTAGTGTCACTTCAAATTCAGCAGAAATAAATTTGCACGATCTCCTTGATACTGATCATTTAAAAAAAAATTGGTAATGGCAGCATTACTTTAATTTCTAAATGGTAATGTGATGGATTCTCTGGTCAGAAACAATACAAGCAATTTAATGCCGAAAATTCATCAGATGCTAATTTATTTATGGTATCTTTCGTTCCATTGAGCTTAACAAAAATTTATAGCGGCTTAGAGCCGTCAACTAGTAGAGCAACATAAATTGATGTATGGAAACTATTGCAGACCAATAAAATTTGCATTCAAAAAGGAAAGCAAAGATGTCATAACTGAAGAAGTTCAAAGTTCAAAAAATAAAAGATTAAATTAAAGAACTTCAACAAGTAATATTTAAATTTGATGACCAAGACATTGAAGTAAATTTTAAAATGTGTCTCACAATGATTGATGGAAAAGTTGCACAAGCTTTAGCTGAAACAAAGTCATCGTCAAGCTGCATTATATGCCAAAAGACATAAAGTCAATTAAACCAACTTCCACCACAAGATTGAGGAAGCCCACGAATTTCGAATGTCCCCTCTTCATGCTAGAATACGTTTTATGGAGCATATTCTTAAATTGGGTTATGATTTGGAAAAAACAAAAAACAAATTCAGAAAAATATCTACAGCTAGGCCTCATAATCGACCAACCAAAACAAGGAGAAGGAAACTCGAATGATGGAAATACTGCAAGGAGATTTCTTCCGATCCAGAAACTGCATCCATCACTGGCGTAGATCATGAATTAATAAGACGATTCACAATCATATTACAAGTTCTAACATGCAGCAGCAAGATATATGCAAAAAAAATTTGGAGGGTACGCCAAAATACTTTACGCTATACTTTATAACGAAAAATACTCTTGGAGACATATGCCATCCTTAGTTCATAAAATTTTGTACCATGGGGAAGAAATAATTCAAAACAATATGCTACCAATAAGAGATCTATCTGAAGAAGCACAAGAAAAAAGGAACAAAGACTACAAATTCTTTCGCGAGCACAACACAAGAAAAATATCCAGCTGTTGCACTAATGCAGACCTTATCACTATTTTGTTGTGCACTTCAGATCCATGTATGTCCAACATTCGATATAAATGGAAAACTACCTCTATTGAATTAGATAAAGAAGCTAAACAACTTATAGAAAATGAAAATCAAGGATACTTAGAAGAAACTATCAGATTCCAGCCCTCGAAATTCGAGTGCAAATTCTAGGAAATTTTATTTTTTTATTAAATAAAGACCCTATGCTAATCAATTATAGGCAATTCACAAATCAACACAAAAAAACAAACTCATTTTTATTACTAACACATTAACAAATTTAATAAACACACACATAGCAATGTATAATTTAATGTATGTGTTAGTAGCAACTTTAAATGCAATTTACTCAAAATAAAGGAAAAAATTTAAAAATCTGTAAATCTGCAAAACGGCTAAAAAGAAATACCTTTCAAATAATATATGTTTGGTCAAAATTATGATAAAACGGTAGAACAAAACATCTGTCACAAGAAATCGCCTAGCCTATTAATATTATAGATATTTACTAAAATTGTTTGATTTAAAGTAGTTTTCAGTACACTAACAATATTTTATACTCTTTTTTTATATAGTTGACAGTTTGTCTTGATTTAAAAATTTATGTATTTTATAAATTTACAATAAAAATTGATATAGAAATATTTAAAAAAAAAGACAATCACCCCTGTTCTTGAAACCACTATCACAAAAAAAAACTCGTAAATGAAAAAATTCTTAAATCTACGAGATTTTTGCTGTTCTCTAATTTCAATAAGAATATTTTTTCTCGTTTTAATCTACATAGAAAAGGCTTTGTGAAATCAAAACAAATGCCCTTTTTTTTACTAAGCGGGTCTTAAGAGGTAAAAAAACTAATTGATATTTAAACTCTAACATGTTTTTTATTGAACCTTGTCATTATTTTAAAAAATTAGACATTAATTTTATGAAAAAAAAACGATTTTAAAAAACGTCTACATTTTGCGCTGATTTAAAAAAAAACTCGTAATAAGTGGTCGATGTTAATAAAACACACTTTTTGCGATGATGCTGTTCTATAACTATAATAAAAACTTTTTATTTACACAATCTATTTTCCATTATAATTTTTTCAATTATAACATAGATTCTTTATGCACTAATTATTGCAAATAAAGGAATTAAAAAAAAATTTTTTCATCAAATCACATATTTTTATTTTTTTGCATATGTTCGAAACAGTAGTGATGCCAGTCAAATCCAATTTATTTGAATATCGAAATTTTTTTGGTGATGCCTAACTTTTTAAAAATAGAAAAGTAATTTTTAATTGAATGAAATTGAAGAACAAATACAATTAAATGAACAAATAAGTTGTTATTTTAAAAGAAAATATTTTTCTTTGTACTTTTTCTATAAACTTAAGAAAAAACATGCACAAAATACTTAAAAGTTTTTTGTGAAACTGAATAAAGAACCATATGGCACCACGGTTTCTAGATAACATATGTTCTTAACTCAAACATATGTTTCCATTAAATAAATAAAAAAAAGTGGTTTCAAGAAGTCCAAAATTTCAATTTCATGTGATTTTTAATTCACTCTTATTCAAATAACAACAAATAACAACGTTTCAAGAACAGGGCTGAATAAAAAAATTTATAACTAAAGTAAAAACATACGACTTTTTCATTGAAATTTCTCTATCTTGAATAAATATCAGGTAACTTTTACGTTCGAGCTCTTTCAAAAAAAGCCAACCTTTGGCCCTTGTGAACATTAGGACTAAAAAGTTTACGGGTGCATTGGCATTTTCTGACAAAAAAATTTTTAATTTTTTTAATTTCTTTATTTTCAATCTATCCATTTAAGGATATTAAGCAAATTTTATAACATTAGAAGTAAATAACAGTAATTATTGAACTCGATTGCGAACAACAATAATAACAATAATCCAAAGGGAAGTATAAGTTTAATACAATATTTGCAGTACAATATTTAGAATTCAGTATTTACATTACAATATTTACATGTAATTATTTATTTTTTTTAATTTAAAAGTGCATGAGAATTAGCTCCGATATGGTAAATCCAGGATACGGAACCTTTTAAACGTTCTTATTTCTTCTGTGTCATCAAGTAGAGATATTGCTAATGGGTTGATATGGTTGCTTAACCTTCCTAAATAGTTTTCACTAAATCTTCTGATTTCTTCTATAATCTTTGGAATAAAGAGATCTTCATGAATCGATTTATTTAATACAAACCGTGGAGCGTTTAAAATTGACCTAAGAGCTTTTGACTGATATCTTTGTAATATTTCAATGTTCGAATTGCTGGCTGTTCCCCATAGTTGTATCCCGTATGTCCAGACCGGTTTCAAAATAATTTTATAAATTAAAACTTTATTTTCTAAACTTAGCTGCGATTTTGGACCAAGAAGCCAGAATAGTCGTTTCGTTTTAATATTTAATTGCTGTTTTTTTTTTGCTTTTATATACGTTTTCCACGTTAGTCTTCTATCAATGTGCATTCCTAGATATTAAACACATTTACTTTGAGGAATTTGTATATTGTTCATATATACATTGCCGCAGTTGCCATGTCGTAACGAGAAAGTAATGTGTAAAGATTTTGCCGTATTGACTTTAATGTTCCATTTGTTTAACCAAGCTTCAATAGCATTGAGTTCACTTTGCACTAAATTAGATGCATTGTTTGGACATTCATCAGAAGCTAGTAATGCAGTGTCGGCATATGTTGCAACTAGTACGTTTTCTGTTATTGGCATATCTGATGTAAATATAGTGTAGAGAATTGGTCCTAAAACGCTGCTCTGTGGTACAACTGACTTGATGTCATAGAATTGTGAGTGCTCACCATCAACTTTAACATTAAAGTATCTGTCAGATCAACCTCCATCGGAGCAAAACGGCTACTCAAACTCTGATGGAAAAACTACAAAAAGGTAAGTTACATGTCATTCTAGTATAGGAACCTTGGACGGTAAATGTCAAGGTTACTGGACTAAATGATCCTAATTACCAAATTTTCTATGCTCATACAGGAACTCGACCGAGAACTTGTATTATTTGTCACAAAAACCTAAAGTATCTCTTTTCCCCAGACCTGTCCACCGCAGATGCCACCGTCCTGCAACACGGAAGCCAACCAATGCTCTTAGCATCGGTTTATCTCCCGTCGGACTCACCGACACCTCCACCGACGTCGGAACTTGAAGATATGGTAAAAACGGCCAGGATAACAGGTAAGGAAATTCTCATAGGGTGCAATGCGAATTCTCACCATATAGTTTGGGGAAGTTCGAACTGTAACCAAAGGGGGATGCTTTACTTGAATTCCTTAACGAAAATTACCTTTTTACCCTTAATGTTGGGAACACGGCAACCTTTGTTAACAAATTAAGGGAAGAAGTTCTAGATATTTCAATTTGTTCGAAAAATTTAGTGGATGATATCCAAGATTGGCATGTCTCTAGCGAACATTCCTTCTCGGATCATCGATACATTTTATTTAAACTGACACACCCACCACCTGAACCCATCAAGTTCAGGAATAAGGCTAAGACTGATTGGCCTAAATTTAGAAGAAATCTACAAGCCCGTCTAATTACTCCTCGCACAGACTTAAGGTATGTCGAAGAGGTTGACGAAGAAGTGGACAAAATAACGAGGAGCCTAATTGAGTCCTTCAAGGAATGCTGTCCACTCCGGGAAAGGAGATCTCCCCGAGATAAACCCTGGCTAACAGGGGAACTGATAAATCTTGGGAAGGACGTCCGAAGACTTTTCAATAGGGCTCGTCGTAAAAAACACGCAATATACTGGGATGACTACCATGTTAAGCTCAGGGATTACAACAAAAAGATTCGAATAGCCAAACGCAACTCCTGGAGACACTTCTGTGAACAGGTTGGTAGCGCTAATGACGTCTCAAAAATCAAGAAATTCTTATCGAAAACCCATTCGCAGCCTGAAACTCTAGTCGATAGGGACGGGATTCGGGCGGAATCGATGGAACAGTCCATAAGAATATTGATGGAAACACACTTTCTTACCGAAGAATATGGGCCGAATAGGGACCCTGAAATTGGTACCAATGTATCCCGATAAACTGGAACTAACGTGGAACAGCAGACGGGACCCGAAGGGGAACAATATGAAGGGCCTAATGAGGAACAATATCGAGAGGAAAGATATGATAGAATAACCGAAAATATGGTAATTAAGGCAATACAAAGCTTTGCCCCCTTTAAGGCAGCAGGCCCAGATGAAATCTTTCCTGCTCTATTACAAAAGAGCGGGGACTTCTCTGCTTGCCTAAAACTTGCGTACACCCCCAGAGCATGGCAGGAGGCCAAAGTGGTCTTCATACCAAAGCCAGGAGAGGAGAGCTATGCGAACCCTAAGGCCTATCGACCGATAAGTCTTACATCCTTCCTACTGAAAACCATGGAGCGAATAGTCGATAACATGGTTAAATCTCAAGTCCCAAATGAGCTGTTGAAGTTCAAACAACACGCTTATTTAAAGGGACGCTCAGTAGAAACTGCGCTTCATGAAGTAGTTCACCACATAGAAAGATCTTTTGATCTAAAAATCTTCAGTCTAGCCATATTCATTGATATAGAAGAAGCTTTTAACAATGTATCAACAAATACGCTACTCCACTCCCTAGAACGATTCGACATCGACCGGGATATCAAAGCCTGGATCAGTCACATGCTAGGGAATAGAAGGATAAGTTGCGAGGTTGGTGGCATTAAAATAAGAGACAAGGTTTGCTGTGGGACACCTCAAGGGGGAATTCTATCCCCCCTTCTCTGGGTGACCACTATATACAGTCTTCTAAGGATTCTAACCAATAAGGGTTTCCAACCTGTCTGCTACGCAGACGATGTAGCGATACTGTTAAGGGGGAAAGATCCTAGAAATTTATGTAGGAGGGCATCGGATGCACTCGAAATAGCATACGATTGGGCACAAACAAGGGGATTAAATGTGAACCCGGAAAAGACTGAAATATGCCTCTTTACTAGGAAGACGAGAATAGTCGAATTCGATGAACCCCGCTTCCAGGACAAAACGATTAGAATCACAAAAACGGTGAAATACCTTGGGGTGATTTCGACAAAAAGCTCACTGGGAAGGACCATATTGAGAGCAAAGTCGCGAAGGCTGACCGGATATGGGCCATTTGCAGAAGAGCTATAGCTTCAAAATGGGGTTTAAACCCGAGGATGACTCATTGGCTTTACACAAGCGTCGTTAGACCAATTCTAACCTACGCATCCGTAGTCACATGGACATCAATGAACAGGAAATGCTATATTAAACCATTCAAAAAATAAAACGCCTCTGCTGCATAGGAATCAGCGGTGCAATACGGACTACATCTACGAGGGCTTTAGAGACGATTCTATCTATACACCCGATCGAGATTAGAATTAAATATGAGGCAGCTCTGGCCATGTTACGACTAAGAGTAACAGGGGAATACATCACCGACCATATGACCAGACACCAAACAATATTGGACCAGATACCAGAATTCAACACAGTGGATTTTAGCTGTGATAGAATCGCGGAAGTGTCGACAAACATACCTTGCAGTATAAGGATACCTGACAGGGAAAGCTGGTTGAACGAAAATTTTATACGAAACCTTCCAGGGTCACACTAATACACAGATGGATCTAGTCTGCATGGTAGGACTGGTATAGGTTTCTATGATGAGGACCGTTCCAATGGCATATACCTACGCATTCCGGACCACAACTCTGTCTTTCAGGCCGAAGTGGTCGCGATAACGGATTGCATATGATCTATTGACGTACGGGCAATCCCAAGCCCCGGAGACGTGAAAATATTTTCGGACAGTCTAGCGGCTATCAGGGCGATATCCTCGGACAAAACTAGATCAAGGACTGTCCTCAGATGTAAGGAAGGAATTGCAAACTTCACTACAAGAGGCAGATTTGAAATCATTTGGATCCCAGGACACAGTGGTATAATGGGAAACGAGATTGCATATGAACTGGCCAGGAAGGGTTCTTTCCTGGAGGGTGTCAATTTGGAAAACCCAATACCTTTCCAGGCTCTCTAATTGAAACTATCGGAGTGGGCAACTAATTCACATACTTCAATTTGGGAGGAAACTGACGTGGGTAAGGCTACGAAGATACTATGGGGCTCTCCAAACACTTCGAAGACTAAGGAAATCCTTAGTCTAAATAGAAAGGAACTGAGTAGGATTATTGGCATCATCACTGGACACTATGAACTGAGGGCTCATCTACACCGTATAGGACGGGCAGAATCGGCCACATGCAGAGCTTGTGGAGAGGATGACGAGACCCTAGAACACTACCTTTGTTACTGTTCTGCATTTGCCGGAACAAGGGTCAGAAATTTATCCAACGAAATCATACCAGGCCTAGCGGCTCTTAGGGGGATACGCTGGAAAGCACTCAGGAGATTTGCTATCGAGACCGAACTCCTAACTTAAATAAGGAGTAGATTAACGGATGAGCACGGGGATGTAGAGCGCACAACAAGCCGACTTTCTGGCTTAAGTGTATATCTGCACATTACTGTTATAACTGGTATAGGGCTGGAATGTCGTTTGAAGATGAAGAGCAAATGCTTCAGCCTTAGATTTGTTTGTTTTACAACATATGTCGTTAACATCTTTTATAGGTACATTTATTTCTCTTTGTAGGTCTTTTTATATGCCTTGTTGCCTTCCACAAGCTAAACTCATCGCTTCTATTATTGCCCGGATTTAGATTTCTAAGAAAGTTTTGTAGCATCTCATTTTTCCTACCATGGAGTGTTATTTTAAGATATTTAGCAGCTTTATTAAAGATACGCTTGTCATTTGGATTTCTACTATTTTGCCAAACTTTTCTTAGTCTTCTTTTATTTCTGATCATTTGTCTAATTTCAGAAGATATAAAAATTTGGTTTTGTGTACATTGTAATGTTTTATTTGGAGTTGATAGAAAACCGGCTTCGTAAATAAAATGATTTAATATTTCGACAGCATCATCTAAATCTGTTGGGGCTGACAAAATTTAACTTACAAAATTTTTAAAAAGTATTATTTGTAAAATAAACTGAAAAATAACACATTATATAAAAAAAAACCCTTTTTTAACCTTTTAACACTTTCACTTTTGTACTACAATTCAACTAAAAATGAAAATGGCGCGATTTCTTCAGCTCTTCACCAAATAACACAAGCAACTTCGAGGAAAGTTCCTGCCCATGGGTAACACGCAGGCGTAACCCAAGTAGAACCATCTCAACCTCGCCTCCTACTCTCGAAGAAGTTAAAAACACGTTGCGACAGCTAAAAAACAACAAGTCACCTGGACCAGATAATTTACCTGCTGAGCTTTTTAAATACGCTGCAGAACCACTTGCCGATGAGCTTACACCAATGCTACGTCATATTTGGTAAACCAACAACATACCCAATGAATGGAAGAAAGGGACCATAGTAACAATACCCAAGAAAGGCGACATTAGCCTCTGTAAAAATTGGCGAGGTATTACACTCCTCAACACCATCAACAAAGTACTTGCCCTTATAATTCTCCAACGCATCACATCCTATGTTGAGACGATCTTACGCAAAGAACAAGCAGGCTTCAGGACAAATCGTTCGTGTGCAGACCATGTGACGACCCTAAGAATTCTAATAGAACAATCCGTTGAATTCAACAGCCCCCTGTACCTACTTTTCATGGACTTCGAACGTGCGTTTGACACTGTGTCAAGAGAAGCTCTCTGGGCCTCACTCAACTGTAGAGGATTTCCAGAAAAAAATGTAAACCTAATACGCGAGCTATATACCGATGATGTATGCGCTGTTCGCTTCAATGGAAAGGAAAGCCAACCTTTCTCGATTGAATCTGGCGTAAGACAAGGCTGTGTCCTGTCTCCAACGCTTTTTCTTATACTTCTCGATTGTGTTATGGAACAGACAAACTCGGATTCTCCATTTGGTATCCAATGGAACTTATTAGAACGTCTGAACGACATTGATTATGCTGATGACATCTGCCTACTTGCACACCGACACAGCGACATGCAGGCCAATTTATTTCATTTGGCTAAGAACGCCGAAAAAGTAGGTCTGAAGATAAACAAAGATAAAGAAAACAAAGCTCATGCGTGTTGTAGCAGCAAACAGTCTCCCCATTCATCTTAATGGAGATATAATAAACGAAGTGGAGTCATTTTGCTACCTTGGTAGTACATTAACTGTAGATGGTGGGTCGTATAAAGATATAAATGACCGGATCAATAAAGCTCGATCAGCCTTCCAATCGCTTTACAAAATTTGGAGATCAAGCAATATCACTAGAAAAACAAAACTTCGTATTTTCAACAGTAGTGTTGCAAGTGTACTACTCTATGGCTGTACTACCTGGGACTAACTCAGGAAAGCTTGAGAAAGCTACAATCATTTACAAACCGCTGCCTACGCCAAATCCTACATATTTACTGGCCATACTGGGTCACAAACGAACAGCTTCTTGAATTGGCAAACCTCAACTCGATCGAGAATGAAATAAAAAAACGTAAATGGAAGTGGATTGGGCATGCACTTAGAAAGCCTCCACATGAAATATCACGCGCAGTGATGGAGTGGAACCCGCAAGGTCAACGAACCAAGTTAAATCATTAGCTAATGATCGAATAAGATGGAAAGAGTTCGTTGGCGCCCTAAGTTCAAATTGAACGTCTTATTTAACATTTTTTTTTTACTATTGCAATAAAAAAGGTTATAAATAAAGGAATTAAGAAAAAAATAACTTTTTTTATTATCGGTCGATATTTACGTTTTATAGCAAAAATTAAAGGTTAAAAATTAAATGTTATCAAACCAAAGAAACCGCATGTCAAAATTCCAATCCAATCAAAAGTTATGGATTTTACACCGGCCTTCTCGTGAATTGGGCCACTGTGCGGCGAGAAAAAGAACCAATTATTTTCTCTTTGAACAAAAAGTTTAAATTTGGAGTGAAGTTGTTTAAATATGAAGAATATTGTTTAACAGGAACTATTGTATTTAAAAGGCACTAGGGCACTAAAAAAGAAAAACGAAAAGCGCCAATTTATATATTTTTTTTAAAAAGCGAAAAATGGAGAAAATGCGTTTTTTTTTCTAGCAAGAAAAGCGCTAAGTTGTTGTCTTTACTTAATATAGAGTTTATATTTTCATGCTTTAAAAGCCATAACATTAGTTATAGCGCCACAGTGATTTGCTAATCAATCTGCTTTGGAATTAGTCAAAGAGATTTAATGTTTAATCATTTAATTGGCAACTGTATCTTACACTTGGCGCAAAAAGTATTTAAGTCAAAGAAGGGTAAATCTAATAATCTGATATCAAGATGGTTAACAACAACAGAGTCTTTTATAAAATACGAGTAGAGAAGTGTTAAACAAATATTTGTAGATATCGTTTGCGATTGCGATTTTTTAACGTGTATGTAAAATATATTGTTAGTGCTCTTTTTGTGTAAGATCGCATACATACTCTCTTCGGCTCAGGCCTAATAACGTGATGTCGCGTATAAGTTATTAGCAACTATGTGTATTCAAAATACTAAATCTACATACGTTCGTAAGTCGTTATGTACGAGTATACATTTCATATGCGTAGACGATGTATGGACACGTATGTTCTCATATGTATGTATACATATGTACGCATATATTTTTTCTATCTCATATCGCCAGAAGCAACAAAATCCAATAAAATGTATGGAATTTATTTTTGTATATGATCCAAAAAACAAAAGCAACAATAACAAATAATGATCAAAGAAGAAAAACCCTGCATGCAATAATTTATTGGACATCCTCGTTACCGATGAACGATCGGTCAATCTACCAAACGTCTGATCTACTCTACGTTCGTACAAAATTTCATTAATTCGCAAAGAAATTCTATTTATAGACTCGTGTTAACAATGTTCTTTATTTTATCAGCTGCTTTTTTATTATTATTTTATTTTCATTTTTTTTTTTTTTTTTTTTTTTTTGAATAAGTGTATGGAGTAAAGTGTTTATTTGTACGACGACATACTCGTATAAGAAATAAAACACAAAATTAACACAAGCAAAATAATCAGACGAAAAACTGACAATCATAACGACTATAAATTGTGCTCTACATCATATTCTCTTCATTTATATGTGCATGTACTTATATATTTCAATACATGTTAGTATGTTTGTATTTATACTAATATGAATGTAAATGATTGGAAATGAAATCGTTTTAAAGCGTTTAAGGTATTCAGCTAAAATTGAATTTGCGCTAAAATATGAAAATTTAATTAAAACGACAATTATTGTTTACTTTTCATTTAAGTAAATTTTAATATTGTTTTTTTACGTAACTTTTGCCGTGTTTTGCTAAATTTGGAAAGAATTTGTTAATTAAATATTTAATAATTATAGATGTTAAAAGTTAATCTATACTAATGAGAGAAGTCTGACATAAGACATTGGTTTTAAATTTTAATTGTATTTAATATTTCACGTTATTTTTGGTTTTTTTTTTTAAGAAATATATTATTTTGAAATGAAAACAAAATCATTAATTATACTGTAAAAGATTTTCGGGGGGAATTGTCTTGGAGGAGTGAGAAATTCTCCAAATCAGGGTGAAGGTACTAGACCAGTATAATAAAACCTCTTAAATGTTTGGCGTCCTCAGGCCAAACTTTTTTTATGACCTTTTTTTATATTTTTCCTTATCTTTATATTTGTTTTTCAGGTATAAACATACGATTTAAAGCGAAAAATTGAAAGCGGTTTTAATACATAAGACCAATCAAAAAAACTTTCGGTTCCATTTGCGTATAGTACAGAAAGGACTTGAACGGTCAATAGCAAGAAAATGGATGATTAATACAAAAACTCTTTTCTGAATTTACAATTTTGTATGTTTTATTTATTTAAAAAAGAAAAAATATTAACATAAAATAGTGTAACTTCAGAAAAAAAAAAAAAAATAACAAAACTTCAGAAAAAAATAACAAAACTTCAAACAGTGTATTCTGTGATTTTTTTAAACTAAGCAAGTGGCTGTGATATTAATTTTAAGTTCGTGAAGTCCCGTTTTTTTATAATAATTATATTAACCATTTTCTATTATTTTTCATGTTTTTTTAATTATTTTTATTTATTTATTTTATTTGTTTATACACATAAATCACCCCTGAAGATGTCAACAACCAATTGACGAAACGTTGGGTAAATCACGAAATAAATTTGTTTTATTTGCATGGAACCAATGGGCTAGTAAGCTCAATATCAGCAGATTAATAAAGCATCACTAAAGAAGAAACTAGTCAAACTAAAATATAATTCAAACAAATTAATTTTTATGCTGTTGACAAAACATTGGAAACCTATATTTTTGATTATATAATTTTCTTGAGTATCCATTATTTTTTAGTACTGCTTCACAACGCCGAGGCATGTCGTCACTTATATTGTTTATTATATTAATTTTTTGCCCTTCTGAATTAACTGCCTCTATGAGATCTGTCTTGTTTGTGTATTTTCGTATCCGCTTTTTTCGATCCATGGATTGGGCTCGCCATTCCAAAACACTAACTGCATTAGATGCTCGCCATTCGGTTACAACTTTTGAGGTGTATTTTGGGTCATTGTCATGTTGGAACTTCCTCACCAGCGCACAGTGGCTGAATATTGTTTTTCATTGGCCAAAATTCTATAACTTTTTAACCGATCAAAATATTTTAGCAATTCTTTTTCTAGTGTGTAAATATTTAGTTGAACTTGAGCCTGTTTTAATTTCATTAAAATTGATTGAGTACTAAAAGTACACTTAAAGTTTTTTTTTTAACTTTTAGCATGAAATATGGGTTTTTTATTTTTTTTTATTAAAAAATGTCGTATTTGGATTTTAACAATAATTGCAAAAATTTTTTTTAATAATGCGATTTTTTTAATGTTTACACTCAAAAAAATGTTTACACTAAAAAAAAAGTGAAATCAACTAGAAATTTTGCTATTACTACGAAAAATTAAAAATTTTTTGCCGGCAAATTTGCAAATTTGTTTACACTCAAGGATTTTTTACACCTAAAAAAAACGTTAGTAATATTATCTAAAAATCTTGCTATTACTACAAAAAAATTTATCATTTTTTTCTGTTAAATTTGTTAATTTTTGCTAAATAAATCTGTTGAACATTAGCGCAATGATTCTGATTTTGATATGAAAATAAGGGTTTTTCTTTTTTGAATCTTTCTTATTTATTAAAACATTTCATACACATGTGGGTTAAAAAACCTTTTAAGAACAAGTAAGAAAATTATAGTCGGTAAGGACGGACTATACGATACCCTATACCATGCATTTAGAGACCATATCTTTTAGGTCCAACTAATTGGATATAGAAAATAAGTAAAACCAAATTTGAATGGCATTTTTATTAATTTTTTTGGCTGCAGATATGAAAATGTTCATATGGGGACTAAGTCGAAAAATGGACCGATACTGACCATATTTGGTAAAGTCACTTATATTTTGAAAAAATATAAACAAACCAAATTTGAGAAAAATCTGTGCAATATTTTTTGTTTTTTGATAGATTTAAGTGAAGATCGGGAACCAGCTCTATATGGGGTCTATGACTAAGAATTGTCCTATAGGGATTATTTTTGGACTACTCCTTAATGGATGTAATAAACACATACAAACCCAATTTGACTGAGATCTATACGTTAATTTGGATCTTATGGTAATTTATGTCGATTTCAGAGGCGTCATTTGTATGGGAACTAGGTCTGAGCATGGACCGATTTCAATTTCAATAGCGTTCATCCTATGACCAAATTTCAACAATATATATTCAGATTTAAGACCTGCACTTTGATTACAAGGTTTACATGAACGCACAGACGGACGGACGGACGGACGGACATTGCTAAATCGACTCAAAAAGTGATTCTAAGTCGATCGGTATACTTGTATTGTATACTTATAGGTCTGTTTAAATTACCGAAATTTGAAATTTTTTTGAGTAATTTCATTAAAATGAAAAAAGTATTCTACCCGCGGATCGTCACCTTTCACCTTTCTCTGGGTGGTATACGTTTCTTGTTCCCTAGAAGTTCTATTCCACTAAAGTTGAAATTTGAGACAAATATAGTAGTTTAAAAAATATTTCAGAAACCCCTAATATTAAACGATAGGGTTGCGACCACTTACAACAACTAAAGCCTGCAATCCTATCAAGCTTGTAAAAGAGACCGCAGGTCATTATCAATGATAATTTGCGAGTAGTAACCATTTATTTTTGATAAAACCATAAAAAAAAAATTACCTTTTTTATACCCTATACCACTATGTGGTTTGGGTATAATGACTTTGTGCTGCTGTTTGTAACAACCAAAAATATTTGACCTAGACCCATCTTTAATTATACCGATCGAATCAGAATCACTTTTTGAGTTGATTTAACAATGTCCGTCCGTCCGTCCGTCCGTCTGTGTGTCCATGTAAAGCTTGTAATCAAACTGCAGGTCGCAAATATGAATATATTTTGATGAAATTTGGTATATAAGCTTTTATCGGCCATGGGATGAACGCTATTGAAATTGGTGAGAATCGGTCCATGTTCAGACCTAGCCCCCATACAAATTACCCATATGAAATCGACATAAATTGCCAAAAGATCCAAATTGTCATATAGATCTTACTCAAATTGGGTTTGTATGCGTTCATTACATCCACTAATGAGTAGTCCAAAAATGATCCCTTTGACCCCATATAGAGCTGCTTCCCGATCTTCACTTAAATCTATTAAAAAACAAAAATATTGCACTGATTCTTCTCAAATTTTGTTTGTACATATTTTTGCAAAATACAAGAGACTTTACCAAACATGATCAGGATCGGTCCATTTTTGGACCTAGTCCCTTTATAGATATAGTATCCGATATGAACTTTTTCATATCTGCAGCCAAAAAAGTTAATAAAAATCCCACTCAAATTTGGTTTTTGCTTATTTTCAATGTCCAGTTAGTTGGGCCTAAGAGATAGGGTTTCTAAACGCATGGTATAGGGTATCGTATAGTCGGTCTAGACCGACTATAATTTTCTTACTTGTCTGAAATTAAAAAACAGTTGAGTTTGACAGCATGCCACGCCCACAATTAGCAATAGTTTAAGCTAATTTTTTGGCTACATTAACTAAAATCGGTGACAAAAAAAATTAGACTTTTGGCCAATGAAATCAAAATTTCAGCCTCAGTGCAGCGGCATATTTTCCTACGCGTATGGATATATTAAGTCATTTAGAATCAAATTCTAGTTAGAGTATCTTTTACTACATGAATTGAACCCATTCATTGTCCCGGAAAGGAACCATATACCATAATATTGCCAACGGCAAACTTAACAATTTTATTTGTATATCTTGGGTCTAGTCGTTTTCCCTATGGTCGTCGTCCTAACGTTCTTTTATTATGGCCGCTTAAATTAAACTTGGACTCGTCTGAAAAGAGAACAATATTCCGATTCCGTCTTGGCCAGTTTATGTGTTCTTTAGCGAAAATTTTTGCGAGCCAGACGATTTTTCTCTGATGTCAAAGGTTTCTTCACAGGACGATAACAACCAAGATCAGCCTCAATTGCTCATCGGAAAACAATTCGAGCACATATTTTTAGTTTTAGATTGTTTATGACCTCTTTACGTAGCATTTTTGGACATTTTTAAAACTCTTAAGTTACTAAATTATCCGTTAACTCATTTTACTCATTGAGTCTTAAGACCAGCTTCACAAAACTTTATTCGTGCCATTGTTTTATAATAATTGTTTTTAAAAACAGTTGAAAGAAAATGTCAGAAACTATAAATATTTATACAACGGTTAAGATTTTATAAATTTTCTTATAATTTATACCCCATAGCATTAAATAAACTAAATTTATATACCCCTATATTTATATAAATTTAATATAAAAAATGCTTTTTCAATTGAATTTATATGTAATTTTTAAGATGATTTTTTATTTAATTTTTATATCATCTTCTATTTTTGTTCTTTTAATCAGCTCTGGTGCAGAACCTTAAAAGTTTCCATTGTTTTGGCATCACAAAATAAATATTAAATTTTAGAACGCGAAATTATTAAAAACAAAATTGGCAAATTCAGAATTTTTTAAAGGTTTCCAATGTGTTTCACCCACTACATGTGCCGTATACTTTTTAAACTCTTTAACCAGAGTTCAGAAAAAAAACACACACTGAATAAAAAACTCGTACATATATGTAAACAAACATATGTAACTAAGACCAACACACACATATTTTTATTTTCATATCAATTATGTTTGTTTTTAAATTTTTTTCGGTGCCAAACACAATCATGACTTGTGTTCGTTTTAATATTTCGTTATTTACACGAACATTTTTCTATCAGGTATTTTTTGTTTCGATCACACATAAACCACACAGATTCGAGTGTTGCTTTATTTGAAGTTCGTGTTCTGGTACGTGTACTGAAAAAAAAACAGAACATGTACAATAAACAGGTTCGAGTTCAGTTATATTTCAAGTCGTGTTCTGGCTCGTGTACTAAGAAAAAATAGAACATGTACAATAAACAGGTTCGAGTTCAGTTATAATTTAAATTCGTGTTCTGGCTCGTGTACTGCGAAAAATTGAAACATCAATTCGCGATCTGATATACCCCGATAAAAACGACGACAATTGTTTCAACCAAATTTAATAAAATTTTGACCCTTTTTTATCACTTACGTTGCAAAATGTTTACAATTGTCAAATATTTTAAAATTCTATTGGCCATTTTTTTGTGATTTACGTTGAAATTATTTACAATTGTTTTTATTGACTGGTTTTTATTTTAATAAAATATGGTAATAAAATACTTAAGACACAAAAACTATTTAGCTTCATAAAAGTTACACTTGTTGGTTGTTAGGTTTTTTTGCATTACCCACCCCTATTTTCGCAACCTATTAGTGTCATAGACGAAAAACCCAATTTTGCGGCATAAAAGACACTCTTGTTGGTTGTTTGGATCTTTTGCATAAAAAACACAATCACCCACCCTTAATTTGCGAACCAATTAGTGTCAATGCACAATCCTTTTCTCAATGATTTTTTGGGATTTTTTGCGTAAAAACACAATGAGTGTCAATAAAAAAACCCAAAACAATATTTTCATATTTTATTGTCCCTTTTTGATGACTTACGTTACAATTACTTGCAAGTGTTACAATTTCACGCAATTTATTTTGCAATAAATAGCGAGTGCGTGCGTCACTTATTCATTAAAAGTGGATCAGTTTTCATTAGATCGTGATTTATAAGTATATTGTGTAAAATGCAAATATTTTGTAAAAATTAAAAAAATTGGAAAGCAATAACAGAAATAAGTTTTGCTATAAAAAATACGCAACATTTAATAGCGAAACGAAAAATTTACATGTCTGATTGAAACCTGCAAGAAAGATTTAAGTTCAGTGTGTAGTTTTTGTGTCTTAAGTATTTTATTACCATCTTTTATTAAAATAAAAACCAGTCAATAAAAACAATTGTAAATAATTTCAACGTAAATCACAAAAAAATGTCCAATAAAATTTTAAAATATTTGACAATTGTAAACAATTTGCAACGTAAGTCATAAAAAAAGGGTCAATAAAATTTTAATAAATTTGGTTGAAACAATTGTCGTAGTTTTTATCGGGGTGTATCAGATCGCGAATTGATGTTTCAATTTTTCGCAGTACACGAGCCAGAACACGAATTTAAAATATAACTGAACTCGAACCTGTTTATTGTACATGTTCTGTTTTTTTCTTAGTACACGAGCCAGAACACGACTTAAAATATAACTGAACTCGAACCTGTTTATTGTACATGTTCTGTTTTTTTTCAGTACACGTACCAGAACACGAACTTCAAATAAAGCAACACTCGAATCTGTGTGGTTTATGTGTGTTCGAAACAAAAAATACGTGATAGAAAAATGTTCGTTTAAATAACGAAATATTAAAACGAACACGGTCATGATTGTGTTGAGCACCGTAGAGAATTTAGAAACGCACATAATTGATATGAAAATAAAGATATGTGTTGGCTGCTTTTGAACAGAACATTGTGTGTTTCATGTGTGTATTTTCTGAGCCTTGCTTTTAACTCATATTCTCTGTATGTCTGTCTGTATATCGTGGGGCAACCCCATTCCCTCTTATCCAATTGATCTGAAACTGGGCTACAGATTAATTTAGGGATAGTCACGCGCAGTCACGCACAGTCACGGAGTGATATAAATGTCATTTCCCCACACTTGCCGTGTGAAAAAATTAACTTAATCACGCATAGTCACGCGTGGTCACGCACAGTCACGGAGAGATTTAAAACGGTTTTACCTCATCCATTCAGTCGGAAACTTGGTCGATATACTTACTGTAAAGAAAGATTAACTTTGACATAGTCACGCACAGTCACACATAGTCACGGAGAGAGTAAAACCTCACTTCCCCTCATCCGATCGATCTGAAACTTTGCCCATAGACTTGTTGTGGCCAATGATTAATTTTAGGAGAGATTCAAAACTCATATGCGTAAGGAAAGAAAGAGATTTAATAAAAACTTTGTTTTTATGGGTTAGATTATTTATAGTTACAATTCGTAGAACACGAGTAAAGACCTAATTTTTCAAAGAGAAATTGTTTGTTTTTTTAAAAATTAGGTATTTCATTGCTACGTGCTCAAAAATATATTGAGTTGTCTTTAGCTTTATTTTTTCAGTCGTTTAGGGCCAGAAATTTGGAGTTGTTGACGAGTTATTGGCGAAAATTGAATAAAATAACAATTTTTTGTTTAAACGTTAGCTACTATTTTGCTGAAGAATCAAATGAGAAATCAACAATGGTTATTGAGTTATAACTGAAAACGCCAAATCCTTTGGAAGGTTTTTTGTATAACTACTGGCCTAGTACTTTCACCCTGACTTGAAATTTCCCTTCTAGAGTGGCTGTTGCACTGCGTTAAGTTTAGAATACTCAAAAAAAGCGGTTAAAATCAGAGTTCAGAAAAAAACACACACTGAATAAAAAACTCGTACATATATGTAAACAAACATAACTTAGACCAACACACACATATTTTTATTTTCATATCAATTATGTGCGTTTCTAAATTTTCTACGGTGCCCAACACAACCATGACTGTGTTCGTTTTAATATTTCGTTATTTACACGAACATTTTTGTATCACATACTTTTTGTTTCAATCACACATAAAGCACACATTTTTGAGTGTTGCTTTATTTGAAGTTCATGTTCTGCTACGTGTAGTGAAAAAAAACACAGAACATGTACAATAAACAGGTTCGAGTTCAGTTATATTTTAAGTCGTGTTGTGGCTCGTGTAGTAAGAAAAAACACAACATGTACAATAAACACGACTTAAAATATAACTGAACTCGAACCTGTTTATTGTACATGTTGTGTTTTTTCTTACTACACGAGCCACAACACGACTTAAAATATAACTGAACTCGAACCTGTTTATTGTACATGTTCTGTGCTTTTTTTCACTACACGTAGCAGAACATGAACTTCAAATAAAGCAACACTCAAAAATATGTGCTTTATGTGTGATTGAAACAAAAAGTATGTGATACAAAAATGTTCGTGTAAATAACGAAATATTAAAACGAACACAGTCATGGTTGTGTTGGGCACCGTAGAAAATTTAGAAACGCACATAATTGATATGAAAATAAAGATATGTGTTGGCTGCTTTTGAACAGAACATTGTGTGTTTCATGTGTGTATTTTCTGAACCTTGGTTAAAACAACCACAAAATCAATAACATTGCCTTTTTTGTTTTATAATTATTCAAAAGTATACCCATTATTTGTGAAAAAGTGGTAAATTGTTCTTTCTTCTAACATTTGAAATTTTAAATATTTTTTAAATAAATAAAAATATTTATGTTTATCGGATTGTTTTTATTATTTCCATAATAAGTAAGGAAAGTAATCAAGTTTCTATGTATGTAAATTGAGTTTATTGTTTAAGCTATATAGGACTCTAATCTGTTAGCTTCGTGGAATTTTTCAAAGCGATAATTTTTCAACTAAAGTTGACTATAAATCCAACTCTCATTGCAACGGTTAAGAAATGTCCAAAAACGGATAAAAAATTTCTCCTTAGCTTTATTTTAAATCATACGTAATGCCTAGATCTAGACTGTATATACATACATAGGTACTGAACAAATAATAATTTAAAAACTTGTTTTATTGAATGTTTTTTTTTTTTTATATGTATTTTCAAAACTTGCAAGTATGAGTGCATGTGAGATAGACGCAGGTTCAAACCTCACGGCCGCCCTAAGTAGAAGAATTTTATATGAAAATAATCTAATCAATTATAATATTCCATATCGGAGCTAATTCTCATGCACTTTTAAATTAAAAAAATACATAAATAAATAAATTAGTTGCATGTAAATATTGTAATGTAAATACTGAATTCTAAATATTGTACTGTAAATATTGTATTAAACTTATACTTCCCTTTGGATTTTAGTTATTATTGTTGTCCTCAATCGAGTTCAATAATTACTGTTATTTACTTCAAATGTTATAAAAGTTGCTTAATATCCTTAAATGGATAGATTGTAAATAAAGAAATTAAAAAAAAAAAAATAAAATTTCGAACTCAATCATTAATTATTAGAATGTTGAATACATATAATCTCTGATGAAGGTTCAATGCCAGAAACCGGTCTGATTAAGAATACGGAGTAATTATGATTTTTAGAAATTTATGCTTTCTTCTTTTCTACCACGCACAATTAAAAACGAAATCAAAATTTGCATATTATTAATTATAAAAATTACGTTAAATCGAACAATGTATTTTTATTTATTTAAAATTTTGACTGTCGGGTTAAAAATGAAACTTTCCCAAATTTGTGTACCCAATATCGCGAAGGTTATAGAAAGAAAGTAACAAAAGTTCTAAGATCTACATGTTAGGAGTTAGGAAAATCAGCCTTCAGAAGTAACTGAAAAATCAGTCCACAAATCCGTGACATTAACGATTTTTCTTGTTCTCTGTCCCAAAACCCAAAATACGAGAGTTTACCAAGGCAAAAAAAAATTCCAGAAAGCAGTGACATTGATTTATTCAAAATAGGTATTCAGAAAATACCATAAAGAATTTGCGTTAGAATCTTTTTCGCAACATTTGATAATCTTCTTTTTGCTGGGAACTAACGATGTCTGCCGTCAATCAAATGATTAAAAAGAGACTGTGACCGATAATGTGGTCAAATCAAATTGTGGGTGGAACTTGTAAAGTGGCTTTGACAAAGCAATCTGTGAAACATAAAATTTCCTTTAAGATGTGGTGTGGTAAGAGACCGGCATATTTTACCAATTTCCGTATTAAAAATATTGAAACGTGACATTCAGTTAGAGTAATGTATGATTAGTTAGATTTATAGTCATTTTTCAGACATATTGTAATTACTACTGTAATTAATATTAATTTTGTTTAAATCGTGCGTGGTAAAGAAGAAGAAAGCATATATTTCAAAAATTCATAACTGCACTGTATTCTTAATCGGACCTGTTTCTGGCATTTCAGCCTTCATCAGCGATTTATTGAACATTGTGATAATTGTTATGTTTTAATTGAATAGATTGTTTCTATATGAAAATTTTTCTTACGAAAACTGAGAATAGTGGAAACTAGAAGTGTAAATGCAAAAAATATTCAAAAAAATTCAAAAAATAACGATTGTTTGTTTGGACAGAGTTGTATCTTCTGAAATTAGTACAAAGTAAATCTGTATGGTAGAAAACTGAATCTAACCACACTGCTCGTAGGCCTGACTTTAGGTGAGTGTGTTAAAGTGCTGACCAAAAAGTGCAAGTACGAGTGTATGTGAAGGTTCATGGTTCAAACCTCACGGCCGCCCTAAGTAGAAAAATTTTCATATAGAAACAATCTATTCAATTAAAACATAACAATTATCACAATGTTCAATAAATCGCTGATGAAGGCTGAAATGCCAGAAACCGGTCCGATTAAGTAATGTATGATATTTTGCTGAAATTTTATTGATCTAATGAGATTATTTGCTAAAGAAAATATGTATGTTGAAAGCCAAATATTGAACATTTGTAACGTTCAAAAAATTTTCACCAGTCCGAGAATAGATTCTATTATAAAATGACTTGACAAAAAATTTGAAACCCATCCAATATCTTTTTTAGATCTGTTTCTTTCATTTCTGATATCAGAGAACTGGTTCCAGAATATATTCTTAAGAAACCTAAATCCAAGACTGAACTGAACCAGAAGCAGTTATGAAAATAGTTCCACATGTGTTATTAGTTCCACATATGTTAAACGATTCTAGTTAAGAGCAAAAGAACCAATGAACCAAAGAACAATAATGGGACAATCTCTAACAAATATCGTTGGCGTGGCAAAATCAAGTAGAACAGAAAATGACCTGAAAATTCAGCAAAAATAAACCCCTTTTTAACGGCATAGTTAGCCACATGTTGTTAAAATATATCTGTAACGTAAATGTAACGTTGGCATTCGGTGCAATTATAGAACGTGAAAAACGAACCAGCATGTTGATGTGTAAAATTCACAAATGTCACGTACAAACGTAGCAAAAATCTATTTTCAACAGACGTTCCGGTTACATGACAGTTAAGTTAGGTAACTGCTCTAAATGCTTTTTCATGTAACAGAAAAAAACAGCTGACACGTTTGGTTAAGGTTACGTGTGGCTAACTAGGCCTTAATGCTTTAAAACGCATGTAAAAGTAAATGTTGGAGAACTTATCCAAATATACAATTTTGATTCTTGTGATACTTGTCTTTCAAAAATTAGTTTGCTTATTATTATTTTTATTTTTTCGACCAAATATAAACATCTGACACTGCCAAACAAAAACGTGACATATGTATGTGAATTAAAATCATTTGAAAAATTGTCATTTGATATACAGTGGGTGTCACTTTTTTGGACACTTTTTAATAATTTCTCGTGAATTCATAAAATTATTTTTTTTACGAAATACTCTCTCGAAAGATAACAAATTTTATACAAGAAATACAATTTAAAAAAAATCATGTGAGTCCGATCACAAGGGAGATGTGTAAACATCTAATAAATAAAGAAAACATCAACATCATATATTCCAGTGCATAAAAAATAAGTCGATTATGCTGTTTTCTGAAATTCAATTGATGTTTTCTGAAATGCAATTGATGTTTTCTGAAATTCAATTGATGTTTTCTGAAATACAATTAATGTTTTCAGCAATTCAAATGATGCTTTTTGAAATTCTATTGATGTTTTCTGAAATTCTATTTATGTTTTCTGAAATTCAAATGATGTTTTCTGAAACTAGAATGATGTTTTCTGAAATTATATTGATGTTTTCTGAAATTCTATTTATGTTTTCTGAAACACAATTGATGTTTTCTGAAATTCTATTGATGTTTTCTGAAATTCTATTTATGTTTTTTGAAATTCAAATGATGTTTTCTGAAATTCTATTGATGTTTTCTGAAATTCAAATGATGTTTTCTGAAACTAGAATGATGTTTTCTGAAATTATCTTGATGTTCTCTGAAATTCAATTGATGTTTTCTGAAACTCGAATGATGTTTTCTGAAATTATATTGATGTTTTCTGATGAATTCTGAAATTCAAATGATGTTTTCTGAAACTAGAATGATGTTTTCTGAAATTCTATTGATGTTTTCTGAAATTCAATTGATGTTTTCTGAAACTCGAATGATGTTTTCTGAAATTATATTGATGTTTTCTGAAATTCTATTTATGTTTTCTGAAATTCAAGTGATGTTTTCTGAAACTAGAATGATGTTTTCTGAAATTATATTGATGTTTTCTGAAATTCTATTTATGTTTTCTGAAATTCAAATGATGTTTTCTGAAACTAGAATGACGTTTTCTGAAATTCTATTGATGTTTTCTGAAATTCAATTGATGTTTTCTGAAACTCGAATGATATTTTCTGAAATTATATTGATGTTTTCTGAAATTCTATTTATGTTTTCTGAAATTCAAATGATATTTTCTGAAACTAGAATGATGTTTTCTGAAATTCTATTGATGTTTTCTGAAATTCTATTTATGTTTTCTGAAATTCAATTGATGTTTTCTGAAATACAATTGATGTTTTCTGAAATTCTATTGATGTTTTCTGAAATTCAATTGATGTTTTCTGAAACTCGAATGATGTTTTCTGAAATTATATTGATGTTTTCTGAAATTCTATTTATGTTTTCTGAAATTCAAATGATGTTTTCTGAAACTAGAATGATGTTTTCTGAAATTCTATTGATGTTTTCTGAAATTCTATTTATGTTTTCTGAAATTCAATTGATGTTTTCTGAAATACAATTGATGTTTTCTGAAATTCTATTGATGTTTCCTGAAATTCAACTGATGTTTTCTGAAACTCGAATGATGTTTTCTGAAATTATATTGATGTTTTCTGAAATTCTATTTATGTTTTCTGAAATTCAAATGATGTTTTCTGAAACTAGAATGATGTTTTCTGAAATTCTATTGATGTTTTCTGAAATTCAATTGATGTTTTCTGAAACTCGAATGATGTTTTCTGAAATTATATTGATGTTTTCTGAAATTCTATTTATGTTTTCTGAAATTCAAATGATATTTTCTGAAACTAGAATGATGTTTTCTGAAATTCTATTGATGTTTTCTGAAATTCTATTTATGTTTTCTGAAAGTCAATTGAGGTTTTCTGAAATACAATTGATGTTTTCTGAAATTCTATTGATGTTTTCTGAAATTCAATTGATGTTTTCTGAAACTCGAATGATGTTTTCTGAAATTATATTGATGTTTTCTGAAATTCTATTTATGTTTTCTGAAATTCAAATGATGTTTTCTGAAACTAGAATGATGTTTTCTGAAATTCTATTGATGTTTTCTGAAATTCTATTTATGTTTTCTGAAATTCAATTGATGTTTTCTGAAATACAATTGATGTTTTCTGAAATTCTATTGATGTTTCCTGAAATTCAATTGATGTTTTCTGAAACTCGAATGATGTTTTCTGAAATTATATTGATGTTTTCTGAAATTCTATTTATGTTTTCTGAAATTCAAATGATGTTTTCTGAAACTAGAATGATGTTTTCTGAAATTCTATTGATGTTTTCTGAAATTCAATTGATGTTTTCTGAAACTCGAATGATGTTTTCTGAAATTATATTGATTTTTTCTGAAATTCTATTTATGTTTTCTGAAATTCAAATGATATTTTCTGAAACTAGAATGATGTTTTCTGAAATTCTATTGATGTTTTCTGAAATTCTATTTATGTTTTCTGAAATTCAATTGATGTTTTCTGAAATACAATTGATGTTTTCTGAAATTCTATTGATGTTTTCTGAAATTCAATTGATGTTTTCTGAAACTCGAATGATGTTTTCTGAAATTATATTGATGTTTTCTGAAATTCTATTTATGTTTTCTGAAATTCAAATGATGTTTTCTGAAACTAGAATGATGTTTTCTGAAATTCTATTGATGTTTTCTGAAATTCTATTTATGTTTTCTGAAATTCAATTGATGTTTTCTGAAATACAATTGATGTTTTCTGAAATTCTATTGATGTTTCCTGAAATTCAATTGATGTTTTCTGAAACTCGAATGATGTTTTCTGAAATTATATTGATGTTTTCTGAAATTCTATTTATGTTTTCTGAAATTCAAATGATGTTTTCTGAAACTAGAATGATGTTTTCTGAAATTATATTGATGTTTTCTGAAATTCTATTGATGTTTTCTGAAATTCTATTTATGTTTTCTGAAATTCAAATGATGTTTTCTGAAATACAATTGATGTTTTCTGAAATACAATTGATGTTTTCTGAAATTCTATTGATATTTTCTGAAATTCTATTTATGTTTTCTGAAACTCGAATGATGTTTTCTGAAATTCTATTTATGTTTTCTGAAATTCAAATGATGTTTTCTGAAACTCGAATGATGTTTTCTGAAATTATATTGATGTTTTCTGAAATTCTATTGATGTTTTCTGAAATTCAATTGATGTTTTCTGAAACTCGAATGATGTTTTCTGAAATTCTATTTATGTGTTTTGAAATTCAAATGATGTTTTCTGAAATTCTATTGATGTTTTCTGAAATTATATTGATGTTTTCTGAAATTCTATTGATGTTTTCTGAAATTCAATTGATGTTTTCTGAAACTCGAATGATGTTTTCTGAAATTCTATTGATGTTTTCTGAAATTCTATTTATGTTTTCTGAAACTCGAATGATGTTTTCTGAAATTCTATTTATGTTTTCTGAAATTCAAATGATGTTTTCTGAAACTCGAATGATGTTTTCTGAAATTATACTGATGTTTTCTGAAATTCTATTTATGTTTTCTGAAATTCAAATGATGTTTTCTGAAACTATAATGATGTTTTCTGAAATACAATTGATGTTTTCTGAAATTCTATTGATGTTTTCTGAAATTCTATTTATGTTTTCTGAAACTCGAATGATGTTTTCTGAAATTCTATTTATGTTTTCTGAAACTCGAATGATGTTTTCTGAAATTCTATTTATGTTTTCTGAAATTCTATTTATGTTTTCTGAAATTCAAATGATGTTTTCTGAAACTCGAATGATGTTTTCTGAAATTATATTGATGTTTTCTGAAATTCTATTGATGTTTCCTGAAATTCAATTGATGTTTTCTGAAACTCGAATGATGTTTTCTGAAATTATATTGATGTTTTCTGAAATTCTATTTATGTTTTCTGAAATTCAAATGATGTTTTCTGAAACTAGAATGATGTTTTCTGAAATTCTATTGATGTTTTCTGAAATTCAATTGATGTTTTCTGAAACTCGAATGATGTTTTCTGAAATTATATTGATTTTTTCTGAAATTCTATTTATGTTTTCTGAAATTCAAATGATATTTTCTGAAACTAGAATGATGTTTTCTGAAATTCTATTGATGTTTTCTGAAATTCTATTTATGTTTTCTGAAATTCAATTGATGTTTTCTGAAATACAATTGATGTTTTCTGAAATTCTATTGATGTTTTCTGAAATTCAATTGATGTTTTCTGAAACTCGAATGATGTTTTCTGAAATTATATTGATGTTTTCTGAAATTCTATTTATGTTTTCTGAAATTCAAATGATGTTTTCTGAAACTAGAATGATGTTTTCTGAAATTCTATTGATGTTTTCTGAAATTCTATTTATGTTTTCTGAAATTCAATTGATGTTTTCTGAAATACAATTGATGTTTTCTGAAATTCTATTGATGTTTCCTGAAATTCAATTGATGTTTTCTGAAACTCGAATGATGTTTTCTGAAATTATATTGATGTTTTCTGAAATTCTATTTATGTTTTCTGAAATTCAAATGATGTTTTCTGAAACTAGAATGATGTTTTCTGAAATTATATTGATGTTTTCTGAAATTCTATTGATGTTTTCTGAAATTCTATTTATGTTTTCTGAAATTCAAATGATGTTTTCTGAAATACAATTGATGTTTTCTGAAATACAATTGATGTTTTCTGAAATTCTATTGATATTTTCTGAAATTCTATTTATGTTTTCTGAAACTCGAATGATGTTTTCTGAAATTCTATTTATGTTTTCTGAAATTCAAATGATGTTTTCTGAAACTCGAATGATGTTTTCTGAAATTATATTGATGTTTTCTGAAATTCTATTGATGTTTTCTGAAATTCAATTGATGTTTTCTGAAACTCGAATGATGTTTTCTGAAATTCTATTTATGTGTTTTGAAATTCAAATGATGTTTTCTGAAATTCTATTGATGTTTTCTGAAATTATATTGATGTTTTCTGAAATTCTATTGATGTTTTCTGAAATTCAATTGATGTTTTCTGAAACTCAAATGATGTTTTCTGAAATTCTATTGATGTTTTCTGAAATTCTATTTATGTTTTCTGAAACTCGAATGATGTTTTCTGAAATTCTATTTATGTTTTCTGAAATTCAAATGATGTTTTCTGAAACTCGAATGATGTTTTCTGAAATTATACTGATGTTTTCTGAAATTCTATTTATGTTTTCTGAAATTCAAATGATGTTTTCTGAAACTATAATGATGTTTTCTGAAATACAATTGATGTTTTCTGAAATTCTATTGATGTTTTCTGAAATTCTATTTATGTTTTCTGAAACTCGAATGATGTTTTCTGAAATTCTATTTATGTTTTCTGAAACTCGAATGATGTTTTCTGAAATTCTATTTATGTTTTCTGAAATTCTATTTATGTTTTCTGAAATTCAAATGATGTTTTCTGAAACTCGAATGATGTTTTCTGAAATTATATTGATGTTTTCTGAAATTCTATTGATGTTTTCTGAAATTCAATTGATGTTTTCTGAAACTCGAATGATGTTTTCTGAAATTCTATTTATGTGTTTTGAAATTCAAATGATGTTTTCTGAAATTCTATTGATGTTTTCTGAAATTATATTGATGTTTTCTGAAATTCTATTGATGTTTTCTGAAATTCAATTGATGTTTTCTGAAACTCGAATGATGTTTTCTGAAATTCTATTGATGTTTTCTGAAATTCTATTTATGTTTTCTGAAACTCGAATGATGTTTTCTGAAATCCTATTTATGTTTTCTGAAATTCAAATGATGTTTTCTGAAACTCGAATGATGTTTTCTGAAATTATACTGATGTTTTCTGAAATTCTATTTATGTTTTCTGAAATTCAAATGATGTTTTCTGAAACTAGAATGATGTTTTCTGAAATTATATTGATGTTTTCTGAAATTCTATTTATGTTTTCTGAAATTCAATTGATGTTTTCTGAAATACAATTGATGTTTTCTGAAATTCTATTGATGTTTTCTGAAATTCTATTTATGTTTTCTGAAACTCGAATGATGTTTTCTGAAATTCTATTTATGTTTTCTGAAATTATATTGATGTTTTCTGAAATTCTATTTATGTTTTCTGAAATTCAAATGATGTTTTCTGAAATACAATTGATGTTTTTTGAAAGACAATTGGAAAATGTTTAGAAAAGAACATATCATAATTTTTTCACAAATACAATCAGATAAAGTCACACCGATGTGTTACGCTGTTTTTGCGATTGTATTGTGAAATGGAAATTTACCCCACTGCGCGTATAAATGTTTACACATCAAAAATAGGCAAACGGAAAAAAGTACTTATTAATGATGCCAAAACAACTGAAGCTTTTAAACTTCTGTACCACAGTTGATTAAAACAATAAAAATAGAAGATGGTATGAAAGAAAATGTATAAAATCTTAACAGTATTAAAATATTTATAGTTTCTGACGTTTCCTTTCAACTGTATTTTTAAAAGTTTTAATCTTATAATTAATTATTATAAAAAAGAATGGCAAAAATAAAGTTTTGTGAGGCGTTAAAAACCACAATAATAGATGATTTTAGTGTTGGTCTTAAGCAGAAGAAAATTTATGAGAAATATTCTTTCAATAAATCCATAATATCAAAAATTATCAGGAAATATATATCATAAAAGGAGTACGGTGACTACACAACATTTAGGCGGCAGGCCTCATAGAACAGAATAATTTAATAGCAAAAGAGTTTAAAAAATATCCAACAATACTACCTTTAGAAGCCATTAACAATCTGACTCTGAAAATATGTACTCGAACTGCTCCCCGGCGGGCAATTGAGGCTGTTCTTGGTTGTTATCGTCCTGTGAAGAAACCTTTGACATCAGAGAAAAATCGTTTGGATTAGATAAATTTTACTAAAGAACAAATGAACTGATCAAGACGGAATTGGAATGCTGTTCTCTTTACAGATGAGCCCAAGTTTAAATTAATCGGCCATAATGGAAGAACGTTCGGACGACGATCAAAGGGAAAAAGGCTAGACCCAAAACAAACACATAAAATTGTTAAGTTTGCCGCTGGCAATATTACGGTATGTGGTTGCTTTTCGGGACAAGGAGTGAGTCCAATTTATGTAATAAAAGATATTCTAATTGGAATTGGATTCAGTCAAATTCCGAATGACTTAATGTATTCATACGCGGAGGAAAATATGCCGCTGGTGTGGAAATTGCAGCATGACAACACACCTCCAAAGTTGTAACCGAATGGGGAGTATCTAATGCAGTTATTGTTTTGGAATGGCCAGCCCAATCACCATTATCAAAAAATGCGAACACGAACTTACACAAACAAGACAAATCTCATACAAGCAGTTATTTCAGATTCAATTTAAGTGAACAAAAAGAAAGGCTTCCAATGTTTTGTCAACAGCATAAAAATTAATTCTTTTAAGTATAATTATTTTTTTCTAAAGTTAAACTATTTTATGTTAATATATTTTATTTTTTAAATAAATAAAACATACAATTTTTTTAATTCAGAAAAAAGTTTTTAATTTAATCATTCGATTTTTAGTATTGACCGTTCAAGTCGTGAAAAATATATTTTGTTAAAAGTTTCCATTGTATTGTTACTCACTGTAAATGCCCATGTTCAAAAATATTAAAAAACTTTTATTTCTGCTCGAAGAAATAAAAATATAACTATTATTTTGTGCCATATAACTGTTAAGGTTCCTGCGTTTCACGCTTAAATGAATGACTGGATTTAGCGTTAATATGCTCTGCCAAATTTTCTTTACAGATTTCGGAAAACTGATTCCCCGTTAATAGTCGCTGATTTTTTTTAACGAACATTACGTTTATTTCTATCAACACTGCGCATTTTCTTAATTTAGCGAAATTGTTTTGTAAAGACATTCTCATTACTTTAAAAATAATTTTGTAATCCATTTATTGTACTATTGTTCTTATTTTTGTACTCGATATTTAAACAAGTGTTTATTTGTACATACAATATACTTATAAATAAAATAATAAATAAAAAACAACAACAAATATACAAAAATAATAATAATAACGGCAGTCAGCCCAACACAGCGAACTAGCAAACGATCCACTACCACCAGTACAAAACCATCCATATGAAGAATGTTCATGGATGTTGTAGCAAATAAAATGCTTAAATAAAATGGGAATAAAAGTTTGATAAGCAAGCAGCACCCAGTTAATCTTTATTATATTGACTTATATATATTTTATGTATATCAAACGCTCGTTTGTTCGTTCGTTCATTCGTTTATTTGTTAAATTCTCTCCTGTGAATAGAGTAAGCGAAAAAAAAAACTGAACAATATAACTCATTTAAAAGATGAAATCAAAATTGTATGAAAAGAAAAGCAAATGATGAAACGAAATATTGAAATGTTGCGACTTTGAAAATAAAATTTAAATCTTTTAGTCGCTGGTATGTTTGTGTGTTGCTTTGGTCAGTGTAAGCGCCATCATAAACATTTATAAACAAGAACTAAATCAATGATGATATTTCCGCTTTAACGCTTAGTCGTCTTACCCTGAAACAGAAGATTTTACGATTTGCTTTATAAGTGACGTCGTTTAAATTATATTCGTCTTCTGGTTATAAAATAAGAGATGTACGACTACTTAACCTTCATTGAAACAGTGTAAAGATAACTTTTATTATCACAAATATTTTATCAACAGGAGTATAAGAATTTAAGATATAGTTCATGTCAACATTTTCTCTCATGTAAACATTCTCTCACTCTCTCTCTTTCTCTCCCTCTCTCTCTCATTCTGCAGCGCTCTTTAAATTGCATTCTCTGTTTTAGGTTTTAACAGATTATTTTTTACAGCAATAATAATTCAAATATTTTGGGTTTCATTAACCACTTATGGTAATAAAATATAAATTTTAATTACCTTAATTTAAATTTTTAAATATAAATTATATTAAATTATTGACATTTACAAGGTCAACAGTTATTTTTAGCAATTTTTCCATTAATTTTATTCTTTTTTTTTTTTAAACACATATTTTTTAATCATACACAGTCTCAATCATTTAGGAGAGATTTAATACCATTCATAAAAATGTACCAAGGAGATAATAACTATTATCAGCCTTATTGATTTGTTTTTGTAATTTTTCCACGAATATTTATAAAGTCGAAGGTATCATGAGGTTCACACAGAGGTAATCACAGATTATTAATATTGCTCGCCTGAAAGTGAATTTGTAAGTGAATTTCTAAAATTCATATTTTTATATAGAATGCAAAAAATACAAAATAATGGCCTACGTTTTTTTTTTTTTTTTAATTTAACACCGAACGCAATACATATTCGGGGTCCCCGCAGCCACTACGAATATGGAAAATGTCATAATTTTCAAATATTGTCGAAATTTTAAATGTTATTAATTTATTATTTTTTAACCGATTGTTTTTAGCTTTATCATAATTATAAAGATATGAAATATTTATTTACTCTGATGATGAAAATTTTTAATAAAAATTTACTTTTTGTGAAAACAAAAAAAATGTAAACCCGATATTTTTGTAAAGATTTCTTTTATACATTTACGGGAGCAGTGGATCAAATAAATTAAATTAATTTATTTCGGGAATTATATTTTATTGTATTATTATCGATATCCTAACAAATTAATGTTTATTACTTATCTAGTTATGAGAAAGTAGAATTCAATCAATTAAAATAAAAGTTAATTTAATAAAATTTTGGCCATTTTTTAGTTTATGTCTTTTCAAAATTTTTATTAGCAGCGGGAACCCTGATGATGAAGATCGAAGCTAAATCCAAAAAAAATTCACATGAAATCAAACTGCACCACATTTAGATACAATTTTGACGAACGAATATGTAAATTTTGTGAAAATTGTACATTTGTGGAAAAGGTACTTTTTAGAAAAAAAAGTATAAATTTTTTGAAAAATATAGAGGGAATTTAGACGAGGGCTTTTTAGCATGGCTTTTTCTTCAATTCTCTTTTGAAGATGATACGTAAATCCCCGTGCATTTACATTGTGCCTTTTTGGTTGCAACTTGATTTTTTTGACGTTTATTCTGTCAATTTTTTTCATATGTTCATTACAACAAATAAAGAAAAAGTTTGACCAATTCTTTAAATGGAGCTTAATAAAATCACTTTAAACGTTTTTCTTTCCATGAAGGTTTATAAAATCACTTGTTGAGACTAGAATAAGAATAAAATAACTTGTCAAGAAAACGCAAGAGTGTAGAAAGAAAAGCCAAAAAATTCTCAAAAACAGAAAATTTGGCTTTTTTCTACCACGTTTGCTGCTCTACCCGGTCCGCCTACAAACACGAAACGCAAGCTTATTGACACATAATGGAAACGCTCATAGTTTTTATGAAAAAAGTAATATTTTAAAAAGGTACTTTTTGTAAAAAATTTCACTTTTCGTGAAAGAGATATTTTGTAAAAAAAATAATTTTTGTGAATAAAAGTGCTTTTTATGAAGAAAGGTACTTTTTGTGAAAAAACGACTTTTTGTAAAAAGGATATTTATAATTTTTGTGAATAAAGTACTTTTTATGAAGAAAAGTACTTTTTGTAAAAAAAAACTACTTTTTGTGAAAAGGATATTTTGTAATAATATAATTTTTGTGAATAAAGTACTTTTTATGAAGACAGGTACTTTTTGTGAAAAAATTCCTTTTAGTGAAAAAATTACTTTCTGTAAATAAATTTACTTTTTGTGAAAAAATTTACTTTTTGTGAAAAGAATAATTTTTGTGAAAACAGAAGTACTTTCGAAAATGTACCCGGTACATTTTCGTTCCCAAGACTAAGAAATTGTTTGAAAAAAAAATAGTTTTAAAGAATTGGAAATTCATTGTAAACTGACATAAGTCGTTAAATTTTTTCAATTTGAACAAGTAAGAAAATTATACTCGGTCTAAACCAATTATACGATACCCTATACCATGGCTTAGAGACCTATCTCTTCGGTCCAACTAAGTGGATATAGAAAATAAGCATAAACCAAATTTTAGTGGCATTGTTATTAATTTTTTTGGCTGCAGATATAAAAAAGTTCATATCGGAAGCTATGTATATTTATATGGGGACTAGGTCGAAAAATGGACCGATTCTGACCATATTTGGTAGTCACTTATATTTTGAAAAAATATATACAAACCAAATTTGAGAATTTGTGCAGTATTTTTGTTTTTTAATAGATTTAAGTAAAAATCGGAAAGCAGCTTTATATAGGGGCTATGACAAAGAATTGCCATATAGGGTTTATTTTTGGACAACTGATAAATGGATGTAATAAACACACACAAACCCAATTTGACCGAGATCTATAAGATAATTTTGATCTTATGACAATTTAAGTCGATTTCATAGGGGTCATTTATATGGGGAGTAGGTCTGAACATGGACTGAATTTCACCAATTCAAATAACATTCATCCTATGGCCTATAAAAGCTCATATAACAAATTTCATAAAAATATATTCGTATTTGCGACCTGTAGTTTGATTAGTTTGAGTAGTTTGGTGATTCTGATTCGATCGGTATAATTAAAGATGGGTCTAGGTCAAATATTTTTGGTAGTTACAAACAGCAGCACAAAGTCATTATACCCAAACCACATAGTGGTATAGGTTATAAAAATGTTCGTCTAATGCCCGTTTTCTCAATAGGCGATTATATTTTATCCCAACGAGAAACTGCCGATTAAAGAAATTTGGTTTTCTCAATGTCTGGTTTGCTTCTATTTTGTCGCAAAGCTAACCGGCACTCATCTGCCAATTATTTATTTATCGTACAGATAAATTATTCTCCCAACTTTCATATCAATTTTGAGAAGCATTGCCAACTGAAAATAATGTTTTTGTCGGTACATTGAGAAAACCAAAATTGTTAACCGGCAGTTTATCGGTCCAATAAATTTATGTCCTGGTTAAGTAACAGGCAGTATGACGATACATTGAGAAAACCGGCATAAATCTTTTACGTTGAACTAAAGATTACGCTGAATTTTCGAATTCTATAAATAAAATTTTTAAACAGTTAAACGACCTGAATCGCAGTAAAATAAATTTCATATCATATTGACTCTTCCCGGCGTAATTAATTACAAAACTATTGGCATCACTTGTTCTTTAAATCTTTCACTTGTTTTCATTTCATTAACGACTCACTAGTGAGAGAGCAAATAAGTAAGATCAAATGAAAATGTTCAACAAGAATGTGAGTGTGTAAAAGAAATGTTAATATGTGTACAATGATTGTTGCAGGTTGTTGTTATTTTCGTGATATTTTTATAAATTCAGTTACACGAATCTTGAAAGAACGACGAACAAAAAATAAACAAAAATAAGCTTTCATATATTTTGTTTTTTTTTTTTTAATAACACTTAAACGAGAGCAGTTTTCATAAAAGTAAACAAATAAGATCTTGTTATGTCTGTTTTTATAATCTTTGTTGTAGTTGTTGAAATTTTTGGTGTTTTTCTGATAATATACCACTACACAGACAATAAATGAAAAGTTTTTCTTATAAAATCATGGTTAATAAACACAATTTTGTTTTTGTTTGTATACTTACATTATAAATAAATACAAGACAAGTGTTGAATGGCAAGTTATTAGCAAACTGATAATAATTATAACACGATTTTTTTTCCCTTAATTTTTAGATAAATTATCACTTCTTTCAATGGTTTTATATTTTTGATTTTTATCATGCACAAATATGAACGATTAATTATTTTATTATATTTTTCATTGTCTCACATTGCTATTTATTAGTGCGCGTGTTTTTTCTTTTAAGCTATTCACTCAACATCTCTTTAGTTTTCACTCTCACTCTTTGTTATTTCTTCGGTATTTATTGCATCTACTGTATTCTACGGGATCGTGTATGCAAGTGTAGGTGAACGTACAGCAGAATATTCTTATTTTGTAAGCAAATCATTAAACACTATTTATTCATTAATTTACAATATTTTTTTGTGATAAATTTCGTTTTCCTTCTACATATTTTGCTTGGGAAACCAAAAAATATTTATTTTATTTAAATTGTTTATAAATAGTTATTTTGTTTATTCTTCTTTTTTAACAACACAACATCTATTTAATTTAGTATGTCACTTAACATATTCCGCTTCGTTATGTCTCACGAACAAATGACCAAAAACAACTGAATGTAAAATGCAGAACAGACAACAAGTGAATAAGTGAAAGACTGTTAAATTAACAGCAATGTTAACGGTTTTGTGAATGTTAAATTGTTGCTATGCTGTTGAGTTACCACACACAGCCGTTAGCCACAATTTAAATTCAAATTATTTTTTTTAATATAACATCAATATGGCTTTTCAAATTGGACGGTTATGCGAATTAATTTTCAGTTTAGGTTACAAACGATGCATATCTGAGAGTACATTATGAGAAAATTAATAATCTTAGTTATTTTTTTTTTTTTTTGTAATATGAAGAATATTATTACATATTTATAAAATTTCCACAGAATAATTTCTAATTCCAAAAAAGAGTCTTCCCTAAACAAAATAGCCTTTCAACCCACATATTCTGTAATTCAAATTTCATGAAAGTTAAACCAATACGAATTTTTGAATATCAAAAAATTCGTATTTGATCATCAAAATAATCGTATTGGTTTCACTTTCATGGGAATGTGAATTATGAAGAGAGCTTTGAAAAAAACAATTTAAGTAAATAATTAAAAAAAATAACATTCTATAAATTCTAATTATTATCAGTTTAACAATACATCAGTAAACAAAAACAGAAGTTTTTGAAAATGGTCATAATATCAGAAATTATATAAAAAAAAGTTAAGAGTTTTACCTCCATAGAAACGAAATAATGAAAAAAAAACTGACAAAAATTAAGTTAGTTTTTACCGACTTAAACAAAAATACTTTTGAAGTTGGTTGGAAGCCGCTATTTATTTTTTAACCAGACGACATATTTTCTTTAAGAATCAAATAGGACACACACTTGTATGATGTTGTTCTGCACATATCATACACGCAGCACTACGATGACAATGTTCACCGCCATGGCCATACATTAAGCAGTTCCAGCATTGAGTTGGTTTGTTTTTGGATTTAGATTTGTATTTTTTCCAAGAAATTATAATATTTGAAATTGTTCTTACGTTTCTTAAGGCAGTTGGGTTAAAATTTTTACGAACAAATTGAACTTTGTAAACTGCATTGTTGTTCGAACTGAATTTGGTGACTATTTCAGCTACGGAAGAAGGGGACAGGTTGTAGTTTTTTAACTCCGCGGTGATGTCCTCAGTTTTTATGCGGGGTAAACCGTGTAAAAAAGTGGTGTATAACCTATTATCTTTGGAGCCATATGAATGAAACTCAAACTTACTCTCTTTAAGAATTTGCTTGTAGCATTCGTACAATTCTTTACTTGGAGCAAAAATTTTGGTACCAATTGAAGTACGTTTGAAAATACAATCCTTACCAAGCAGCTTTTGTATTTCCGTAAATGAAGCGTTAGCTTCTACAAGAATGGGTGGAGGTTTGTGTTCCTTAACATCTTTATTTGATACGGAAGTTACGTCCAAATCATTGAGGCCAGCAAGCAGGCTAAATCTGTTGCTTGAAGTTGACGCAATGTTCGGGTTAACAAAACCCGGATGAAGTTTTGTCATCTTCTTGTTCACAAGCTTTCTTTTTGATGAAGATTTGGCCCCTCGGGCCATCGCTAAATTTTTATTCCTGTTTTAAGCTGAATTGTCTACCACGTGAGTTCAAATGAGATCAAGAATAGGCAATTACAAAAACAAAAATATACACTTGTTTTTAGTTTTAAATAGTTTTATTCTAAGCGCTTTCATTATTTACACGACCGTTCGTAGAGAGTTAGATTCGAAGTAAACGAAAAAAGAAGTTTTTGAAGGTGGTCATAATATCAGAAATTATATAAAAAAGTTACGAGTTTTACCTCCATAAGAACGATATAACGAAAAAACTAACAAAATTTAAGTTAGTTATAAGTTAGTTTTTACTGACTTAAACAAAAATACTTTTGAAGTTGTATTTTTAGATAAATTTTTTGGTAGGAACTCTCCATTTATTTTTTTAACCACTTAACCTACAAAATTACGGAATTAAACAAAATTGTCATAAAAACCAACAATAACATCTCAGACGACATATTTGCTTTAAGAATCAAAGAAGAAATTCAAAGAAATTTTTTGTGCAAATTTTTTATTAAGTTTCACAATATTTGTCGTTTAATATGATTAAATTCTAAAATATATGAAAATGGATGGTTACAAGGTTAATATTTAGCTTCAGCAGAGTCCTATAAGAAACGCCTGATCAACAACGTTTTATCTAAAAGTTCACTAATCTTACCACGTATGTTCTGTAATTCCTCATTGGACATCATCACTGGCATGTTCAACTGATCAATCATCTGTGGCGAAATCGACTCCTTTAAAGTCATATTTTGCATTTTTAAATATTTTTCCCAAATTTCATTATATTCCTTTTTCTCAGAATGTGATGGTACGTTAACCTTAACCGATGATTGATCAACGTAAACCTGACGATTCAAATGAATGTGCCTATTGGATATATAAATTTTACGTATACTCTCCTCTAACGATTGTTTAGCTGTTGCTCTGTCATCGGCCTCAAGTAATTTATGTTTTAATTCCTTATTTTGCTTCTCCAATTTATTGATTTTCATTAATAGATTTTCTTGTTGACTGTGCAAATCGTCTATAACTTCTGCTTCAAAAGCTATTTCATCTATAGTTGGTAAACTGAATTTGCGATGAATCTTCTTGGCCATGTATATTTCAGCTATGTTGGTAATTTTGGCTAATGCGTAAATACAGGCAAAGATGCAAAGAAAATTTACGTAAAGTTCATAGTTGTCACGATGCGTTAAGGGCTTTACTAAAGTCGTCGGGTCTGTCATTTTAGCAAAATCTAAGAATAGAAATCTTATAAAGAATGAATTTTCATCCAATCGTATATAACAAACCTATAGGTATTTTTTCTGTGTAGTTAGAATCGTTTAAAATATATTTTTCAATTTGACTGAAGTAACACAAAATAGTCCACGAAAGAAAACCTAATGACAATAGAAATAAACAATTAATGGAGGAAAACATGTTTATTGTAATTTTTTTTTAAATTTTGAAATGAAACGTATGTCTATGGAAAATATATATATACTGACTCAGAGAAGGAAGTAAGAAAACAGAGGTAACTTAAATTTGAACAAATATTATACTGCAAAGGTCATGTTTGAAAAACAAACATATCAATATTGTCTGTGATATGAATGCTAAGTCGTTTAATTATTCTCTCTGATTTTTTTTTATATTTTAATGTCAAAGCGCTTGATTGACGCCTAACTGTTTATATTTAAAACAAATTTCTTTAATAATAATTAACAGCACATTCACACGACGTTATTATTAGATATACATATTTGTTTTAAATGGGCGTCAGTTAAGCGCTTGGCCATTCAAATATTAAAAAAAAAACAGAAAGTGGATTTAATCGATTTGGCAAGTAAAGGTGGTATTACACGATGTGTTTTTTACATTTGTACTGTCACTTTTTTTATCCATATGAAATTCCTCATGTCTGTCAAAATTGTCTTGTACATACAATTCATTATTTTTGCTATCACACGTGCATATGTATTTCCGTATGACATAACCTCTAAATGTAAACAACAGCTGATTTAATTTGTGAATTTACAAAAATTTATTGTCAAAGAAAAGTTATATATTTTTTAATTGTTAATTAATATTAAACAATTTATTTTTCTGTCAATATTAATCTTTATAATTTACTCTGTTTTTCTTTCGCCACAAGCAGTGTTGTATTTTCATATGTTTGTCATGCAAAAATAGAACCTGTTCTAATTGAAAAATGTACATGTGACTTCCCTCATGTATTCTACATAAACAATGTTTCATATGTATCACACGATGTGTACAACTTTTGTTGTGGGAAAATTTGACAGTACATATGTAAAAAAACACATCATGTAATAGCACCTTAAGGTATTCATATGTTTTTTAAAGTATTCTATATTGCCAACTACTTATTAAATCGATTGTTTATTTCAAATTAATAAGTTAGAATAGGGCGATCAAGCTTATTAACAAAAGTAAATGTCATTTTACAATGTCATTATATATGAAATGCTCAAACCATTTTGAGGAGTTTAGCATACATAATTGTATGTATATGGTTCATTTAATTTAAATTCCGGACATATACAAAAATTTCATATAAAAACTTGATTGAAAAAAAAAACTACGTTGTAAACTAACCATAACATTAATGTAAATATATCGAATCTGCATTCTTATTAAGTTAATTGTGTTATTTTAAAATTCAAATCTGACCACCTTCAAAATACACTATTTAGCCTAATGCCTGTTTTTCACTATGTCATATAAGCTGACAACAAACAATTGCCTCAACTGACATCTCGTAATTTTCTATTCATTACGTATTCATTACATCTTATAAACGAACAAAAAATTCGGCTGTCAAACACAAACATATGGCCAACATGCTGGCAATTTCATTTCAGATGTCAAATGTTGCCAGGGGTTGTAAATGACAAGACATTAAAACCCGTTTTCATACAACTGACAGTAATTGACAACAATTGCCATTGAAAATGACATAATGAAAACCAGGCATAAGTCTTTAAATTTTGATGTTTTCACGAATGTATTGCTTAACTGACATAAATTAATTATTAAAAATGCAGTTATAAATTCTTTAAAAAAATGTTTTATTTATTATTTAAAAAAATAATATAAAAACCGCTTTTTCCCGATTTCAATCATAATATTACACATTAAAATTAAAATTTTATTTCGCGTTGCCAACACAAATTGTCAATAACTTTTTAGTATACTACTGAACACTTGCCTTCTCATAGTAAATCATTCACAATAAGTTCATCTCCAAAAGGATTACCCTGCCAATAAAGCACTTTATCTGAATTTATACGTTGTTTATTGTCATCAAATTACATTATCTTTCAGATTATCATCAAATATTTCAAATTCATATAAATCATATTCCACGTCATCATCCAACTCTTCAAGATCATCCTCTTCCTCGGGACAATATTTACAACGACTTTCGTTTAGGCCATAATTTATGCAAGTTGAACCAACACATTCGCAGCAACCATCATGAAACCATCTATAACTGCTGGCACCGATACTTCTGCAGCCTTGTCGACATTTATTCCACGAAACACAATGATCGAAGTAAACCACAGTACAATTAATGGTTAACATTTTAACAACATCCTCCATAGGCTTTTCGTAATCATACGATTCATCTTTGGGACTAGCTAAAACTGTTTGAAAATCGATGGGAAATGTAAAAATATTCCAACTATATTCCAATTCATCAGCTGATGAGGATACCAATACATCGAACAGATCGGCTGCACCTTCAAAATCTTCTACATGGGATTTCTGTGATAATGATGGTTGGATAATGTTGGGTTTTTTTGAACAAATCTCCACACAACTGCAACAGTCATCAAAATATTTTCTACCCATGCACATGGCACATCCTTTATAACAGGATAAATCTTTTTGTTCACACTTACAACTTTCGGTAAGCATACACTTTGATACAATGGATCCGCAGACATCTTCATTACACGATACGGCCAAGTTAAAATGCATTAAACATAAAAATATAACGAAATTGCTATAAATATACATATTTTGAGAAATTTCGATCTCAAGCCGCCCGTTAGATGCTAAGTTAACGTAGTGTTGTTCACAACTGATGTGGAAATTTTTAGTTTACTTTTAAATAATCATTTGAATTTCCACATTAGTACATATGTACTTTCTTACCTGCTAAACAATTGTTTGTCAACATATCTATATAGTTAAATTGGTTATGTTTAGGTAGATTTTTCGATTTTTAATTTGCTATCTAAAATAATTATGTACTTAAAACCAGAGCTAAGCTGCTGATTTTATAAAATAAAAAATTTTCCATGAAAATGTTTATAACTTATATGCTAAATACGTAGTACGAGTAAAATATTAAAATAGCTTAATAATATCAAAATGTCAACGATTTTCTGGCTTTAAACGATGATTTAGAAGTATACGGCTTTATGTGGACTAGTTGTTTACGTCTCTTCTTCAATCCGGTAATGTAAATTGGAGCGGATGATGGCGTTGAAGGCACACATTTAGATGATTCTGAGGCAAATGTCTTATTAAGATCTTCCTTATTGGCCAGGCTGTCGAAATCACCCTCATGCAAATGGAGTGATTTCAAGTTGAAAGTCAATGTTGTCTGTTCCATTTTAGGAATATTACAAAATTATTTGCCTGCGCCAACGGATGTTGTTCGTAAAAAAGATGAAGAGGTACTGATGTCATTTCAGGTCTAAACATGCAACTTATATACATATCCGCTAAAAGGAAATTTTGATGCAAATTAAATCCGCGGATTAATATTTTATATTTGCGCGAAACTGAAATAATAACACTTTTACCTGCTTTTCTTATTCAAAAGGATGTAAACCAGTACTACCTGGCTACGAAACATATCAGAAATTTCTTAATTATTTGCATTTCTTAGCAATCGGTTTTCCAATGTGTTAAATTGAAACGGTAATTCCCTGAATTAGTAGTTTTCCGTAATATTGTCAGGGAAGCAGATGTTTTTAAACTTAATTGTAAATTTATATATAGTTAATATATTTTCAAAGAAATAATATTTGTAGGTTTAAAGTGAGTTTATCAATTCTTCGTTTTGTTTCTTTTAAATTTTATTTTGGGAGTTTAAAAAATCCGAATAACTATTTATATATGACGGACAGTGTTTCTTTCTTCAATAATTGAAGAGAAAACTTGTCATTCCGTTTGTAATAATTAGAAACAAAATCTATTCCACATAAAATATATTCAGTGGCTAGCAATAAATTTTAAACTTACAAAATTCTGAATGGGCAATTTTGACATTAAAATTTTCGCGTTAAGTCCAAAAGTTATGTTTTATATTTTTGTGAAATCACTCTTTGGTGTGATCTCTATCAAATATTATAATATAATATACAAAAAAAAATAGGTAAATAAAAAAAAACCCATTTTTTAGTGATGCCAAAACAATGGAAACTTTTAAACTTCTGTACTAGAGTTGATTAAAATAATAAAAATAGAAGATGGTATGAAAGAAAAGTTTCTGATGGTTTCTTTCAACTGTTTATTAAACACAATTATATTTTTCAATGTTTTAATCTAATAATTAATTTTTAAAAAATAATGGCAAGAATAAAATTTTGTGAAGCTTTAAAAACCAGAATAATAGATGATTTTACTGCTGATCTTGAGCAAAAGAAAATTTGTGAGAAATATTATATGAATAAATCCTTAATTTAAACAATTATGAAAAATTATTGGTACAATTTGTGCAATTCATGTAATAAAAGATACTTTAACTGGAATGGTATACAGGCAAATTCTAAATAACGTAGCAGTACTAAAAAATAGTGGATACCCAACAAAATTTTGGAACCAGTTTTCATTTATTGTATAGTAAAGGTTTCCAATGATTTGTATAGTTTTTCTGAATTAAGCTATTTTATTTTAATATTTTCGTTTTTAAATAAAAAAAATAACGATTTTTAAATTAATAAAAGAGTTTTTAATTTTATGAAAAATTTTTTGGTATTGACCGTTCAAGTCGTCAAAAATATATTGTTGCTATAGTTTTGAATATAAAAAGGTAAATAAATAAAATTTATTTATAAGATTATAAATAAAATTTATTTATTTATTAAATTTTGAGATGAATGGTATATTATAAACATTAAATATGCAATATTATCTCTTGAGGACTTTTTTTTTGTAATAGATTTGAATAGATATCTATATTAGAGGTTTATTTCACTTGCACAAATAATTACCAAAATATTTTTAAAATCTGGTTATTTAACATTAACATTTGGTTTAAAAGGTTTAAGTAAAATCAGCACTTACCTTACCTTACTCCGTTTACAAACCGTCTTAAGCAGCATATCCTCTGTTTTGTATAATAAATAAAAATTTGGCAACTCTGCCATAAACAAAACATGTTAATGACTAACATACACACTTAATGCTAAACTAATGAAGCTCACCACAAACTTATGAACACAAAATTTAATTTTGAGATATATTAACTTTTAAAATGCATTTTTTTGATATATTTTCCTTATTTATTAATTGCATTTTCTCATATATATATTTATTTACTTATATTTATATTTTTAGGCCTCTTCATAAAGGCTTTCTTTTTACTCTGCTTTAACACATAAACATAAACTGCGGCAGCATACACTTTTTTTTAAACATTTGCATCAAATTTTCTTTTACTTATTTTAATAATTTCGAAGAAATTTTTCTTTTAAAATATTGATTAACACTCGCGGAACACTATGTGCTTTATTAATTTTTTTAACTTTGTTTTATTTCACTTTTTTTTATATTTTTGTACTTCTATTTCGATTTTTGCGATTATATACACGTTTGCTTCATTGGTTGCAGAAATATAACTGTTGTTGTGTTAATGTGACAGGTATTGCCAAGTGAAATTTTTTAATATTTTGTAAACAAGTTGCCATTCAAAAGGAAATTTTATAACTTATTAGATTTCAAAGATTTTTTAGACTAAATGGAAATGGAAGTTAATTGATTAATTAGTTTAATAAAAAATTAGTTTTTAACCTTATTTTATAACTGCAAACTGTGTAGTTTTGTTTTTATAGTTATTTTACAACAATTTTGTATGAATTTGTTTTTATGCTAAACCGCAGAAAATCCGTACTTCATATACACAAAAAATGTCGTGCATTGTAAACAAAACGCTAAACAATTCTTAATTTCAAAAGCAATTTAAAAAATTAATATATTCATATAACCAGAGTTAATTAATTAATGTGTTTGGAATGTTTCTTTAAAAAAAAAAACTATCTAAAAACTATTCGGTATCTATTTATCTTTCTAAAATTGAGTAAAGTAAATGAAACTTTTTAATAACTATGGACACCTAAACATTTGAGCATTTAATAAATAACCATTTTATCAAATTTTTTCATTACTATCCTATTTTACAAAAAAAAAACAAATATGTAGAAGAATTTAATATCAAAACAAAGGGAAAATAGTGATGTGTACATAACATCGAAACAAACCGAATGTTCGATTATTTTTCAAAATCAAATATTATTTTATTATTATTTCTAGGCTTTTTAAGGTTAATATATCTCTGTGAAAATTTAAAATAGGTTTAAAACTATTTTCTAAAATAACAAAAATAAAAATCAAATGTAAAATTTCCACCCAAAATAGGATTCCATAAATTATTTTCATATATCAATTTCATTGGAAATTTTTGAAATAAACCAGAAAACATATTTAATAAACAAAAAACATCTGCTCCTCTAATCACAGGTCACGTTCTTTAAAAGTTCAGTGAATTACAATTATAAATTACATTAGCTGAAAACCCATTTTCGTAGGAATTAAAAACCTAACTATGAATTCTCTTATAAGTTTAATACTCAGGTAGTTTATTCTTCATCTGTATCCTCGCAAATATTGAAACACAGGTAGATTTATATTATTTGCAAGCCATAACCAAAACATTGTTAATCCCAGGATTAATTCTTATCATATTTGCCATTTAGCGGATATGCATGTAAGTTGCCTGTCATAAGTTGAAATAATATCCGAGCATTTGAGGTTGTTATTAGTTGTTGTGACCCTGTGAAGAAACCACTGATATCGTCTGGGTCGCTTAGATTTTGCTAAAGAACACATGAACTAGTCAAAACGAAATTGGAATACTGTTCTCTTTTCAAATGAGAACAAGAACGTTGTTTGACGACATAAATATACGAATAAAACTGTTAAGTTTCGTGGTGGCAATTTTATGTTATGGGGTTGCTTTTCGTGCCAAGGAATTTGTCCAATTCATGTAGTAAAAGATATTCTAACCGGAATTGTGTACAGGCAAATTCTAAATAACGTAATGTATCCAGTAACAGTACTAAAAAATAATGGATACCCAACAAAATTTTAAAACCAAAAATAGAGTTAAAGTTTTCATTTATTCTATAGTAAAGGTTTCCAATGATTTTTTCTTTTATGTTAATATTTTTCGTTTTTAAATAAATAAAACAACGATTCTTAAATTCATAAAAGAGTTTTCAATTTTATGAAAAATTTTTTGGTATTGACCGTTCAAGTCGTCAAAAATATATTTTTTTTAAATTTTCCATACTTTTGGTATAGGCAAAATGTAAAAAAATAAAAACTATTTACAAATATTGAGATGAATAGTATATTATAAACATTAAATATGCAATATTATCTCTTGAGGACTTTTTTGTAACATTTACAATATATTAAAAAAATTACATTTTGATTCTTCTATATAATTTAATAAAAAATTAATTTAAATTTTAAAATTTTCAAAGACAAAATTTTAAATTGTATAATTTTTTTATAATTTAATTTTTAAATGAAATGAAAATAAAAATTTTAAAATTTAATTTAATTCCAATTATTTATTTAATGTATTAAAAAAACCTTAATTAAATATTTCATTTACCAGCGAGAGATGTGTCTTATCTTATATTTGGACGATTTGAATCTATATCTATATTAGAGGTTTATTTCACGATAAGACTTGCACAAACAATTACCAAAATATTTTTAAAATCTGGTTATTTAACATTATCATTTGGTTTTAAAGGTTTAAGTAAAATCAGCACTTACCTTACCTTACTCGGTTTACAAACCGTCTTAAGGTGCTATTACATGATGTGTTTTTTACACATGTACTGTCAAATTTTCCCACAACAAAAGTTGTACACATCGTGTGATACATATAAAACATTGTTTATGTACAATACATGAGAAAAGTCACATGTACATTTTTCAATTAGAACAGGTTCTATTTTTGCATGACAAACAAGTGAAAATACAACACTGCTTGTGGCGAAAGAAAAACAGAGTACATTTTAAAGATTAATATTGAAAGAAAAATAAATTGTTTAGTATTAATTAACAATTAAAAAATACATAACCTTTTTTTTAACAAAAAATTTTTGTAAATTCACAAATTAAATCAGCTGTTGTTTATATTTAGAGGTTATGTCATACGGAAATACATACGCACGTGTGATAGCAAAAATTATGAATCGTATGTAAAAAGACAATTTTGACAGACATGAAGAATTTCATGTGGATAAAAAAAGTGACAGTACATATGTAAAAAACATTTCGTGTAATAGCACCTTTAAGCAGCATATCCTCTGTTTTGTATAATAAATAAAAATTTGGCAACTCTGCCATAAACAAAACATGTTAATGACTAACACACACACTTAATGCTAAACTAATGAAGCTCACCACAAACTTATGAACACAAAATTTAATTTTGAGATATATTAACTTTTAAAATGCATTTTTTGATATATTTTCTTTATTTTTTAATTGCATTTTCTCATATATATTTATTTACTTATATTTATATTTTCAGGCCTCTTCATTCAGGCTTTCTTTTTACTCTGCTTTTTAACACATAAACTAACATGCGGCAGCATACACTTTTTTTTAAACATTTGCATCAAATTTTCTTTTACTTATTTTAATAATTCCGAAGACATTTGTCTTTTAAAATATTGATTAACATTCGCGGAACACTATGTGGTTTATTAATTTTTTGTAACTTAGTTTTATTTCACTTTTTTTTATATTTTTCTACTTCTATTTCGATTTTTGCGATTATATACACGTTTGCTTCATTGGTTGCAGAAATATAACTGGTGTTGTGTTAATGTGACAGGTATTGCCAAGTGAAATTTTTTAATAATTTGCAAACAAGTTGCCATTCAAAAGGAAATTTTATAACTTATTCGATTTCAAAGATTTTTTTAGACTAATTGGAAATGGAAGTTAATTGATTAATTAGTTTAATAAAGAATTAGTTTTTAAACTAATTTTATAACTGAAAACTGTGTAGTTTTGTTTATATAGTTAGTTTACAACAATTTTGTATGAATTTCTTTTTATGCTAAACCGCAGAAAATCCGTACTTCATGTACACAAAAATTGTCATGCATTGTAAACAAAACGCTAAACAATTCTTAATTTCAAAATCAATTTAAAAAATTAATATATTCATATAACCAGAGTTAATTAATTAATGTGTTTGGAATGTTTCTTATAAAAAAACTATCCAAAAACTATTCGGTATCTATTTATTTAACGAAAAAGTTTTCGCTATCTTTCTAAAATTGAGTAAAGTAAATGAAGCTTTTTAATAGCTATGGACACCTAAACTTTGAGCATTTAATAAATGACCATTTTTATCATATTTCATTATTATCCTATTTAAAAAACAAAACAAATATGTAGAAGAATTTAATATCAAAACAAAAGGAAAATAGTGATGTGAACATAACATCGAAACAAACCGAGTGTTCGATTATTTTTCAAAATCATATATTATTTTATTGTTATTTCTAGGCTCTATAAGGTTAATATATCTCTGTGAAAATTTAAAATAGGTTTAAAACTATTTTCTAAAATAACAAAAATAAAAATCAAATGTAAAATTTCCACCCAAAATTGGATTCCATAAATTATTTTCATATATCAATTTCATTGGAAATTTTTGAAATAAACCAGAAAACATATTTAATAAACAAAAAACATCTGCTCCTCTAATCACAGGTCACGTTCTTTAAAAGTTCAGGGAATTACAATTATAAATTACATTAGCTGAAAACCCATTTTCGTAGGAATTAAAAACCTAACTATGAATTCTCTTATAAGTTTAATACTCAGGTAGTTTATTCTTCATCTGTATCCTCGCGAATTTTGAAACACAGGTAGATTTATATTATTTGCAAGCCATAACCAAAACATTGTTAATCCCAGGATTAATTCTTATCATATTTGCCATTTAGCGGATATGCATGTAAGTTGCCAGTCATAAGTTGAAATAACATCCGAACATTTGAGGTTGTTATTAGTTGTTGTGGCCCTGTGAAGAAACCACTGATATCGTCTGGGTCGCTTAGATTTTGCTAAAGAACACATGAACTAGTCAAAACGAAATTGGAATACTGTTCTCTTTTCAAATGAGAACAAGAACGTTGTTTGACGACATAAATATACGAATAAAACTGTTAAGTTTCGTGGTGGCAATTTTATGTTATGGGGTTGCTTTTCGTGCCAAGGAATTTGTCCAATTCATGTAGTAAAAGATATTCTAACTGGAATTGTGTACAGGCAAATTCTAAATAACGTAATGTATCCAGTAACAGTACTAAAAAATAATGGATACCCAACAAAATTTTAAAACCAAAAATAGAGTTAAAGTTTTCATTTATTCTATAGTAAAGGTTTCCAATGATTTGATTTTTTCTTTTATGTTAATATTTTTCGTTTTTAAATAAATAAAACAACGATTCTTAAATTCATAAAAGAGTTTTTAATTTTATGACAAATTTTTTGGTATTGACCGTTCAAGTCGTCAAAAATATATATTTTTTTAAATTTCCATAGTTTTGGTATAGGCAAAAAGTAAAAAAATAAAAACTATTTACAAATATTGAGATGAATAGTATATTATAAACATTAAATATGCAATATTATCTCTTGAGGACTTTTTTTTTTGTAACATTTACAATATATTAAAAAAATTACATTTTGATTCTTCTATATAATTTAATAAAATAATAATTTAAATTTTAAAATTTTCCAAGACAAAATTTTAAATTGTATAATTTTTTATAGTTTAATTTTTAAATGAAATGAAAATAAAAATTTAATTTAATTCCAATTATATATTAAACATTTTAATGTATTAAAAAAACCTTAATTAAATATTTCATCTACCAACGAGAGATGTGTGTTATCTTATATTTGGACGATTTGAATCTATATCTATATTAGAGGTTTATTTCACGATAAGACTTGCACAAACAATTACCAAAATATTTTTAAAATCTGGTTATTAACATTTGGTTTTAAAGGTTTAAGTAAAATCAGCACTTACCTTACCTTACTCCGTTTACAAACCGTCTTAAGCAGCATATCCTCTGTTTTGTATAATAAATAAAAATTTGGCAACTCTGCCATAAACAAAACATGTCAATGACTAACACACACACTTAATGCTAAACTAATGAAGCTCACCACAAACTTATGAACACAAAATTTAATTTTGAGATATAACTTTTAAAATGCATTTTTTGATATATTTTCTTTATTTTTTAATTGCATTTTCTCATATATATTTATTTACTTATATTTATATTTTCAGGCCTCTTCATTCAGGCTTTCTTTTTACTCTGCTTTTTAACACATAAACTAACATGCGGCAGCATACACTTTTTTTTAAACATTTGCATCAAATTTTCTTTTACTTATTTTAATAATTCCGAAGACATTTTTCTTTTAAAATATTGATTAACATTCGCGGAACACTATGTGGTTTATTAATTTTTTGTAACTTAGTTTTATTTCACTTTTTTTTATATTTTCTACTTCTATTTCGATTTTTGCGATTATATACACGTTTGCTTCGTTGGTTGCAGAAATATAACTGGTGTTGTGTTAATGTGAGAGGTATTGCCAAGTTAAATTTTTTAATATTTTGTAAAGAAATTGCCATTCAAAAGAAAATTTTATAACTTATTAGATTTTAAAGATTTTTTAGACTAATTGGAAATGGAAGTTAATTGATTAATTAGTTTAATAAAAAATTAGTTTTTAACCTTATTTTATAACTGCAAACTGTGTAGTTTTGTTTTTATAGTTATTTTACAACAATTTTATATGAATTTGTTTTTATGCTAAACCGCAGAAAATCCGTACTTCATATACACAAAAATTGTCATGCATTGTAAACAAAACGCTAAACAATTCATAATTTCAAAATCAATTTAAAAAGTTAATAAATCCATATAACCTGAGTTAATTAATTAATGTGTTTGGAATGTTCCTTAAAAAAAAAAACTAAAAACTATTCGGTATCTATTTAATTAACGAAAAAAGTTTTCGATATCTTTCTAAAATTGAGTAAAGTAAATGAAGCTTTTTAATAGCTATGGACACCTAAACTTTGAGCATTTAATAAATGACCATTTTTATCATATTTCATTATTATCCTATTTTACAAAAAAAACAAATATGTAGAAGAATTTAATATCAAAACAAAGGGAAAATAGTGATGTGTACATAACATCGAAACAAACCGAGTGTTCGATTATTTTTCAAAATCAAATATTATTTTATTATTATTTTTAGGCTTTTTAAGGTTAATATATCTCTGTGAAAATTTAAAATAGGTTTAAAACTATTTTCTAAAATAACAAAAATAAAAATCAAATGTAAAATTTCCACCCAAAATTGGATTCCATAAATTATTTTCATATATCAATTTCATTGGAAATTTTTGAAATAAATCAGAAAACATATTTAATAAACAAAAAACATCTGCTCCTCTAATCACAGGTCACGTTCTTTAAAAGTTCAGGGAATTACAATTATAAATTACATTAGCTGAAAACCCATTTTCGTAGGAATTAAAAACCTAACTATGAATTCTCTTATAAGTTTAATACTCAGGTAGTTTATTCTTCATCTGTATCCTCGCGAATTTTGAAACACAGGTAGATTTATATTATTTGCAAGCCATAACCAAAACATTGTTAATCCCAGGATTAATTCTTATCATATTTGCCATTTAGCGGATATGCATGTAAGTTGCCTGTCATAAGTTGAAATAATATCCGAGCATTTGAGGTTGTTATTAGTTGTTGTTACCCTGTGAAGAAACCACTGATATCGTCTGGGTCGCTTAGATTTTGCTAAAGAACACATGAACTAGTCAAAACGAAATTGGAATACTGTTCTCTTTTCAAATGAGAACAAGAACATTGTTTGACGACATAAATATACGAATAAAACTGTTAAGTTTCGTGGTGGCAATTTTATGTTATGGGGTTGCTTTTCGTGCCAAGGAATTTGTCCAATTCATGTAGTAAAAGATATTCTAACCGGAATTGTGTACAGGCAAATTCTAAATAACGTAATGTATCCAGTAACAGTACTAAAAAATAATGGATACCCAACAAAATTTTAAAACCAAAAATAGAGTTAAAGTTTTCATTTATTCTATAGTAAAGGTTTCCAATGATTTGATTTTTTCTTTTATGTTAATATTTTTCGTTTTTAAATAAATAAAACAACGATTCTTAAATTCATAAAAGAGTTTTTAATTTTATGAAAAATTTTTTGGTATTGACCGTTCAAGTCGTCAAAAATATATTTTTTTTAAATTTTCCATACTTATGGTATAGGCAAAATTTAAAAAAATAAAAACTATTTACAAATATTGAGATGAATAGTATATTATAAACATTAAATATGCAATATTATCTCTTGAGGACTTTTTTTGTAACATTTACAATATATTAAAAAAATTACATTTTGATTCTTCTATATAATTTAATAAAAAATTAATTTAAATTTTAAAATTTTCCAAGACAAAATTTTAAATTGTATAATTTTTTTATAATTTAATTTTTAAATGAAATGAAAATGAAAATTTTAAAATTTAATTTAATTCCAATTATTTATTAAACCATTTAATGTATTAAAAAAACCTTAATTAAATATTTCATTTACCAGCGAGAGATGTGTCTTATCTTATATTTGGACGATTTGAATCTATATCTATATTAGAGGTTTATTTCACGATAAGACTTGCACAAACAATTACCAAAATATTTTTAAAATCTGGTTATTTAACATTAACATTTGGTTTTAAAGGTTTAAGTAATATCAGCACTTACCTTACCTTACCTTACTCCGTTTACAAACCGTCTTAAGCAGCATATCCTCTGTTTTGTATAATAAATAAAAATTTGGCAACTCTGCCATAAACAAAACATGTCAATGACTAACACATACACTTAATGGTAAACTAATGAAGCTCACCACAAACTTATGAACACAAAATTTAATTTTGAGATATAACTTTTAAAATGCATTTTTTTTTATATATTTTCTTTATTTTTTAATTGCATTTTCTCATATATATTTATTTACTTATATTTATATTTTCAGGCCTCTTCATTCAGGCTTTCTTTTTACTCTGCTTTAACACATAAACTAACATGCGGCAGCATACACTTTTTTTAAACATTTGCATCAAATTTTCTTTTACTTATTTTAATAATTTCGAAAACATTTTCTTTTAAAATATTGATTAACACTCGCGGAACACTATGTGCTTTATTAATTTTTTGTAACTTAGTTTTATTTCACTTTTTTTTCTATTTTTCTACTTTTATTTCGATTTTTGCGATTATATACACGTTTGCTTCATTGGTTGCAGAAATATAACTGTGAGAGGTATTGCCAAGCTAAATTTTTTAATATTTTGTAAATAAATTGCCATTCAAAAGGAAATGTTATAACTTATTAGAATTCAAAGATTTTTTAGACTAATTGGAAATGGAAGTTAATTGAATAATTAATTTAATAAAAATAAGTTTTTAACCTAATTTTATAACCGAAAACTGTGTAGTTTTGTTTTTATAGTTATTTTGCAACAATTTTGTATGAATTTGTTTTTACACAAAAATTGTCATGCATTGTAAACAAAACGCTAAACAATTCATAATTTCAAAATCAATTTAAAAAGTTAATAAATCCATATAACCTGAGTTAATTAATTAATGTGTTTGGAATGTTCCTTAAAAAAAAACTAAAAACTATTCGGTATCTATTTAATTAACGAAAAAAGTTTTCGATATCTTTCTAAAATTGATAAAATCTAAACTACATATTTTGAGTAAAGTAAATAAAACTTTTTTATAACTATAGACACCTAAATATTTGAGCATTCATTATTATCCTATTAAAAAAAAAGAAAAAAAAAGTTGTAAAAGAATTTAATATCAAAACAATTAAAGGTAAAACAGTGATGTGTACATAACATCGAAACAAACCCAGTGTTCGATTATTTTTCAAAATAAAATATTGTTTTATTGTTTTTTCTAGGCTGTATAAGGTTAATATATCTTCTCTGAAAATTTACAATAGGTTTAAAGCTATTTTCCAAATTAAAAAATAAAAATCAATTCTAAAATTGTAATAAAGTGTTAACAAATAAAATTTCCATCCAAAATTGAATTCCATAAATTATTTTCATACATCATCAGTGGAAATTTTTGAAATAAACCAGAAAACGTATTTTATTTAAACAAAAACATCTGCTCCTCTAATCACAGGTCACGTTCTTTAAAAGTTCAGAGAATTACAATTCTAAATTACATTAGCTGAAAACCCATTTTCGTAGGAATTAAAAACCTATCAATTTTCTTATAAGTTTAATACTCAGGTAGTTTATTCTTCCTCTGTATCCTCGCGAATTTAGAAACACAGGTAAATTTATATTATTTACAAGCCATAACCAATACATTGTTAATCCCAGGATTAATTCGTATCATATTTGCAATTTAGCGGATATGCATATAAGTTGCCTGTCATAAGTTGAAATGATGGCAGTACCTCTTCATCCATTTTACGAATAACATCCGTTGCTACAGGCAAGTATTTATAATATTCGTAAAATGGATCAAAAAACCTTGGCTCAACAATTGATTTTCAACTTGAAATCTCTTAATTTAAATGAATGTGATTTTGGCAGCCTGTCTGAGGAAGATTTCAACAAAACCTTTCCCTCGGAATCGTCGAAATTTGTACCTTCAACACCATCATCAGCATCATCTTATAGTACAGAGTTAAAGAAACGACGCAAACAACAAGTACGCGTAATCCCTTATGCTACTAGCTCCTCGTATAAAGCCAGAAAATCGTTGACGTTTTGAGAAATTGTCTTATACAAAATATCCTTAAGATAATTTAGCAGATAAATGATTTACATTTTCATAGAAAATATTTTCAAAACTCTTCAGCAGCATAGCTCTTAATATAAGTTATTATTTTAGATATTATATAAAAATAAACGATATTACCATTAAAACTAAATAAAATGCGTAAAATTTTTAAAAATCAATATTTAAATTTTTAATAGTGTTTGAAGTATTTCACAAAAAATTTCATCTTATTTAATTCCTCTCCGGCATAAAAATAAGTTTTGATTTTTTTCACATCTTTAAAACCGTAATCTATTTCGAAATGTAATTCTCTTAGTTCATGGGAATTGCAGTTTTCATTTGCAGTTTAACTTGTATGTCAATCCCCAAATTTATTTGCATTTAAAATGTCATGGCAACTTTATTTTATATATTCGTGAGATTTTCATTATTGTGAATGATTATCAAGTTGACTGACTGACAAAACCAAACAGCTGTTTCAACACAAATCTTCGAGGTGTCTCTTGAGTTTTTTTTTTTTACATTTTTCAGTTCATAACAGATTGCTTTGCACGTTACTTTTGATACGATTGATGCAAATTTTATAGTCAAAGATATAAAGCAATAAAAAACACGGTTTAAATTGATTTTTTTTTTAATAAAAAAATTTAAATTATTAAAAGCGTTTTAACAAAATTTATATACAAGTGTAAGGAAAATTTATTCTAAAAGTTATTGGTACAAAAAAACGTTCCTGCAAAGAAAAATTTCCATCCTCATCTAACGATTTAGAAGAAAATAATGTATACTGTTTCCAAAGGTCCCAGTAAAATTGTGGCCAAAACACGTAGAGGTAAGGAAAGTAGAAGAAAAATGTAAAGAAATTTATTAAAAACAATTAACAAAAGGGCCATTTAATTTAATAAAAAAAATGTTATTTAATAATGTTATTTTTGTTATGTCACACATACGATATATGAATGTGTGGAAAGAGCTTTGAGTGCAAATAAAAGAACAAAAATTATGAGAGAGAAAACGAGAGAGAAATGAGCATTTTTCTCCCTTGGTTAAATTTGCCGGTTCTTTGTTTATTTGATTCATTAAGACTAGGCGGTTCAGTTATTAACTAATTAAAGTTTATTTAAATTATAGTACTATTAACGGATTTGTTTCTTTCAGGTTTATCACAGAATTTTGAAAAATTTGAAACTATTAAAGAGAGCAGTAAGCGTAGTAATGATGCCAACAGTCCAGAAAAATTAAAGTAAGTAAATTTTTTACATAGAAACATTCCCGCCTTCATTTATCACGTATGTGTTGTTGTTGGATAGGTCTTTTTTTTATTGTTTTAATATATTTATGTAAAAACTTACTACTGCTAATTATCTAACAAAACACACGTGGTGTTTGTAAAATCGAATGACTTTATGTATTATGTAGTTTAGTTAGGCACATGTGATTTATTTGAATTTGCTTTAAGAAAATTAAGAAAAAGTTTTTTGTATACTTTTATTAAACATTAAGGAATACAGTGGACAACAAAAAGAAACACTAAACTTTTTTTTTTTGGCAAGAATGATAAATATTCGTTATATATGTGCATACAAATTACGCCAAGGGAGCAAGGGCATAATAAACGTTACAAAGTTTACTCTTCCCTTTATTTTAAAGACAATTATTCAATTTTTTTGTTGTTAAATCTCAGAATTAAAAAATTATTTATCGCTAGTTAACTATTTTTAACAATCTGTTTATAATCCATATAATAAAGTTTTTGTTTCTGTTTCTATAGAAACAATTTAAAAAATTAAAATCTGACAAAGACTCCGAATGTTCCGGAATAAGCCCGCTGCAAAACGATTTCTTATCTAAAGTATGTTGATGGAAAATATTTGGCTTAATAAAATGTATTTAAATTTTCAAAAATATGATGTTATTGTATCATACCATTTTGTTTTTGTATGATAACGAAAGGCCCTTTTAACGCTCTTGGGGACCTAGCGGGTTGTTTTTCAAATCTTATGATTGATTGACATTTCAAATCTAAATATAAATACTGTTGCTATTACAAAAAGGAAAAAAAAAACACAAGTTTCCAAGCAAAAATAATATGGCCGTCAGCGGTCTTAACGACGAAGCAACAACAACCACAACCAAATTTACACTACACTATGGGCTTATCTGTTGAAAACAAATTAAATAAACAAACGACGCAAGCATGAATTGCAGGACAGACAACGAGATGATCGAGATGATCTACAAAATGTAAAGATCAACAACATAACATACACAATACAATGAATATATGGTGAAAATAAACTTATTTTTTTTGTGTTTATTTCCGTTGAAATAAATGTTTCTTTTTAAGTTGTTCATTCAAAACAGATATGTTCTTATTCTATTTAAAAATAGTTTCCTAACTTGGAGTACTTTGCACTTATGACAAACAATTTTTACTATAACGCCAGTCATCGAAATTTTAGTATTTGTCAACTACATTAGGGTTGATTTCTCAGGGTATAGTAGTGAAGGAAACATCAGTAAACATTCTGAAAAACTGTCGCAATTTTTCACACTGAATGATAACTGATACGTTTTTCAAAGTTATGCAATAAAAATTAAGAAATTATACTGTAAGAGTTAAAAAAAGTTAAAAATTATATAAATATCATTGTCAAAAAGTTTAGAATGTTCAATCCAAAAATCATCATTCAAATTTCTTAAGACACATAAAAAAACACATCCCTGGTTGACACTATGTCATTTTCAATGTCAATTGTTGTCAGTTGTATTAAAACGGGTTGTAAAGTAAAATAAAATATTGCAATGAAATTGATTTACCAATTTTTATCAGTTTAATTAACAGAAAATGACGAGATGCCAGTTGAGGCCATTTTTTTTTTCTTCTCCGTAAATATGAGATAGTGACCACTATACATAGTAACCAATTCATTGCTTTCTTACAGTGTACCAAGACCCGTTTTTCAAACAAAAAAACTTTTTACGCATCCCAAAGTCGTTGAAGAAGAAGTTTTAACGCCACAACATGAGGAAATTGTAAATTACATTAATGATTGTAAGTTTAAATTAGCTAAATTACAGAATTATAAGATTAATATATTTTTTTCTTATCTCTTTAAAGCCTGGAATGTTATAGTGGCGCATAATCCATATGATCAATCATCAAAACATACGTCTATAGTAGCTGATGTTAATAATAATACCGGTAAATATAAAAATTCTTTTAGATTCTCAAATGGTGTTGCTTAATTTTGTCACACTTTGGAAAATTGTGTAATTTTAGTAAATAAAAAATTTAAACACTTAGATTTAAAATTTGTAATTGACTGACCAATCTGAAAAAGTTCAATTATAACCTTCATAATAAACTTTATTCCCAATTTTTTCTTTGACTAAATACTTAAACATTGTAATTAATTCATATCTATTTAAATTTAAATGTTTTGAAATTTGCCTTCATTCAGTTTTCACTCCAGTGAAAATTACGTTTTAAAAAAGAAATCTGGATCCCAAAAAAAAATATATATTCTTCTGTATATATTCTGTCTGTCTGTCCGTCAATATGTCAACTGGGTTACTCATTTTTAGTAAAATTTTTTTCAATTATATTTTCTTCATTATATATGATTTTTGTTAAGCTAATTGGGCCTATTATATTAATGTAAATAAAATACCTTTTATTACATATTTCTCCCACCGTTTCGTCAATTTCTTGTTGACATCTTCTGGGGTTTGTAATTTTCAATTAATTTTTCACATTAAATTATAAATTGCTTACATAAAACAAAACACATAAAACATTTAACATATACTAAAATTAAATTAAAAACACAACTTAAAATAATATCACAGCAACTCTGTGAGTTGCAATTAAATAGAAGGAAAAACTGTAATATTATTTTAAGTTGTGTGTTTAATTTAATTTTAGTATATGTTAAATGTTTTTTATTTACATTAATATAATAGGCCTAATTAGCTTAACAAAAATCATATATAATTTAAATAACTTGGCCTAAAAAATAAACAAACAAACTTTATATATTCTTCTTTTATTTACATATTTTAACAAATTTGATATTTACATATGAGATATTATCTTTACATATACATATATATTGCAACAAATAATATATAGGATCTAAAGATATTAAATAGTTTTTATTTTATTTTTAACGATTTTTAAAGGAAAAAGGGAGGAAAAAAAACCTTTATATGATTTAATAGATTCAAATACTATCTGAAAATATTTATGTGCTTATAAGAGGTTTATTAGAAATAATAGACCTCTATAAGCACATAATTTTCAATTTGGTGATTTCTTTTTAATTTTACGTTATTTCTCTACATTCTCTTATCAGTGGGAAAGAGGAATTTTAAATTTTTCATAATTTTTTCATAACATGTTTCTTCATGAAGAAGATTTGTGGAATACCTCCAGGGTTTTTTATTTATCATCGTAAGACATATGTTTTGTGTAATTTGTAAGCGTTTTAGGTGGCAGTTGGCAGCTTCACTCCAAATAGGACACGCGTATGTTAATATCGGCCTTATAACACTTTCGAAGAGTAGATTTTTGTTTTTGGAGTTTAGAAATTACCTTCTATTTAGTAGTGGCCATAATGCTTTAAATGATTTTATAGCTTTTTGGCACGTAGCCATAATTGTTGTTTAAATGTAAACTTTTTGTCCAAGACAACTCCGAGATATTTGACATCGTTAAGTACATTTATAGTATTATTTACAATAAAAAGATGACGTCTTGGCAGTCTTTTGGGAGATTTGTTGAATGGAAAAATTATTGCTTGGGTCTTGTTTGGATTAATTTTGATTTTCCATTTGTGAAAATATTTACTGCAATTTACAAGTCCCTTTTCCATTTTCTTCAGGAGTGCGCTTGTAAGTTTGTTTGAAGAAATTAACGCAGTATCATCTGCGGGACTTTAAAATCGGATGTATATATCGAGTAAGGCGACAAGACTGATCCTTGAGGTAACCCTGTGGTAATGGTTTTTGAAGATGATGTTTCATTATTAATCGCAACTTTAAAGTTTCTAACGTGAATGAAATCTGAAATAAGTTTGCATAAATATTTTGGTATATTTGCATCAAGAAGTTTAAATAAGAGGCCATTATGCCCAAACGGTGTCAAACGCTTTTTCAATATCTAACAATATTAAACCCGTTGAACGTTTGTTTTTATTGGTGATTATTTGATTTTTAAATCTGTTTATTTGGTGTATTTATTTTTAAATCCAAATTGTTCTTTAGCAACAATAGAATTGGTCATTACAAATTCACAGAATGTAGTATTTTTAGACTAATAGGTCTGTAGCTGTTTGGGTTATTTTTTGGCTTACTACCTTAGCTTGTACCTTTATGGCTACAACCTTAGCATTTTTGAGACATTCATGAGGCAATATTCGTTACTTCTTCAAAAGATATATAAATTGCCACACATTTTTTAAAAATAAAAATCGGATTTTTATAAATTTGTTGCAACATAATAAAAAACGGAGTTGATATAGCGATGCCCGTCTGTCTGTCCGTCAATATGTCAACTGAATTGCTCATTTTTAGTATAAATGATGAGCTATTAAAAAATTACACTGTCCAACAAATTAAGACTTTTTGAATGGAACAGAATAGCGACCCCATAATTCTGAAAGGGTATGTTGAGTAGATCATTTTTGTAGAACAAACTTATGGTCCATCACGTCTGAGTATTTTTTTTACAGTGGGTCAAAGTTTTCATTTTTTGGTCGAAGGGAGCATTATACTATATGAAAAAAATGCTGTAAGTTAATGTCTGAGAGTATTCTTATCGTCAGAGTTGTATTGTGGAATTATATGAGGATTATTTTTGTGGAAGATCTTAACCCTCTAACTGGTCTCTTTATGGGTCAATTTGACCCTTTTTTCGAGAAAATCAAAAAATATCCTTTAAAAAAGGACATTTAAGGATTAAAATATTCTACGAAAATGTTTGCCGAAAAATTTCAGTGGGGGGTCACCAAAGACACCATTGTTGTAAATAAAGCTCTTTACGATTAATTGGCAAAATTACACGCCAACTTCTATAAAAAAATTATAATTTTGTTTTAATACTGGTTTATTATAGTATGTACATATTTATTTTTTTGCTTCAAATTTTCGAGTAAAAGGGAATTGGGAAATAGCAGTAGTATGACAATGGATTAAAGATTAAACTTAATACGCTTTCCTGTATTTAGCTTGACGTGAATGTTCCGATGGGTCAAGGTTTCTGTACAAGCCCCATACGTATTCAGCAAGCATTACACTTTGAGATTTCCCTTTGAATCTTTCTTCCAATACCTTTATACCTTTTTATTCCAGATCGGCGTGTCTTTTTCTTGGAAATGTAACTTTTACATCGGCTTTTATCAAATTCCTGTTTTTCAATCTGGAACATAATATTTTAGCTTTCTCTTTTGTTAGTCCTAAATCTCTTACAAGATCTTCAAAATAAGCTTGGTCTACCCAATTAGGACATATGTTTAAACCATCAAGAGGCAAGTAACTTATATCTGATATGTTTTCAACCGCCGCTGTTATTTCTGTATTGGCGACTGTCATATTGGCCGAAAGTGTATGTGTAGGCGGTTGAGGCACCGGAACACCTTCACAGCGCACTTCTGGTAAAATGACATTATATGTTGCTTCGTATGTCATTGTCGCGTAATGCCTTTGGCTTCTACCAAATTTGTAATTTACGCAGAAATAGCATGTATCTGATTTGTGATCTTCAGGTTCAATCCATGCAATAGGCGCAGAAAATGGCAGCGCCTTAGTACCGCCTTTGTACCAGGTCAAAAGACCACTTTCGCAAGTAGTACATACGGTTTTTGGTATCCAAAATCGTATTCCAAAGAAAAGAAAATATGGTTCTTCAATTGTAGGCAATATCTTTCATCTGCTTTGATGGTGCGTAAAATGTCCACAAATAAAACAAAACCAATCTCTTAATTTGCAAACAGAATCCGCCATGCTTATTTAAGCTTTAATTTTTTTTTTTTATTTTAATTTTAGTAAAAATCACACCCTGCTTAGTAGCTCAATTATGCTTGAATTTTTTCTTTTATTTTTTATTATTAATTTTAATAAATATCACACCCGATTTGTAAGTCACAGCTGACTAGACGCGAGAACTCAGTGTTTGGCCCGGCCGAACTTGACGCCGTTTTTACCTGTTTTGTATATGTTGGTGTATAATTTTACTAATTAAGCATAAAGAGCTTTATTTACAACAATGGTGTCTTTGGTGACCCCCACAGAAATTTTTCGGCAAACATTTTCGTAGAATATTTTAATCCTTAAATGTCCTTTCTTAAAGGATATTTTTTGATTTTCTCGAAAAAAGGGTCAAATTGACCCATAAAGGGACCAGTTAGAGGGTTAAGATCTTCCACAAAAATAATCCTCATACAATTCCACAATACAACTCTGACCATAAGAATTCTCTCAGACATTAACTTACAGCATTTTTTTCATAAAGTATAATGCTCCCTTCGACCAAAAAATGAAAACTTTGACCCACTGTAAAAAAATACTCAGACGTGCTGGACCATAAGTTTGTTCTACAAAAATGATCTACTCAACATACCCTTTCAGAATTATAGGGTCGCTATTCTGTTCCAAAAATGCTGTTGGACAGTGTTATCAAAATCGGTTCAATAGGTCCCAAAATTTCAATGAAAATATAAAACCCTATGATTTTCTGTGTTGTTCTTGTTGTAGTTGTTATTCTAAATTTTGTAATTTTTCTGTCATAGTTATAATTGTTGTTGTGGTCGTTGTGTTTGTAGCATTTGCTAAAAGAATGCATATTGGTATAGGCTGGTATGTTTTAAAGTTATCTCGAAATAAATACAAGAAATCGCGAATATGAAAGAAAAGTAATTATAAAAAAATTAAATATCTATTTATCGATTTTATTAAAAATAAAATTAATCAGACTTTCATAAATTTGTTGTAACATTTTTAGATATAAACAGTTTTTCTTTTAGGAACTCAAAATTTAAACTTATAGTTTTTTCATTTGAATTCATAAATCTGTCGCTCATAAAAACCTCTTTATATCAAACACCTCATCAATCGAAAACATCTCAATTGAAGTTATTATAAATAATAGACCTATTGTTGTATCTTCGTTATATTCACCAGATATACTCATAACTTTTGTGCTGATATCTTGAACCTAACACCTTCCATCAAAGAATATATAGTTTTTGGTGACCTAAATGCCAAACATTATTCTTGGAATTGCCGTTCAAATAATACTGCAGGAATTGCACTCAACAACCTACAGCAATCAAGCAATTTTTCCATTCACTATCCTAATAGTCCAACCCTATTCCCCCATCAACACAATCGCGAAGCATCCACAGTCGATATTATTTTAAGCAATTCCGCTTTAAATAAAGACGTAAAAACAATGGATTACGAAATACCATCAGACCATCGCCCCATTATATGTACACTTAAAAGATCAATGGCCTTTCAGGTTGACCTCAATTATTATGATTATAGTGCAACCAACTGGAACATTTTTATTAATAATTTTAGACAATAAAATCACGTTATATTCGGATATATACAATACCAAGGTAGTTATTGATCAAGAAATCCAAAAATTTATAAATGTAGTTTTCGAAGCAAGGGATGTGTCCACACCTAAAATAACTCAACAAAATAATTACACATTACCAGAAAGTACTGTGAAATATATTAAACTAAGAAGAAGCTTTAAAAGAAAAAGCCAACGATCTTCAAATATAGCCGAGCAAACTTTTTATAATCAATGTATTAATTTTCTAAGTAACATGATTGATAAAAGTATTAATTCGGAGCGCAATAAGAAATGGTCTCAATTATTATCCAATTTAAAACCAGGTGATAAATCATTTTGGAAAATAAGCAGGAACTTGCAAGGAAAAGGAAAAAATCAAATAGCTCACTTCAAAGTTGGAAATACAAAAATAACATCTGATAAGGACAAGGCTGAAGTCCTGGCAAATACATTTGTCCAAGCAAATAACCTCACTTCAACCTATAACCACTCGGCAGATACACTAATAAATACAAAAGTAAATAATTTTAAAAAGGAAAATCCTAGTTCTGAATCAGCTATTTATACATCTCTTGAAGAAGTAATGAATGTTGTCTCATCAATAAAACCCTCAAAATCCCCTGGTTTTGACAATGTTCCGAACCTGCTCTTAAAGCTCTAAAATTACTGGTTGTCATATTTATAGCTGCATCAAACTCAACTAATTCCCAAACCATTTCAAAAACGCTAATGTTATAGCTATCAACAAACCTAGTAAGCCAAAAAAATAACGCAAATAGCTATAGACCTATTAGTTTATAAAGTAACTTAGGTAAAATATTTGAAAAAATACTACATTCTCGTCTTAGTGAATTTGTAACGACCAATTCTATTGTTGCTAAAGAACAATTTGTATTTAAAAAAGGGCATAGCACTACTCATCATATAAACAGAATTAAAAATCAAATAATCATCAATAAACGTTCAACGGGTCTAATATTGTTAGATATCGAAAAAGCGTTTGACACCGTTTGGCATAATGGCCTAGTATTTAAACTTCTTGATGCAAATATACCAAAATAAGTTTAAAGTTGCGATTAATAATGAAACATCGTCTCCAAAAACCATTACCACAGGGTTACCTCAAGGATCTGTTTTGTCGCCATTGCTTTACACGATATATACATCCGATTTTAAAGTCCCGAAATATATGAAAATTGCTTATTACGCAGATGATACTGCTTTAATTTCTTCAAACAAACTTACAAGCGCAGTCCTGAAGAAAATGGAAGAGGGACTTGTAAATTGCAGTAAATATTTTCACAAATGGAAAATCAAAATTAATCCAAACAAGATCCAAGCAATAATTTTTCCATTCAACAAATCTCCTAAAAGACTGCCAAGACGTCATTTTCTTATTGGAAATAATACCATAAACGTACTTTACGATGTCAAATATCTCGGAGTTGTCTTGGACAAAAAGCTTACATTTAAACAACATATTATGGCTACGTGTCAAAAAGCTATAAAATCATTTAAAGAATTATGGCCACTACTAAATAGAAGGTCATTTCTAAACCCCAAAAACAAAATCTACTCTTCAAATGTGTTATAAGGCCGATATTAACATACGCGTGTCCTATTTGAAGTGACGCTGCCAACTGCCACCTAAAAAGCTTACAAATTATACAAAACAAATGTCTTAAAATGATAAATAAAAAGCCCTGGAGGTATCCTACAAATCTTCTTCATGAAGAAACAGGTTATGAAAAAATTATCGATTTCATAACAAGGATTAATAACAATTACTTTGCCAAAATTGAAAATTCCTCTTACCCACTCATAACAGAAAGTAGAGAAATAACGTAAAATTAAAAAGAAATCACCAAATTGAAAATTATATGCTTATAGAGGTCTATTATTTCAAATAAACCTATAAGCACATAAATATTTTTCAGATAGTATTTGAATTTATTAAATCATATAAAGGTTTTTACCTCCCATTTTCCTTTAAAAATCATTAAAAATAATATAAAAACTATTAAAATATCTTTAGATCCTATATATTACTTGTTGCAATATCTATATGTAAAGATAAGATCTCATATGTAAATATCAAAATTTGTTAAAATATGTAAATAAAGGAAGAATATTTAATTGAAAAAAAAAAATCATTTGAAAACATTTATAATTTTCATAATTTAATATATTTTGTATATAATTTATCATGTTTTGATGAATTCAAGAAAAACTCGCAGATTAGAAACTTTAACCGTAATTTCAAATATATTTGCTATTAAATATGCTTAATAGCACTAATATTTTTCCTATAAAATCACCGCAAATCTAACAAAGCTTTAGACAAGTTTATAAAATATTATTTCCCGTAGATTGGCCAAAATAAAACCTTGTTTTAAAATAAATTCACATGTATATTCTTTAAATCTCATGTTATCGTTAGTAATCAGTAACATGATATTTAAAGAATATAATCAATTGATTTTTATTTTTCATTATAGAGAAAGGCTTTAAACATTTTCACAAAGAGTTGTATTAACCTTATAAAGCCTAGAAATAAGAATAAAATCAATATACAAATTTTGTGGATAGCTTTTATAATATTTTATTATTAAAAATAATTGAGCACTCGGTTTGTTTCGATGTTATGTACATCACTTTTTTCGTTTAAATGTTTTGATATTATTTATCAAATATGATAGAAAAAGTTGATAAAATGTTCATTTAAATGTTTAAAATTGTTTAATTATCCGCAAATATATTATTAATCTCCGTATTTAAAGAAAATTTTTTACAAAACTTTTTACTTTTCTAAAGATATTCGTATAAGGTATATATTATAACTTCTTGTTTTTATTGTATTTTTGTATTCAATCTGTCTCAGTAGATCGACTCAGAATCACTTTCTGAATCAGAATCACTTTCTGAGTCGATATAGTGATGTCCGTTTGTCCGTCCATCTGTGTGTGCATGTAAACCTTGTAATCAAACTACAGGTCGCAATTATGAATATATTTTGATGAAATTTAGTATATAAGCTTCTGCCTGCCATAGAATGAACGTCATTGAAATTGGTGAAAATCGGCCCATGTTCAGACCTAGTTACCATAAAACTAACGCCTATGAGAACGACTTATATTGCCATAATATTCAAATTATCATATAGATCGCGGTCAAATTGGGTTTGTGTATGTTTATTATATCCATTTATCAATAGTCCAAAAATAAACCATATAGGACAATTCTTAATCATAGCCCCGATCTTCATTTAAATCTTTAAAAAAAAATATTACACAGATTTTTCTTGAATTTGATTTATATACGTTTTTTCAAAAAATAAGTGACCTTACCAAATATGGTCAGGATCGATCCATTTATTGCTCTAGTCCCCATATAAATGAACTTTTTCATATCCGAAGCACAGTGGTTGATAATTGTTTTTAATTGGCCAAAATTCTGTAACTTTTGAACCGAACAAAATATTTTAGTAATTCTTTTTCTAGTGGGTATATAGTTAGTTGAACTTGAGTCTGTTTTAATTTCATTAAAATTGATTGAGTATTTTTTAAGAAATTCTAGGTCAAAGTTGAACTCTTAATTTTTTTAACTTTTAGCGTGAAATATGGGTTTTTTATTTTTTTTTATTTATTAAAAAATGTCATATTTGAATTTTAATAATAACTAGACCGACTATACGATATCCTATACCATGCGTTTAGAGACCCTATCTCTTAGGTCCAACTAATTGGATATAGAAAATAAGCATAAACCAAATTTGAGTGGCATTTTTATTAATTTTTTTGGCTGCAGATATGAAAAAGTCGAAAAATGGACCGATCCTGACCATATTTGGTAAAGTCTCTTATATTTTCAAAGAATATATACAGACCAAATTTGAGAAAAATCTGTGCAATATTTTTTTGTTTTTGATAGATTTATGTGAAGATCGGGAAGCAGCTGTATATGGGGCCTATTATAAAGAATTATCCTATAGGGATTATTTTTGGATTGCTGATTAATGGATAGAATAAACACATACAAACCCAATTTGACTGAGATCTATATGATAATTTGGATCTTGTGGTAATTTATGTCGATTTCATAGGGGTCATTTGTAAGGGGACTAGGTCTGAACATGGACCGATTCTCACCAATTTCAGTAGCGTTTATCCTATGACCAATAAAGGCTTATTTACCAAATTGCATCAAAATATATTCATATTCATATTCATTCAGACGGACGGACGGACATTGCTAAATCGTAATTTGAAATTTTTTTGAGTAATTTCATTAAAATGAAAAAAGTGTTCTACCCGCAGATCGTCACGGATGCAAAAGTATACATAGCGTTAAGGAAGACACTTACGCGTTTCTTGTTCCCTTTTGTTTCCTAGAAGTTCTATTCCACTAAAATTGAAATTTGACACAAATATAGTAAAGGGTGATTTTTTAAGAGCTATGGGAAAGTTTTCAAAAAAAAAAAAACACATAAAATTCAGAAAAATGCATGAAATCTTTATTTGAATCGATAGTACGGTCCATATAATTTAATGTTTGAAGATTATTTCATGCAAATGTTGACCGTGACTGCGCCTCAAATGGTCCATCCGCTTAGTCCAATTTTGGCATACTCTTTCCAACATCTCGGCCGGTATCTCACGAATAAATGCTTCAATATTGTCCTCCAATGCGTCAATTGAAGCGGGATTGTCTGTATAGAGATGAGCTTTAACATAGCCCCACAAAAAATAGTCTAAAGGCGTTAAATCGCACGATCTAGGCGGCCAATTGACCGGTCCCGAACGTGAAATAAAATGTTCACCGAACTCGCCTCTCAATAAGTCCATTGTTGCGCGTGCTGTGTGGCATGTGGCACCGTCTTGTTGAATCCACATGTCATGCAAGTCAAGCTTTTGCATTTTGGGCAAAAAAAAGTTGGATATCATCTCTCGGTAGCGCTCACCATTCACAGTTACGTTACGATTCGCATCATCTTTGAAGAAGTACGGTCCCATGATGCCACCAGCCCATAAACCGCACCAAACTGTGACTTTTTCTGGATGCATTTGTAGTTCTTCCAATGCTTCTGGCTGATATTCACTCCAAAATTAGTCACAATTGCCCGAATAGCCGCTTCAGTGGGTCGATTAAACTGACCATAAAATGGAAGAAGCGCGCGATGAACTTTCATAACAGAGCACGCATTTTGATAATAAAATTCAATAACTTGCAAGCGTTGTTCGTTTGTAAGACGATTCATGGTTAAATTATAGGCCAAACTGAAGATGTTTGACAATGAAACAAAACACGAAACGTGCTTCAGCTGTTTAAACCAGTGTTGCCAAAAAGATAATAGCTAAAAAATCACCCTTTAGTTTAATAAATATTTCAGAACACCCCAACTTACAACAACTAAAGACTGCAATCCTACCAACCTTGTAAAGAAGACCGCAGGTCATTATCGATGACAACTTGCGAGTAGTAACCATTTGTTTTTGATAAAAAAAACAAAAAAAAAAAATCAAAATTAGTTGGACATAAGAGTTAAGGTCTCTAAATGAATCGTATAGGGTATCGTATATCTCGCCTATTTTCTTTCTTGATTTCTTTGGCATCATTGTTTTTATAAAAAAAAATTTTATTAATGGTCAAAAAAGAAAAAGCAATTAATTTAAATTTTAAATGGTATTAGAATTTATTGACTAGTAAAATTCGAGCAGTTTTTCTAGCTTGTTCTCTTGAAGAATACCCTTTTTTACAAATAGTGATAATGTAAATCATTTTTTATTAATTTTTAGGGAAACTCCTAGTTCAGGGAATGACTTTTTCTTAGATATTACAAAGAAAATTAACAATATAAGTAACACATGTTCGTATGTATGTTATAGCATGGTTCTAAGTTATAGAAAAACTTTCAAATGGTTTTTGTTAAATTTTGTTTTCTTTTATATTTTTTATTTTAGCTACCTCCCTCATCAAATCGGCTAGTGGCTCTGCCCAAACCGCTTCTTCCATTTACTGCGTTGAACCCCCAAGTCCTGTTTTAAGTGACTTTAAACCTTTTGATCTGGAATCATGGTGGGGTCGTCGTTTATTTACCAATATCACCAAAAGTCTTTAAATTGCTACCAGACCAAAAGTCAGCGACAAATCAATAAAGTGAATGTATATTGTTTTGGCCATAATTATGTTTCACTGTAAAATTTTTTGTAACTTTAAGTTCTAAATTTAATTATCAAGTATATATTTAGTTCTAATTTAAGCTTTATTTACATTTAAATTAAAAAAAAGTAAAGTGTAAAAAATCGAAATCATTGTTAACAACCAAAAAACAAACAAAACAAAAAAATACCAAACTAATTGATATAATGAAAGTCTTCCTGTTTTCTAATTATTTTTATTTTCTAATTTTAGTCTTATTAAGTTTATAGATAATTAATATGCTTAATATTCTATTTTGAAATTTATAGCACCTCCTAACTAATATTATTGTGTGGAATTTGAAATGAAAGAAATAAAATTGAACAAAATATACTTAAAGATTAAGCACGCTTTTTTTTTGGAATTTGGAGAGACCTTTATATTCAGGCCTGAGATTGGATAAGCACAAAGTATATGAAACTACCAGAAAACGACAATTGCCTTCGCTAAAAACAAGCAGGGACCAATGAAATTATTTCTTCTTTTTCAAAATAAAATACTACAAATAGTTTTAGTCTGTCACAGTTAATGAATTAGGGCCCCTAGTTAAGAGTAAACAGGGGCCCTTCTCTAAATAATAAACTTAAATATGGAATTTCGATTGATTTTACTCGATATCGAGCAGGATTTTACCTATCTCTTGCATTGTGAATAATTGAGTTTCAAACGTAGACTGTTAGTAAGCATATTGGAAGGAAATATTTATTTAAACTCCGCCCTAGCTATGCTAAATTATATTTTAAACATCGAATTTGTTATTAAATATATTGTTTTATGACCTATGAGAACTATGACAACAATGACAACATTGACATTGCTTCCATCCGCACAATTGTAGGGATTTTATAAATAACTGTAAATTTTGTCGAAACTCTTTAGTATAATACTCGAAATGCGTTGATCCGTCGTGATCCTCACTTGAGTCTAAAACTTGCTGAGCGGTTATAATACAATCACTGGCATAGGCTAAAGATTCCTTTAAATGTTCTATCTAGAATGCAATTAAGTATTATTTCAATTTTTTAATAATAAAGTCCCTCAAACCTCATAGTTTTTCTTTTTTTGCAAGCGTAAATATCGGACACACAGACCTTCGAAATGTTTTTGAGCCTTTCTATATTCGTTAATTAAATGATCATATTGCGAATGCAGCATTTCCTGTTCACATTTATAAAACTTAAGTTGTTTTTCCTTTTTTATTAATTGTTTGCTGCAATATTTGTAGGAAGTTGAAAGTTCTTCATATCTAAAAACCCCAAAAAATTAATTAAATAATTCTAGTATTTGCACATAAATGTCCTTTTACAAACCTCTGTTGCATTAGTAATGGACTTATGGAGTCACAGGCATCTTTTGTTGAATTTAATGACCATCTGTTGATAACATTCCTGCCACTCAAATTGGGTTCACCTTTTGCAAACTCCTCTTCCTCTGACGGCGAGTCCACATTCATTATTAAATCGACTAAACGTTGATTCCTTTGTTTTTCATTGCTCAAACAGGCATGTAAATCATAAACTCTTTCGGTTTGTTTCTCCAAAGCCATATGTAATTTATAATCCTGTTGATGGTCCGCTCTTAAGCAATGTTCTAATTCATCGACTGTCTCCAATAAATGATTTAAAAATATATTTGTTGTATTTGGCGAAAAGGACTGCTTATGGCTGTGCTGGAGTTCCTTAGTCTGACTTTTCTTTGTGGTCGATATTTGATCTGTGCTCGATTGTTGGGACTTCCTGGACATAATGTTGCAAATTTTCGTAATGAGATGTTTTTAAAACTAGCTAAAATCTTAACAAGAATTCGTTCTTGTTTTGATCACAAACTTTCGCTTTTAACGGAACTTTCTAAAACGTCTCCTATGAAAATATATAAAAAACTGATTCTAAACAATATTTTATGAAAAGTTTATTCAGAGGAGGGACTGACACAACAAACAAGTTAGAAGGCCCTACACGATGTTGTCGATAACTGAACAAGTCTTGCAAACAATATTCTACTTGATAACAAATTAATTGCAAAATATTGGTGCCGATACCATATTACAAAGACTCGCTCGGAAATTTTCCTATATTTGGAAAATTATCAAACTAATTCTTATAAAAAAAAAAAAAAAATTATATCTAAATATTTTTATCTGGCAGCATGTTAATTGCTCTTTTTCCGTTATATTTATTTAAGGAATTTGGCAGCACTGGTGAGTAGTATAATAGATATAATTTTTGTTGATGTCAGTTAGTGGAAATTCAAACAGTGTTTATAAAAAGTTAAATAAGTAATATTTACGTAAGTTAACTATATTTCTAGATGTTGGGAATTGAATGTGAAACAAAACTTAGTTAAGTTAATAAAAACAATCATGTGAGGCCGATCACAGGGGAGATGTGTAAACATTTACAGCCGTATTCATAAAAAAATCTTAAATCAGGTTTCAAATACAAATTAGTTAAAACACATTTTAAGCCTAAAAGAGGTTTGTTAAAAATTCGAATTCATAATCAGTATATTAAGTAATAAACTTTTTAACGTTTTATTAAACTCTATTTGTCACTTGAGTTGTAATGATGCAAAATCATGGATATTAATTCATACGGTATTCGTATCTATAATTTTTTTTTTGCTGTGTTTGAGAAAAATATGGTTTTTATAGAAAAAAAATTAATGATAAACTTGTCTATTAATTAAAAAACATTAAAAACAAAATGATAGGTACATAGATATGTAATTTATGTGGTGATTTTATTGCAGATTAAAAAAGTATTCAAATAACCAGTTTTATTTAATTTGTTTTGATTGTTTACACAACACTAGTTTTCTTTGTTCTATTATTATTACAAATTAAAAATATTCCTTTTAATGTTGTTGACTTAATTAAGTTATTTTAAAAATTTGTATAAATACTTCGAGCGCAAGAGCTCCTTATCCGGAATAGCAAATGGGTCGCTCCTTTTTTTTGTAAATTTTCTTTTGACGATTATTTGAGATTTGGGCAATAATTTCTATTGTAAACAAAATATATGTAATTAAAACATAATTTTTGTCAATAAAAATAATTCTTACCAATTCTATTAATCAAATATAAATTGTCTATTTCTCATTAAAAAATCAACTAACTTCTTTCGATTGAATGACAATTTTTCGCTACTGTGTTCAAAATGAAAACAAACACAAAGCAAAAAGCACAAATGTCATTTTAAAATAGGTTTAGAATAGGGTCGAACCAATTTTAAAATTCTTTTAATTACACAAGGTTTAAATAGGTATTTTAAGCTAAAATTCGTTTATGAATACAATTTTTATCGATTTTTGCTTAAAATGGATTTGAAATCCTGTTTAGAATTTTTATGAATACGGCTGTTAGTAATTAAAGATTTTCATTGTCACTTTTTTAAAATCAAACAGAAAGCGCTATCTATGTATCACTTATAGGAATCAACTGCAGTGGCTCTGCTAATATAAAAATATTTATTATTATTTATTATTTCAACCGGTTAATTTTTAATTTTTCGTTTTTTATTTTCTATTTTTAATTTTTCGTTTTTCATTTTTTATTTTTCTTTTTTTATTTTTCATTTTTATTTTTTATTTTTTATTTTTCATTTTTATTTTTTATTTTTAATTTTTCGTTTTTCATTTTTCATTTTTTATTTTTCGTTTTTCATTTTCGAACAGGTTATTACATATCATAATTTTTTCACCAATACAATCATAAGTCTTGAAGAAGGTCGGAATATAATGGAAAAAATACATAGTTTTTGTTTATACAAATTAAAATTCTAAAAATGCATTTAACATTAAATTCTAAGCAGATATTTTGAGTTTACTGAGAAAAAAAATACTTTTGACATTGCATATTTGTTATTTTACATAAGTTTTTGTGGGTACTTTTACCTTACTTATGTATATCATCTTACCAGAACAATGCAATACTTTTTCATTATAAGAAAAAAAAACGCGTCGACTTTAAACACTTTTCAGCTAAGCGAATTAAACAACTGTCGTATTTAATATTAACGTTTTTGATATTTTATGTTGTATGGCAATACTTTCTTATGAAAAAAATGCTACCAAGTTAATAAATAACTAACTGGTAAAAGTTTTCAAGCTTCATATAATATATATTAGAGTATTAACTTTCTACAAACTGTTTCTCTTCTCTCCCGAAACAGTGTTACTTAAAGTACTCTCTGTTTATCAAAACTACGCAAATAATAATTTATAATAAATTTTTCGTTTATGTTTATGTCTGTGTTGTTATTGTTGTGTTTTATGAACAAACTCAACAAGTTCGTATATTCATATCTCACCAAAGACAGTAAATTAATTTTAAACTCAATTGTAGATTGCTGGGCAACACAACCATTATTAGTATATTGTGTCAGCAGTAGACAAAAGCATTTGAAATAACAAACATTGTAATATCTTAGAAATTTGTATAAAAAATAATGTAATAAAAAGTGTTATCCGTTTTATTTGTAGAAAGCAAAATTGCATAAAATGGCAAAAATCTTCAATGTTGTGGGAAATCTCTTCACAAAGCATCCATTTCTTACCAACAGTGCCATATATGGCAGCCTCTATGTAGGAGCCGAGTACTCACAGCAATTTTTAACAAAAAAAGTTATGGTAGGTAAACAAATTTGGAATTTTATTACATGAAAACAGTTATTTAACAAAAACACATGGAAACAATATTAAAAATAATTAAATCATTGCTAAAAATTTAGGTTGATAAAGATTCCTTAAAACAGGATATTGATTATCCAACCATAGGTCGCTATGCGGTAATGGGAACAGTTGTTTATGCACCCACTTTATATACATGGTTTGTTTTTTTTAATTTCTTTCTTAAATTTTTTATTTATTGTTCATTTATCATTTCCATTTTTATCTCAATTTTAAAATTCTTTTTTATAAATCGATATAATTTTATTTGTTAATGAATAGTAGAATACTTTTATGTGATTGAGAAAAAAAAAGCACAACAGCAAAGCACAAATAATAATAAAAAAATAAATTTAATTTGGAAAAGAGCACTAAATAGTAAGGGAAAAGGTATGTTTGGTTTTATTGAATGGCACTCTCTTTCGTTCACTTTAACTGTCATTTTTTGTTTATTGAAACTAAACTTTTAGCATAAACATAACAGCTTTTTGAAAGCTTTAATTAAAATTAATTGTTATTGTTTACATTACAACACATGCTTATTAACTACACGTGCCAATTGAGATTTATTAAAAAAAAAATAAAAAAATACGTCACTAAAATTGAGTAAGGTAGAAACACAATGCTTTAACAAATTTAGAAAAAAAAACACGTTATACCCTCTTATACTTTTCAGTTGGAAATGTTTTAACTAGTTTCAAAAAGTTGTATTTGATCAAGTTCTTCTTGATACAAGTAACTGTAAAATTCAACATGAAGATGTCATACATTGTGCACAGTTGCCAATTTTACTAGTTTTTTTTTTGCGTGAAACTGTCTTGTTCTTTATTAGTTTCCTATTAGAAAGTTTTGAAACTAGTTCAAACATTTCCCACTGGGTTATATATAAATATTACACTTTTTGCTTTTTTGTATTTATACTTACACTCACACAAATAATGATAATTGCACTGTACATTTTTAATAGGCATATGTTTAATTTGATTTATTTAAACAATTCTAATGTAAAAAATTTTTCTCCATAAAGGTATAAATGGTTGGATCGTACTTTTCCCGGCACTTCAAAACAAATTATTCTGAAGAAATTATTATTAGACCAGTTTGTTTTAACACCCTATTTGTTAACCATATTTTATACAGGTAAATTTTTAGCATCTGAAATTAAATTTGTATGAAATTCTTTTAATTTATCCCCAATTTATTACTAGGCATGGCTTACATGGAAGGAGCCGATGATTTAACCTTGGAGTTGAAACAAAAATTCTTAAACACCTTCGAAAGTTCGTGTATGTTTTGGATACCCGCTCAATTATTAAATTTTATATTGATATCTCCCAAATTTCGGGTAATTTATATGGGTGTCTGTGGTTTTGTATGGGTTAATATATTATGTTGGATTAAAAGGCAACAAAGTCCAGAGCAAAAACAAGCTGAAAATATATTAAATTAAAAATCGTTTTCCGAGTTTTGGATTAATATACATATACATATAGATGAAATAGTATTACTATATTAAAAATAATCTAAACTGTTGTTCAAAACAAAATATAGCTTTTAAAGACGCCATTTTATATTGTAGATGAAATTTGTATTAATATTTTTTTGCAAAACTGAAACTTTGCTAAGATTATAAAATAAATTATACAACTATTGCCTTCCAGATAGTGTCATGTTATTTTATATCTGTTGCAGTAAGAGAACTTCTTAGGCCATGAAACTGATTAGTTGATATCTCAAAAATATATCATATACATTTATATACATATGTATGTATGTATGTATGTATGTAAACAGTTTATTTTTTAATTAAAAAGGATATCTAAATGAAATCTTAAAACATGACGAAATTTCATATAAATCTATGACAAGACAATTGTTAAATAAAAACAAACCTTGATATTTAAAGAATTAAATAACTCATCATTCTTTATAAGAGCTCTCTTTTTTATGGTTCTTTACGTATGACTTCTTTCGTTTAAACTTCCTGTTTGTTTAAAAGGACTTACGAAGTAGAATGAAACAACTGAAATGCTAATGATTTATAGCAGATCACTATTTTGTATGAGTGTGCCAAGACAACGTTTTGGTCGGTTTTTATATATCAACACTATGTACAAAAAGTATATGGAATTTAAAAAATGGGTTTAAAAAAACTGAAAATATTTTGGAAATCAACACATCTTCAAGTGCTTCATCCACGATATATAAATTTCATTGAGGCCATTTAAAGATGATTTTAACAAAAATTCACACCATCACATATAGGTGAGAAATATAGTATAGCTATATATTATATTAGCTTAATTTATTGTGTAATTTCGAGATAAAAAAATTAGCATACTCATTATAATGACGAAAAAAGAAATTAATTTTTTAAAAATCTAAAAAAATCCTTAATAATTTTTTTTATTAAATTCCGATTTTTTTTATTTAAACGAATTTTATTCAAATATTAAAAATAAATTTGTTAAAATAATTTTTTATTTACTATAATTGTAAAACGAAAAAAAAAAATATTTTTGTGATCAACAATTTTTAAAACACAAATTCATATTTTTTTATACTATTAATAAAATTTTTTAAACTAATTGGTTGTCGAATTACTATTCAAAATATTTAAAAAAATTTTTTAGTTTTTTTTAAACTAAATTTATTTGATATACGTAGACATTTTAATTAATCTAGATTTTTTATTTGTTCATTTGCCAAAAACCTTTTTTCCCAAATGATTTTAGTTAAAAAAAAAAAAAATAATATGAATAAATGAAATCAAAGTAAAAAAACTTAATTTAATTAATTGTTGTTTAATTTTTTAATATATTTCATTTAATTTTTCAGTCAAAAAAAAGAAGGAAAAAAATTAAATTTATTGTGAAAAAAAATAAATTTAATTAATAAAAATATAAAAGGATTTTAAAACCTTTTTGTGTAATTCCTAACTATTATTCTAAAAAAGTTTCTGTAAAATTAAACAAAAATTAAAATAAAAATTTATTCAAAATATTTATTAAGAAAAACAACAATATTTTTTGTAAAAAGCTAAAAGCTTTTTTTTTAATTGAATAAACTTTTTAAACCAAATAATAATTTAAAAATGTTTCAAAAATTATATAGCAACTTTTTTAAAGGATTTTTTTGAGAAAAATTTTTTGAGAAAAATTCTTTCAGTCTAATTCATAAACACTTCTTGACAGCTTAAGCTGCGTTCACACTACGTGTTTTGCTCGTGTTTTTCTTATTTTTTTTAGCACGTGTAATTTGTACACATAGTGTGAACCCTTTCAAACATTGTTTATGTACAACACATTTTGCAAGACATATGTAAAATTTTCAATTAGAGCAGGTTCTATTTTGGCAAGATAAACATATGAAAATACAACACTGCTTTTGGCGAAAGAAAAACAGAGTAATTTATAAAGATTAATATTGAGAGAAAAATAAATTGTTTAATATTAATTAATTAAAAAATATATAAAATATATAACTTTATTTTTAACAATAATTTTTTGTAAATTCACAAATTAAATCAGCTGTTGTTTACATTTAGAGGTTATGTCATACGGAAATACATATGTACGTTTGAACGCAAAAATTATGAATCGTATGTAAAACGGCAATTTTGACACACACACGGGATTACGTATGGATCGTAAAACTGAATTTACACATGGAAAATACACATAGTGTAAACACACCTTTAATAAGCTGTTAATAAGAAAAAATCGGAAAAACAGTATTCATAAACACAAAATAGCTTATCAAACGTTTAATAAACGTTTGTTAAATTTGAAATTTTTATTGTAGGCTTTACCCTACTTTAAACCTTTCATAAAATGACATATCTCAATGCTTATTTACATTAATTGGTCTAGTTAAAATAAAATTACCATTTTTGTTATTATTTCAATAAAAAATAGATATATGTGTTAAATAAATAAAAAAAAAATGGAATTTATTAATTTAATTGGAAGAATAGGTAAGTATAACAAATTCTACAACTTCTAGTTTTTTATATTATAGCTTATTAAAATGAAGCAATCATAGTATAGTATAGTATAATTTTTTTACGGAAATTAACCCACTAACTACTGTTTTCATAATATTATGAAAATTTTTGATAAAATTTTTCTGCGTGCCTTAAAAAGAACTCAAAAAATATATAGAGGAATTAACCCACTAACAAATATATTTTCATAATATTATGAAAATTTTTGATAAAAAATAGGAAGATATATTTCGAAAAAACTAAAAAGTGTAGGTAAAATCCGTAATATACCCGGTCCTGAAAGGGATATCAAAATGAAGCTAGTGGACCCAGATTTTATTCAGTTTACGTAAAAGCACACATGATATTATTTACTAGATAATTCCATTTTTAAGAAAAAACTCTATTACAAAAATACAAAATTTGCAATAGGTTTATAATGGGTTAATAGATTTTAAATTTAAAAATATCAAATAAAAGGCACTCAAGTAACCCCCAAAAGTTCCTACTTCCCCAAAAAAAAAAATTAAAATCGGAGCGTTGCCCCCCAAAAAGCCCCCTTGTTCCGTACTTTTTAATTCTGATATTCAATTGATATTTTCTGAAATTCAATTGATGTTTTCTTAAATACAATTGATACTTTCTGAAAATCAATTGATATTTTTTCACTTATAAATAAAAATTAATTCAAAACAAACCAGTGTTCTTAATTTGCTACGCCATATTCGTTATTCGACTATTTTTACTACCACGTCGAACAAATATGTGTAAAAAATTATTTTTTTTTATATTGTTATCATTTGTTTACCAATATCTTTTGTTCCTTTATTAAAGTGAAGTAATTTTTCTACAAAAATTAAAATAATTTCTAATATAAAAGAAAATAAATAAAATATTATTCAATTACCGAGTAGATGATTTATTTATTTTATTCATCACTACCAACAAACTGACAACTACAGAGGACTAGTGTTGCCACCACAAAACTATAAATCAAATGAAACGTTTAATAGCTAATTTTCTGTTATTACATGTTTATGAATAGTGTTTTCTAATAATGGTTTATAAGACAAAATCCATGCAATAACAAAAGTATACTTTAGAGGCAAAATAAAGTTTTTTTTTTATGAATTAGACTGTTTTACTCCAAGTAAAATATTAAAAAATTGGTTGAATAAATTATTTCCAAAATATTGAGTTAGAAATTAAACAAATTGTTTTAAAATCTTTATATAGTTTTATTATTTAAATTTATTTTTTTACATTAAATTTAATTTTCATTCTTATTTTTAATTAAATTTTTAAATCAAATAAAAAAATAAATAAAAATTTACTTCACACAAGCTTTTAAATGAATATTATCAATATATGAGTGAAAGTTTAATTTAAAAAAATTAAAAAAAAATAATTATCATGTCTAAATTCGCATTTCGTTATTAAAATATGCATATTTATTTTTTTTTTAATTTATAATTTTTAAAAATTTATCAAAATGTTTATTTAAAAAAAATTATGGAAAAAAAATTTTTTTAATTTATTTTGTTACTATTAAATTTTATTTAATTTTGTTCATATTTTTTTTTTTGATTAATTTTTTAAAATAATTATTAAAATATTAAATTTAAATATATATTGCCTAAGTTCTTATTTACATTTTTTTAAATAATAATTTTAATGTATTTTCTTTAAGATTTAAAATTGTAAAAATTTATAAAAATTCTTATTTTTTAACAATTTCACTGAATTTTTTTTTTGTTAAAATTATTGTTTTTTAATTAATTTTAATTTTTTGTTAGTAAAAAACATTTTCGAATTTTATAAATGTTGTATTTTCTTAAATTTTTTTACTAATATTTTTTAAAGTTTTTTCACAAAAAGTTCATATTTTTTTACGAAATTTTTTGATAGTAAAAAACATTTTCGAATTTTATAAGATTTATAAAAATTGTAGTATATTTCTTTTGGGCTATGGTGGTCAGCTTATAAGTTTTAAATAAAATAAATTAAAACAAAATTTATCTCATTTTCACTCTACGTTTCGTTGACGTTTTTCAACTTAATCAGGTGTTTAAAAATTTTTTTATTATTAATTTGATTAATTTAAACTTAGATTGTCAGGTTACTATTATTTAATAAAATTAAAAAAAAAATTAACTTTCATTTATTTAAAAATATAAATAAAGTTTTTATTTCAAAATTGTTTTTCAACTTAATAAGGAGTTTAAAAATTTTTTTATTATTAATTTGATTAATTTAAACTTAGATTGTCAGGTTACTATTATTTAATAACATTAAAAAAAAATTAACATTCATTTATTTAAAAATATAAATAAAGTTTTTATTTCAAAATTGTTAAATTGTTATAAAAATTTTGATTTTTTAACAATTTCATTGCAAGAGACTTTTATATCCTCCAGGGTTTTTATAAAAAATACAATTTCTACCCCATAAAGTATATATATTCTAGATCCTGTAATGGTGCGGCGTTGGTGGAAGATCCGCTTCCGTTTCCCTGAGCCTTTGCTGGTCGCACGTGCTGGCGTAGGGGCCTAGCTCGCCGGATGGGTGGGGTCTTGCTCAGGCCCAGCGAAACCGCACTACAGATTTTCAAGTGCGATTAAAAAAACAACTGTCAAAAAAACGGACGCTAAATGGGACGGATGGCCATACTTACCTTGGGATTGGGGACGAGGTGTTCTGCCCCTTTTGCCCTCCCTACCATGTTACCTCGACTCCATCTTAATTGGAGGTAACCCACTAAAATGATAAGGTTTGGTTTGGCTTTGTTATGCTACATTGGTTTTAACAAAAAGTTTATTTAACCTTCATTTTAAGGTTATAATTTTAGGTTTTAAATTATGTTAACAACAATTGTAAAAAAATTCTACTTTTAGGAAAAAAATTTTTTTTTTTATATATACATAGTAAAAATTTTTATTTAGACAAATTTATATGTGCAAAATTTTATTCTTAAGAAAATTTTTAAATTTAGCAAAAACTTTTTTTTTTAATTTTTTTTTTTTTTTTTTATTTTCGCAAAATTTCACTTTTTAGAAAAAAATTTTAAGTTTGGCAACATTTTATTTTCAACCAAATTTTAATTTAGGAAAATTTTTAATTTTAGCTTATTTTAAATTTTAGCTTAAGTTTAGAATTAGGAAAATTTTAGTTTAAATTTTATAATTAGAAGACTTTTTATGTAATTTTAGAAAAATTTTAATGTTAGAAAATTTTGTTTAATATAATTTTATAAAAAAAATTAAGTTTGAATGCGATTTTCAATTCAATGTATTTTTTTTTTGTTTTAATTAAATTTAGTTTAATTTTAGCTTTAACAAAAAAATTTTTTTTTTTGTTTTAAATATGGTACCATTTTGTAAATTCTCATAAATTTCTATAATTTTAAATTTAGGTTAAATTTTAAATTTTTATTTCTAGCAAAATTTTAAGTTTAGCAAAATTTAATTTTAAGGAAATTTTAAATTTAGGAAAATGTTAATTTTAGAAAAATTTTAAAGTATAGCATAATTTTAATTTTAGGAGAATTTTTTTTAAATTTAGCTTAATTTTATCCATATTTAGGAAAATTATTTTAATTTATGAAATTTTTAGTTTAAACAAAAGATGACTTTTAGCACTATTTAATTTTAGGACAATTTTTAATTTTTAGCAAAATTTTTAATTTTTAGGAAAATTTTTAAATTTTAATAAAAAATTTTTAATAGTAGAAAAAATTTTTAATAGTAGAACAATTTTAATATTAGCTCACTTTTAATTTTTGCACAACTTTCATATCGCCATATCGCTGGTGTTGCATTCCGATGAGGTACCGATGAAGCTGCTGCATGAAACATGGCATAATGATTGTAATACCTTGGATGATGTGCGGCAGCATGTGGAGAATCCATATCTCCCAGATATTGATGGTTAGGAGGTGTATGATAATTGGCAGTCCATTGTCATGGCTGACCCGCTGAATATGCCAAATTGGCGGCACTATGTTTTTGTGAATATGACAACGTATTATAATAGGAAACAATTTTCGTTTGAGTTTCTATTGTTTAAGAGTAACAAAACTTTTCCTTTTGAGGTTAGAATTGTTTGTCAGCTTTATATTTTATATTATATTTAAACACACACAACGAAATAAATATTTTGTTTTATACTTCTTTAATTTTATTTTTCAAATCAAATTTATTTAATTAATTTTCTAATAAGTTTATTTTTAAACATTTTTTTATATTAGATTATAATTAGATAATGCATATATATTTTTCATTATATTTTTCTTATTGTTTTTGCACGCGTTCTTTGTCTTATTTTTGTCTATTTTTTTTTTTTTTAATTTATTAAGCTTAACTTTAATTTTACTTTTATTTTAACTTTATTTTAACTTTACTTTTCTTAATTTTACTTTAATTTAATTTTAATTTCCTAAACTACATTTTTAATTTTTAAGAGGGTTTTTCCTCAACCGTTCTTCACAATAAACATAATTCAGCTCCTCGATTTAAATTTTACTTTACTACACTAAACCTTCTCATCTTCATTCATTCATCTGCAGATAAAAACCTGTTTATTAAAAAAAACAAAATCACCACCAATTCATTGAGAACATTCATATGCATTCATAATATTCTCTAGTATTTATAACACTCCCACTCATATATGACTATGAGAGCAAGTGAGATCAATACAAGAAAATACGTGGTTTGACCAGCATGATTGCATATGAATGTGTTCATGATTTAATACAACACAATGAAGAGAAAAAACGCCATAAATCAGTTTGCCAAAAAAAAAAAATGCCATCAACATATTACCATATAAGGTGTTGTTTATATGTACATACTTGAACTTGAAAATAATTTCAAGATCAAGGTTATTATTTTTTTGTTTTCTTATTTCTTATTCTGCTTCTAACAGAAATTCTTTTGCTACAGTGCAGAGCAAAACAGATCACCGTCACAATCCTTGTAATCAGCCGAGTCGATATAATGGTATCCGTCTGTCCGTCTGTCTGTTAAAATCACGCTCATTCACAAAATAATCCATTTAGCTGGGTAAACTTAGGATAATATTATTTCGTATTATCTTAAGCAGGCTGTTCTTGAAAATGGGGTAAATTGGGCATCATTGTGCCGAACTATGTCCAAAAATATGAAGACACCTCAAAATTTTTAAAAATATCACTGTGTTTGTTGTAATAATTTAGGATTAAATTTTTCAAATCGTCAAATTGTTGCCTTTTAAATTACTTTGTTTACATTTGTTATAAGTCCAGATATTTATGTAAACGTAAAACCGATGTGGAGGGTACCAACGATTCGTCACAGCCGAATTTAACACTCCTACTTGTTTTTTAATTTATTTGTTATTTTTTTAAATTTTTTTTATAATAAAAAATTAAAAAAAAAAATAAAGAAAAGTTCATATATATTTTTATAATTTATTTAATATGTTTAAGAAGGATTTTATTTAAATTTTATAAAATTTTTGTAGTTAGTTTATTATTTGTTTTTACATTTAAATTTATAATGTGTATGCCATTTAAAAATTGAGAGAAGCCAAATACAAATACTTTTTCTTTTTGAGTTTAGTGTATGTGTATATTCAAATTTGTTATGACCATGAATTTGACTTAACCAAGACACATACACACACTCACCCACACCCACTCAAATAAGTAGTAATTTAGTGTTTAACAATGTTCCATTAGTGGTCACCAGCACTTGGGGTTTTGTTCATTCATTTATTCATTTCTTGTGTAAATGTATGTTTATATGGCAAACAAGATGGTTGTCGGTATATATAGTATATGAATATGATAAAATGTTACTTGTTTTTTTTTTTTTGCAAACAACTAAAAACCTTAATATACAAAAAGTTTTCTAAAGAACAACAACAAAATTTCTAAAATATTTTTCTAGTACAAGACCACTTGCTACCTATACTCCCCTCATTTTTATTATTATTATTTTTTTTTATTTAGGAGTTGGTCTTCTTATTTACTTCCGCTTGTTTGTTCAAAGCGGAAAATTAATTCCATCTTGGCTTGTTTCCGTTTATCTTGTAAAACACAATTTTTTTTATATTCTTCATCTTATTCTCTATAATTTGACTTACATAGCAAGTAGACAAACTGACTGACTACCAAGCTTTTATCAGTGAAGTGAAGATGTGTTTGTAGTTGGACTAGTAACTATTGTTGTAGTAGTAGTGGTGTTAAACGAAAGTACGAGTGGAGTTTATTATTTTGGTCGTCATCGTTATTTTCTTTATTTTGGTTCTGTGTATGTTCTTGTACTTGTTTTGTATATTTTTTTTTCTCTGTTTAAATGTTTGATTTTCTTTTCAGTTTTTTTTTATGTACTCGTAGTTATTGTTGATATTCCCGCTTTGTTGGTTTTGTTCTTATTTTACACTTGAAGTTTAGAGCTGAAAATAGAGCATGGAGGGGCATTTAGGCTGGAGGTCATTTTATGTAAAAAAAGAAGTGAATTTATTTTTCATCACATCGAATCACGTACTCACTATATCATTACAGAATCAGGTCGAGAAAATTATCAGATCCCAACCATACTGGGTACAAGTCATATTAATTTATTTTTTTAATTTTATTATAATTCTAACAGAATAAAAATAAATTCTGATAAATCACAGTGTTAGACAATAGTTGAATCTAAGTTAAATGGATACAAAGGATGATACAATTTCAACTTATTTTTAATAGTTTATAATTTTAATTTCCAAAATAAAAGAAAGTAAAAAAATTAATTTTTAATTTTTCGTTTTTATTTTTCGTTTTAAATTTTTTATATTTCATTTTTTATTACTCATTTTTTATTTTCCATTTTTAATTTTTTATATTTTAATTTTTTATTTTTTATTTTTCATTTTTTTTTTTTTCATTTTTCATTTTTAATTTTTTATTTTTCCCTTTTTTATTTTTCAAGATTTATTTTTCATTTTTAATTTTTTATTTTTCATTTTTTATTTTTCATTTTTTATATTTTAATTTTTTATTTTTAATTTTTTATTTTTCAAAAATTTTTTTCATTTTTAATTTTTTATTTTTTATTTCTCATTTTTCGTGTTTCATTTTTCACAACGCATTACAGAGAGAATTCCTTTATCAGTCGAACTAGCCTTATATGGAATAAACTCCTCGCACTAGTCTTTCCTGACAGTTATAATTTAATAAACTTTAAGTAAAATATCCACAAACACTACTCCCTTTCCTCTCTTTCTCCCTTCCCATAACCTATTTTCCTGAGATCAACACAATACACTGCATCTGTAGGGGGCATCCCCTGAGTGTTGGTTAATAATTAAAAAAAAAAAAAAATCAATAATTTGGTTCAGCCAAATTATCATCAAAACGCAAAATGCCATAAAGAAGAACAGTTTTATGATAAGTTTTTGCTAAAAGCATTCTTACCTCAAATGGCGTTGATAGTTGAATAGCCCAACGATTCCTTAACATCGCGTGTACCTTTCCAACAACAGAATTTATGTGATTTGTACATGAAAGTTGAGTATTGAAAATTATTTCTAGATTTGTTGTGCTTTGAACGAAAACAATATTCGCGTTATTAATTTTTATATTCTCGTCAATTTCTAGTGTTCCGTTATTTCTCGATATTAGTTCGATTTAGATACAATCCATTCAACATAGCCCAATTATGAATACTAGCAGATTCCAGCGCTCGAAATTCGAGTGCAATTTCTAGGCAACTTTATTTGTCAACTTAGCCAATTCACAAACCAACACTTTTTTGGTTTATTATTATTGTGAACGAAGATAACAAACTCATTAACGAACACATCAACAAATTTAATAAACACACTCATAGCATATGTATAATTTTCTGTATGTGTTATTAGCAACTTTAAATGCAATTTACTCAAAATAAAGGAAAAAAAATAAAAAATCAAAACGGCTAAAAAGAAATATCTTTCAAATAATATACGTTTGGTCAAAATCGGGATAAAATGGTAGAACAAAACATCGGTTAGAAGAAATCGCCTAGCCTATTAATATTATAGATACCACTACGTGATCGGGGTATAATGAGTTTTGTGCAGATGTTTGAACTATCGACTCAGAGTCATTTTCTGAGTCGATTTAGCGATGTCCGTCCCTCCGTCCGTCTGTCTACTACAGGTCGCAAATATGAATATCGTATTTTTATTGATTTTGGTATATAAGATTTGATCGGTCATAGGACGAACTTTATTGAAATTGGTGAAAATCGGTGCAATGCCAAACCTAGTCCCCAAACAAACGTCCCCTTGAGATTGACCTAAATTAGTGTAAGTTCCAAATTATCATATAGATCAAATTTGCTTTGTGTGTGTTCATTACATCCATTAATTAGAAGTTTAAAAATAAACTCTGTAGGACATTTGTTAGTCATAGGTCCATATAAAGCTACTTTCTGATATTCACTTAATTCTATCAAAAAACAAAAATATTTCACATATTTTTCTCTAATTTGGTTTGTATATGTTTTTGCAAAAATAAGTGTGATTACCAAATATGGTAAGGATCAGTCCATTTTTCGGCCTAGTCCCCATATATAAATATAGCATCCGATATGAGCTTTTTAATATTTGCAGGCAAAAAAAATAAAAACAATGCCAATCAAATTTGGTTTATGCTTATATTTTTGGACCGACTAAAATGTTCTTACTTGTTTTTTCCCCAAAATATTAAAAACGTTAGTAAAACAAAACAAAATAAATTAGAAAATGAAGTTATAACTTTTTAAATATATTTTTTCCTTAAATAATTTAACATTTTATGCTAAAAATAATACAATTTAATGTTATTTTCTTTATTTTTAAATATTGCGTCATTTAGACCCCAACAAGGCAAACGGGTTAAATTACCAAAAACTATTCCAGAATACATATTCCTTTATTGTTTTCTTCATCACTCATAATTCTTTTAGCTAAAAACATAGCCATTCTAAAAAATGAATGTTGACCTTGAATCGTCAAGGGTTATCGTTTTTTAGCCGATTTAGCAGGGTGGCAGCCCTGCGCATATAATATAAAAAAGGAATATCAATAATTTTACTTTTATGAGTACAAACATTTGAAATTTCGATAATATAAAAAAATTAAAAAAAAATTCAAAATAAAAATTAACCCATAAAAACCAAGTTTTTATTATACACCCTTTCTTTCATTGCGACTTTTCACATTAACATTAGATGCTCTCACTCCAATTTAAAAAGCTCTCTCTGTTATAGAAGATATTCGATATTGAATAATTATTTTGCTTAGGAGGTGAACCCCCCACCACCCTTGATCCATTCCCGCCAATTTACGGCACGACTATTCACATTAACAATATATGCCCTTACACCAATTTTCAAAAATCTCCTTGTTATAGAACTCGAGATATTTAATATTGAATAATTATTTTGTAAGGGAGCTCCCTTACAACATGTGGATGAGAAAGCAATATTTATGATCTCATTTGTCCCACTTAAATTAATAACTACTGGTAATAAGGAAACTGTTTGGAAAAACGAACGCCCGTCTTCTATTAGATGTTGCAGACCAATAAAATTGTATATGAAAAGTGGGCATAAAAGTAGGCGTGGTCAATAAGAAGCATATGGGCGTCAAAGTAGGCGTGGCCAGAAAGAAGCATATGGTGACCTTCCATGGAGTACAGAGATTCTATGTACCAAATTTCAGAGAATTCCGTTGAAAAATACAAATTTCTATAGCGGTCAAACAAACAAACAAACAAACAGAAAATGGATTTTATATATATAGATTTGGGAGTCGCAATTGGTTCATTATCTGAAGAAGCTCAAGAGGCATACAACAAAATTTTTAGACCTGTAAGGCTAAATAATAGCAGAAATGTATCAAGAAAATTAAATAATGAAGACGTATTTCACTGCCTTTTAATATCTTCAGATCAGTTAATAAGTAGTACACTAAAACCTCGATGTGTCGCCCCGATTTGCGTTGATTCGATTTGCATCGTCTAAAAAAAAATGAGTGGCCTCGAATTGCATCGCTTATGTTTTGTTTTGCGTCGCAAAAATAAATTGTGGCTTTGAATTGCGTCCATAATGCTTCAATTTGCGTCGTTTTCTTATTTGTGCATACAAAGGGGATTCCCATTTTATTAGCTTTTGGTCAATTATGTACATACATACATATGTACAAAACAACGATATTCAACGTTTTACAGTTTTTAGTGTCAGTTTACAAGAAGTATTTGTGCGATAAAGTGTAAGGAGAAATTTCTGCTCCATAAAGCGAAAACAAATTACATTGAAACAAAAAATATACATTTTAAAACATTTGAAGTCTGGTGATAAACCTGCTGATATTGCAAAAACCATGGGTTTTGCTCCAACTACAATAAGAACAATTTGTAATCGTGATACTGAAAAAATTAAGGACTATGGTAAAACTGCCACACATTTGCAGTCAGCGCAAGTTACTAAAGTTAGAAGTTCACTTATGGTAAAAATGAAGTCCCGTCTATGCATGTGTATATAAAACCAGAAAGAGAGAAGAAAGCCACTGAGCCAAATGCTTATTCAAAACAAGGCACTATCGATATTTAACGATCTAAAAAATAATTCTCCTTCAACAAGTGGTGAAATATTGGAAGACTTTGAAGCTAGCAGAGGTTGGTTCAGCCGTTTTAAAACCAGAGCAAATCTACATAATGTTGCATTGAAAGGAGAAGCAGCTAGTGCAGATATTTCAGCAGCAAACAAGTTTAAAGAAGAATTGAAATCCATTATAGAAGAAGGCGGATACTCTCCAAAACAAATCTTAAACGTCGATGAAACTGGGCTGTTTTGGAAACGACTTCCACAGAGGACATTCATTTCGAAGTCTGAAAAATCTTGCCCAGGGTTTAAAGTCAGTAAAGATCGATTCACGCTTCTCTTAGGAGGAAATGCTGAAGGTGATTTCAAGTTTATACCTCTTATTTATCATTCTGAAAACCCAAGACCTTTTAAAAACGTTAAAAAAAGTGATCACCGGTCCAAATAAAAAAGCTTGGATTACAGCAACTCTGTTTAAAGACTGGATAGAGAATTGCGCAGTTCCAGAATTAAAGGCTTACAGTTCTTCTGAAAATATAGAATTTTAAATAATTTTGTTGATAGACAATGCTCCAGGGCATCCAATATTTTCAGATGACATTTCAGAAAATATAAAAGTTTTGTTTATGCCGCCAAATACCACATCAATTTTGCAACCTATGGACCAAAGTGTAATATCAAACTTTAAGTGTTACTATCTACGACGAACTTTTAGTCAGCTACTTCATGCAACAGATGGTCACAATAAGCCTTCCATGAAAGAGTTTTGGAGAAACTATAATATTTTGATGGCCATTGAAAATATGAATCAATCAATGGAAGTAAAAAAAACATGTATGAACGGAGTTTGGCGGCAAATATGGCCTGACTGCGTCCTAAATAATATTCCAGAAATAAATGATGTAAATAACATTTGTCAAGAAATTGCTGAACGTGCTAGCACAGCAGAAGTTTATGTTATGGAAGAAGACGACATCAATTAGCTATTAATGTCTCACGATGAATTTCTTAATACAAACGAAGATTTATTTTCTATTGATGTGGAACACGCATTAGAGGACGAAATACTTACGCCCAATAATGTAGCAGAAGAAAAACATCTGAAGGTCACTCAGATATCAGAAGGTATGGATATTTTTACAGACAACGATCCAGACGAAAATTTTAGCAGCAAAGTTTTAAGCGCTATGACAGATACTATTGATTGTTATAAAGAAATTTATTTACAAAAAAAAAAAAAATCAGTTCAAATTCAACAAAAGATAGACCATTTTTTTCAGAAAGATAGACAGCTATCGAATCACGCAAAGTAATAAAAATTATTTAAAAATTTAATTTTATGTTTGGGTTGATTTTTTACATGTATGAATTGGCTTTAATTTATTTTTTACTTTACGTTATCTTTTTGTTGCAATAAATGTTACAAAATATATCTATGCATTCATTTATTTATAGTAAAAATTTTTAACTTTTCTAAAAATGTTCTTCTGGAACGAATTAAAGAAAACTCCATACAAATACATGAAGAAAAGTGATTCGATTTGCGTTGTTTCGCATTGCGTCCCGTTTTGTCGGTCCCAATTAACAACGCAAATCGGGGTATTAGTGTATTAGAATTAAGAAAGAGAAAAATAACACCGAGTTGCTTCCAGAGGCCTTAGAATTAGTCGCTTAGTTTATATTAGTTTATTTTGGTGTAGTAAAAAAAAAAGCTATTATCTGTACAAATATGAAATAAAGTTATTTTAAATATGTTGTTTAATGTGTTAGTTATGTTTAAAAAAATCTCATAAGTGTTTTAGGATTCACCCATTTTTTTTTAAAATCGTGTTCAGCGACCCCAAAAACCCCCGAGTACCAAGTTTCAAGCCAATCCGAGCATAAAGAAAAAATTTTTCCGCCATATTGGATCCGCCATTTTGAATTTTAAAAATGTGATATTAGATTCGTGTTCACCGAGCCCAAAAAGCCCCGAGTACCAAATTTTAAGCCAATCCGAGCATTAGTAAAAAATTTGGCCGCCATATTGGATCCGCCATTTTGAATTTTTTAAATCTGATATAAGATTCGTATTCAGCGGCCCTAAAAACCCCCGAGTACCCTGTTTCGAAAGTTTCGGTGAAGAAATATAGGTGCCAAATTCTGCCATGTTTTCCATACCTTTTCTTATCCCCTAAATAGGGGTATTTTACTTTTTCGTGCTTTAAAAAGTGTTAGTGAGATAGACGCAGGTTCAAACCTCAATAGCAAAAATTTCGTATAGTAACAATTAATCAATTATAATATAACAATTACAATTACAATTACAATGTTGATATAATAACTAATGAAGAGAGTAGTTATAATTTTTAGAAATATATGCTTTTTTCTTCTCTACCACGCACTATTAAGAAACATATCCAAGTTTGAAATTCTCAATTAGAAGAATTTCATCTCAGATATGGCTAATCTATAAGTCTAGATGTTACCAACTACATCATGAATATATTATACCAATGTTGTAGATAAAACAAGTAAAGAAATTAAAAAAAGTATGGCAGATATAAAGAAAATTTATTATGTTGGTTTTGGTAGTCTTGATGTTGCTGTTGTTCTTTTCTTAGATAGAATTTTTTTCTGATAGTATTATTTGCTGTTAAACACAAGTTGTGTTATTAAAGTTTACTTGCTGCTTTCACTGGCTTGCTAAACAACAAAAAAAAAAACCGAGTCCTATGTTCATTTTGAAAAAGAGGATGCCTGTTTTATTTTGTGGAATGTTTGTTGTTTGCCTTGTTCTATACTAAATAAAAAAGAAAACACCGAAAAAGCGGAAGGAAGTGACCAAGGGTACCAGTCAGTTTTAATAAACTTTACTTTTGTTGTCTAATAAAAAAAGGGACGTCTAATAGTCAGCTACTGAAGATTCATTTAGGAAAATCGTTAAGAAATCTAAAGTCTATAAAGTACTTACACTTACACAGTCTCCTCTTGGCACCTTTCGTGGCTTGAAAAATTATTTAAGCTGAAAAGCATAAATATTAATTTCAAAAATTAATTCTCCCTGTTTGTTGTTTTATTAATGCCAGATTCTTGTGAAAGTGAAAAATATAAAGCAGACGTACAAATTTATACTTTATGTTTTCTTTTTTTTTATTTTAATTATTTTTGCATTTCATTAAAGACAACGATGCTGCCTGGGTGACTGGTACTGTTGTCTGTTTAATACCGTTTAATTGCTGTAAATTTCCTAGTAGAGCTACTTGTAAAATCTTGGCACATAATCTAGAAACCAACAAACATTGAATTTTAACCGAAGCAACAACACCCTCATCGCCTGCTTTCCTTCGTTTTTAGGTTGACATTAGATACCGTCTAAATAACGTACGATTATGCATTAGCTCCTGCCCTGCTGGCAAACAAGTAAGTAATTCGTAATTACCGCTAAAACAAATACATAATACGACTAAAACAAGAAATTAATAGCAGAGGCATGTACACGAAGTAACAGTAAATTCAATGTGTTCGACTTTGACTACTACTACTACCACTATTACTTCAATAGCACAAGAGCATGTGTTAGATAAATATACTACTCATTTATACAGATATGAGGGCTGTTCCATAATTAATGGGCTTAGAATTTATTAAAGTGTTATAATATTGCGAATTGGACGAATTTCCTCATAACTAATAAAGATTTTTTATTTTATTTTTTTAAGCCTAGTTCCGCGAAGCCGAGTGGCTTGTCTGCAGATTCTAATTTTTGGGTCCAAGGATAAGCCGGATTTGGCTAGTTTTTTGCAGCGACAGACCAAAGCCTCTGGTGGGTATCGAACCCACGACCCCCGCATGATAGGCGAGCATGCTACCTACTCACATACCGAGGTGCTTAATAGGCAAATTGAAAATTGCATAGTTTTTGTTGGTTTTTTCTCTCTAAAAATGATTATTTTTATTTTTAACTCTTATGGCGCAATATGGACAAAAGTTTTTGCGAATTTTTGCAGAATTTTTTAAGTTCAGTTCAGGGTCGTTGAAAGCGATCCAACCAAAAATGAAGTTATGAAACTTATATTTATAACTTAATTTTTTTTTTCGTTGCTTTATTTTCTAAGACAACATAAATTAATTCTGAGGATTATTAGCCTACTAATAAAAACTAGCAGATTCCAGCCCTAGAAATGCTAGGAAATTTTATTCTTTTATATAATAACGACCATAAAAGTATGCTAATCAATTTTGGCCAATTCATAATTCTACACTTTTTATACCCTATATCACTATGTGGTTTGGGTATAATGACTATGTGCTGTTTGTAACAGCCAAAAATATTCATCCTAGACCCATCTTTAATTATACCGATCGACACAGAATCACTTTTTAAGTCGAAATAGCCATGTCCGTCCGTCCGTCCGTCTGTGTGTCCATATAAAGCTTGTAATCAAACTACAGGTCGCAAATATCAATATATTTTGATGAAATTTGATATATAAGCTTCCATCGGCCATGGGATGAACGCTATTGAAATTGGTGAATCGGTCCATGTTCAGACCTAGCCCCCGTACAAATGACCCCTATGAAACCGACATAAATTACCATAAGTTCTAAATTATCATATAGATCTCAGACAAATTGGTTTTGTATGTGTTTATTACATCCATTAATCAGTATTTCAAAATTACTCCCTATAGGAAAATTCTCAGTCATAGGCCCCATATAGAGCTGCTTCCCGATCTTCACTTAAATCTATCAAAAAACAAAAATATTGCACAGATTTTTCTCAAATTTGGTTTGGATATATTTTTTCAAAGTATAAGTGACTATACCAAATATGGTCAGGATCGGTCCATTTTTCGACCTAGTCCCCATATAGATATATCATCCGATATGAACTTTTTCATATCTGCAGCGAAAAAAATTAATAAAAATGCCACTCAAATTTGGTTTATGCTTATTTGCTATATCCAATTAGTTGGACCAAAGAGATAGGGTCTCTTAACCATGGTATAGGGTATCGTATAGTCGAGCTAGACCGACTATAATTTTCTTACTTGTTAAATATCGGTTATTGTCGTTATTATGTCCACAAACATAGCATTGTATAATTTTATGTATGTGTTAGTAGCAACTTTAAATGCATTTTACTTAAAAGAAATGTAAAACTTTAAAAATCTCTATATCTGTGGACAGCTAAAAGGAAATACCTTTCAAATAAGATAAGCTTGGCCAGAATCGAAAGAAAACTATGGAACAAATCGTCGATCACAAGAAATTGCCTTACCTATTAATATTATAGATTATTCACGTTAAAAAATATTAGGTTAAGGCCAACTTTGATTACCCTAAAAGTATAACTTAAATATTTCCCAAGTTCGTACCTCATTAACTTAAGAAAGTGAAAGTGAAGTCGTTCTTTTGTGATAATATATTTTAAGAATAGTGAAAATCTCAACGTTTAATAAGATCAACAATTTCAGTCCTAAATTTCTCAAGTTTTATAAGGGATAGAGAAGTCATTCAGAATTCTCTCATTTGAAAGCGAATATCACAAGTTTTTAGTAAACATGATTTTAAAGGTTATTGAGTTGTAGCTGAAAAACTAATCAAACTAACATCAAGATAAGAAAAAAAATAAAAAATAGAACGCCAAACCCTTAAGAGGTTTTGTTATATAGGATTTATTATATTTTACCCTGACTTTGAAATTCTCACCCCCCCTAAACGATGACCCCAAAACAGTTCTTCAGTGCTATTATTATGCTTCCGACAAAGCCAGTCTGAATTGGGGTTGTAAAATATTCCTGTTTTAACTTTGGTCTATTAAAAGATTCAAAAATATTTTTTTCTTCATTCAAGCGATCAAGTTTTAAAAATAAAGAATAAAAACAGAGATTAAAAATAAATGAAAAATTTATTTACTTGAAATAAAACAAATTGCGATCTTATTTTATATTTTTTTTATCTAAAGAGAAATTTTAAAATATTCTAATAATTTTTTTTTTTTAAATAAAAAACGACTTAAGTAAATTCAGATCACATTTTATGTTTTTTTCAGATTTAATTGCAATTCATAAAAATTTAGAATGAAGAATTCAGAAAAGTTTTCAACAATTAAAGTAATAATTCAGTGTGGTTTTGTAAAAAATCTATAACAAAAAAAAAACGTATTAAGTGATTTTTATTTTTGATTGATTTAGAAAAAAGTTTTAAATTTTTTTTAAGCAACAAGTCGAGAGATTTTAGATAAATTGATAGTTTTTCAGATATTAAACTATTTTTTTTAAACGCTTTTAAAAATTCTATGTTTTATACGATTAGTCATAACAAATTGATAGGATTATTTGTTAGACGAAAATCATCATTTGAATGTTGTTCTATCGATTTTTTTTTTAACTTGATCGTTTAAACGAATAATTCTTAACCGATTGACAACTCTAGTCTCAATATTTCACAAACATCCTTTGCACATCCTTAGCTTTTTCGCTTATTACAGCAACAACATATATACAGCTTTATAATCAGTTCTATTTGGTTTTGTTCTTATTTCAAGTTCTTGTTATCTTGTAGGAATATGTTTTGGTATTTGTTCAGGTTTTCGTAATGAAAAAACTGTGCGAACGCTAAAAAAAAAAGAAAAAACAAAAAGAATTAGAAATCAATTTAACAGTTGTGTTTGTTTTACGTTTCGTTTGTTCAATGCCAATATAAATACACATACCATACTTTAACATATATTGTCATACATTTAATTTGGAGTGAGTGAGTATTGGTAAAGTCAATAATTCTGTACTCACAATTTTTCACAGAAATTATTGCTTTATTTAGGGTACTCCTACATTTTAATTAAAAATTTCTGAGAATTCTATTGTAATTCTATTGGCCATTGTAAGTTGTTTGCAGATGATGATGTGATGAACGTAATGGAGAATGTTTATATTAGTGATTATTAATTTTTAAGGATCGTTTATAAGTTTTAAAATATGTATATACAAATGAATAATTAGGTTCTTGAATAATTAATTCGAACGCTTAGTATCTTGGTATCTTATAACAGAGTCTTTTAACAATTGTTTAGATTAAAACATATTGAAAAAATGTTTTGTTGTAAAAAGGTTTTTTTAGTGTTTTTTTGGTGAACAATTATTTAATTAAAAAAAATTTTAAGAAATAAAAATGTTATTAAGGTAAAAAAAATTTAGATGTACAGTAAAACACTTCGTTCCAAAAGTACATCAAAAAAATTAAAAAAAGGGGAAAATATATTTTTACTTAAAATAGTTTTCAGATGACAAAAATATTTTACAGTTAAAATATTTATTTGTTAGTTTGAATAAATTTTTAAGTGATTAAATTACTTTTCAGTGTATTTTTACAGATCATGCAACATATGAATTAATACCTAATCAAGGTCTAAATGTGCCTTACATTGTTTCAAAAAAATGTTCGAGGCGAAACACATTTTTTTTGAGTTTAAAAAATTGTTCAAGTAAAAAAATATATAATATATATATTTGGGTGGGTCAATTATTTTTATTCCATGGGCTCATCGCGATTCTGGTACTATGGGCCATAACCTCTAAAATCATTTTCGAACCCTCCAAAATTTCGATGAAAAAATCGATTTATGTCATATATGGGTACCCCATATAAAATTATATTGGAGGGTTCGAAAATGGTTTTAGAGGTATGGTTCCCCACATAATTTTATATGGGGTACCCATTTGACTCACTCTATTATCTATAATATTAATAAGTTAGGTAATTTCTTGCTACCGATGTTTTGTTCTACCGTTTTATCTCGTATATTATTTGAAAGGTATTTCTTTTTAGCTGTTCACCAGTTTTACAGCTTTTTTAATTTTTCCTTTATTTTGAGTAAATTGCAATAAAAGTTGCTACTAACACATACATAAAATTATACGTATGCTATGTGTGTGTTTATTACATTTGTTAATGTGTTTGTTAATGAGTCTGTTATCTTCATTCACAATAATAATAAACCAAAAAAGTGTTGGTTTGTGAATTGGCTAAGTTGAGAAATAAAATTTTCTAGAAATAGCACCCGAATTTCGAGCGTTGGAATCTGCTAGTATTTATATATATGGGGGATTTCATGTCAAGTGCACCAACTTTTGAAATCGATGTCTTCCGATCGGGATGAAATTTGCACCAAGGTTAGTCCTATTGGATAGTAGTTTAGACACAATTTTTCAACAAGATCGGTCCAGATCTCTCTGAGTTAGAGGGGATCAAAATTTGACATTTTGGCCAAACAGGTGTTTTTTCTCAACCATCTAACTTATTACCTATTGTTCTTAGAAAATTTTCTCTCAAATAGTTTAGATAGCTATTTCTTCAATATTTGGGAAAAAAATACTTAAGAAAAAAAAAAATTTTGTACTTTTTTTTTGCTAAATCAAAGCATTTTTTGCCTTTTTTTTCAAAAAGGGCATTTTTTTCATAAGAAAGCTTAGGATTTTTCCTTTAAGAGCTTTTTGGTCGCTTAGTGGGATGGGAGTGGGATATCTATCAAAATAAATATTTTGTAACTCAAGACAACGGTTTTTCAATTTTTCACAAATGCACTATTTTGAATTTTTTCCTATTTGTTTGTAAAACCTTACAAATAAAACTTATACTGAGAAACTAGACAAATTAACCTTTCCGAAGGTATGTAACATACCTAACTAAAATTTTATACCCTCGATACTGTAATACCCAGAATATGTTAACCTCAGGAAAAAAATCGCTTTTTTTCTATAGAAATGTTAAAAAATTATTATTTTTTATTTATTTTTAATAATAATTAAATTAATGTATAATAATAATAATATTAAAAATAAAAAGATAAATAATTTATTAAAATTTAATCTTAATTGCATTAGATCCATTTATATCATAACTATTTTTATACTTAATTTATTGTAGCTGATGAAGTATTTAAGTCTTGTAAATTTTTAAATACCCAGTCTTTCATCCAGCTTTTTTGTCGCCTTTATTTACTGCGTTTTTTGTCAATCCTTTCTTGGCGTTACTAGGTTCAGCTGTTGATTTCGCTGCTGGTTTATTTGTTGACTTTGGAAAGAAATCGCATTGAATAGAGGCAGAAAACTTTTTCAACTTGAGTCTTCCATCGACAAGCGGTACAAAAGCATGGTATTGAGCAGTGCCATCGATTGTTACCGCAGCATCGAATCTGCTCATCAGTGTTTTCAATGTTTCCTGATGATCCTCTTTGCTACTAAAAACTATTTTAGTTTCTTTACAATAACTCTTTGCCCAATGGAATAAAGCAGTCGCATCTAAGATGCGATCTTGATGAGAGCACTGAAGGCTATACTAGGCTGCATTTCTTTTAAGGTTTGCTAAAATACCATCATATGCTCCTTTACCATGAGCAGTAGGATGAAAATGCCACTCAGCTGGCATTCCAAAATCTTTTTAAAGGCCATAAGATTTGCCAAGCCACTTTTGTTTTTAAAATGTTGACGAGCTCCGTCCGAAACGTAGTATACCTTCTTTACTGTAAATTAAGATTTTAGAAATTTTAGCATTCTCTTCTGGTACTCATAAACTGCAACGGTATCATGTTTTAAATCGTCGGATATGATTGCCATACTTTAGTGTTCCAGTTTTTCATCTTTCATGTAGTAAATAACTACTGTGAATATAGTTGCTTGGTCGTTATTGAAGTGGAATGCTTGTATGGCATCCTGAAGAACATATTTATAGTTTTCTGCGAAATCATATGATATAACGAATTCACCAGACTTCAAATATATCTTCAAATCCTTGAAGAATGACCATTGCTCTTTGACTAAAAAGTCATGGGTTCTTAAGTTTAGCAATCCTGTACACATTTCTTCCACAAATCATCCACATTTAAAATTATTGTTTTCAATGTGGATCTGTCAGTCTGAATCCAAGAATCATTGACCTCCTCTATATATTCTCGATCTAAAGAGTTGATTAAATTTTCTTTGATGAATATGGTTTTCGGGTAATTGGTACATTCACCTAAGTGGCAAGAAGTTGTTGCATTAGGACACATAGTCAATTTAAGGCAATCGCGGTAATCGTGTAAATCTTCTGCCGAATCATCTGTTAAATACTTTAAGTTGATTTCCTTCAACATCAGTTTAACATTTTCATGGTAAATGCAAACGCATACTGTGTGAGTTCCGCTGCTTTCTGCCAAAACGCAATGTTTTGGCTTCATTTGGGTTAATTTCGTGAAGCTAATTCTAACATCCTCGTGTTCAGATTGAAATGTTGCAAATAACTCTTTCAGGTTACAGATAACCATTCTCTTCTGTTATGTTATAAATATATGTTACTACCTTCGGAAAGGTTAATTTGTCTAGTTTCTCAGTATAAGTTTTATTTGTAAGGTTTTACACACAAATAGGAAAAAATTCAAAATAGTGCATTTGTGAAAAATTGAAAAACCGTTGTCTTGAGTTACAAAACATTTATTTTGATAGATATCCCACTCCCATCCCACTAAGCGACCAAAAAGCTCTTAAAGGAAAAGTCCTAAACTTTCTTATGAAAAAAAAAAAAAAATGCCCTTTTTGAAAAAAAAGGCAAAAAATGCTTTAATTTAGCAAAAAAAAAAGTCTAAAAAAAAATTTTTTTTTTTTAAAGTATTTTTTTCCGAAATATTGAAGAAATAGCTATCTAAACTATTTGGGAGAAAATTTTCTAAGAACAATAGGTAATAAGTTACATGGATGAGAAAAAACACCTGTTTGGCCAAAATGTCAAATTTTGATCCCCTCTAACTCAGAGAGATCTGGACCGATCTTATTGAAAAATTGTGTCTAGACTACTATCTAATAGGACTAACCTTGGTGCAAATTTCATCCCGATCGGAAGACATCGGTTTCAAAAGTTGATGCACTTGACATGAAACCCCCCATATATATTTGGGTGGGTCAATTATTTTTATTCCATGGGCTCATCGCGATTCTAGTACTATGAGCTATAACAAGCATATTTGACCAAGGAACCATACCTCTAAAATCATTTTCGAACCCTCCAAAATTTCGATGAAAAATCGATTTATGTCGTATATGGTTACCCCATATAAAATTATTTTGGAGGGTTCGAAAATGATTTTAGAGTTATGGTTCCCCACATAATTTTATATACGTATGCTATGTGAGTGTTTATTAAATTTGGTAATGTGTTTATTAATGAGTTTGTTATCTTCATTCACAATAATAATAAACCAAAATAGTGTTGGTTTGTGAATTGGCTAAGTTGAGAAATAAAATTGCCCAGAAATTGCACTCGAATTTCGAGCGCTGGAATCTGCTAGTATTTATATGTTGTATATTAGGGTGACAGCCATTTTTTTTGGAACTTCAAGACGTGCGAGTCGGATTATTGTGACACTGGATCCAAAACTTTAGTGCGCAAAATTTGAGCTAAATCGGACGATGCTTTCTGGAAACGCATTGAGTTCAAAATTCGAATATGCATTTATGTAAAAAATATAAAAAAAAATAATTTTTCACAATAATTTTGACATTAATAATTGCGTTTCAATTAAATCAATTAATAAACCATAATCTAGAGTACATTATCTATCTAATAAAACAACAAAATCTATCATCGGTTGAAAAACAGCCAAGTTATATCAAGTTACCCAGGCAATAAATGCGCCGCAGATCACTTGATTAAGAAAATCGAGCTCACATTTTTAAAGACATTGAAATAATTTACAACAACAATATTTAGGCATGCTCCTGATCCCAAAATGATTTTATGTAAATTATTTTGCACCTCGTCTATTGTTATGCCGTTCTAAATTAATGTCAAAACGGTACGCACTTTTAACAAAAATTTTGTTCAAGAAATTTACCGAAATCCACGATTGGACTTTAAGGTCTTATTAACAAAATGTATTTGATTAGAAATGCCAAATGTTGTAGGTAGCCTGTTCTTAATTTGGCGAGGGCAGTGTTTTTATTTAAGCGAATTTGACGAAAAATTTGATTTTTCATACTTTTTGAACTGTAAGGCTACATCTTTTTGGAATTTCATATTTCAAATATCTTTTGTCAAAATATTATACTACTTGATATAAGTTCTCAATATTGTAAATTAAAGTTAAATTTAAATACTATAAGTTGTCCCCCTTTAAGGTCAAAAGTCAAATTTAAGGATATTAACATTTTTTTAAAACAAATAACGAAATAATATATACTTGTCGAAGGATTACGATAAAACTTGTTGATAATATTTTAATTATTATAAAAAGTAATATCTGGACTTATTTTCTGAAATTAACCCGTGGGGTACTCTTGATGTCAAATTGAGTCTTTAAGAAAATTTATAAATATTTTCTTCATTAGAATTTTTTTTAAATGAATGATTAGAACCTTAGAATTGACGTAGAAAAATAGTTTAAGCCCTGAAGATGTCAACAACTGTTTGACGAAACGTTGCACAGTGGTGCCCGTAGAGCAAACGAGGTTGCAAAAATCAAAATTTTCATGTGCGCCGACGAAGTTTTGAATAAACCCATGTTATAGGATCAACGATTTCAAATATGCTACTCTTAATAATATCACATTTTTAGTTTAGAAGACCGGCTTTCGGTTTTCAAAAAAACACACAATTTTTAGTCAATTTGTTGCGATTTCAGGTGTAATATCACGAAAAATAGGTAACAAATCGCCTTATTTTTTATTTGTGTTGATTGATGTATTTATTAAATGTATAATGATAAAAAAAAAGTTAACTGTTTGCTTTGAGTTTCTCCTGGTAAATCACTATTTAAATACTATCCGTTTTTTTACCATTTTTCAACTTTGACGGAAAATAAAAAAAATCTATATTTTTCTATATTTGCCATATTTGCAAAACATGTTCTTTGATTATTTCTTTATATAATTCAAAAGGTTTTATCTGCCCGTACGTGCCCGTTTGGCTTCTAGAAGTAAAAAAGGTTAAAAAGACATGGTTGCAGAAATTGTATGGCGTGCATCCCTTACATGTTTTGACTGACAGTAGTTTGATCTAATAGTTTGAACATTGCATTTTAAGTCGGTTGTCTACCTGTGAGCCTCTGCCAAAGTCTACTCCCAATATTCTGTTACAGACACAGGATGCACAAAAAACTACTCATTGAAATTCGCAGGTACGCACCTCACTTAAAAATTACTTTGCAGTGCAAATGGTCAAGAACAATATTGACTTATGGGCCCTCCAGGTATGCACAAATCTTATTTAGACACGAGCATAATATCAAAATTGCATAATTCAGCCTAAATCCATATGTATGCAGGGAACAAGTAAATTTTTAGGCATGGTAGCATAAGCCTATATATTGCAAAATAAGCATAATGCCTGGATTAGTCTACGACTGAAAGTTGGCGCAATAAGTACTGAAACCATGGCGTTAAACAATTTAAAATTATTTGAACTGTTTAGAAGGTCAACCACACCAAAGTTTTTCACGGAAGCTGCTTTAGAAGAACTTGATAGCTTATACGGAAATATTGAGAGAAGCGAAATTATAAAAAAAATAATTTTTATCTGATATATGCAAATATTAAGGCAAAATGGGTGAAATCTAATCAAACCATTCAGAACTTCAACTCCAAATACGAGGATTGGCTTAATGAAGACACCATCCTGGATATATTGGCAGTAGATAAACCCACCACATCAACCAGAGCAGCAAAAGGAAGGCCAAAAAAAAGTATTGAGAGTGTTCAATTTTCACAAGAAAGAGGAAACTTGCCGATGCCACCAATGACTTGACCACGAAGCATTTATCGGACGCGCTGTCTATTAAATATACAAAGGATAGTGAAAGAGTTAGGTCGCAGATTACAAAATCTGTTGCTGATGCAAGCCCACTGCGACTAAGAAGGATTAAGGAAAGCATTCCCACGCCCACAAACGCACACATTTAAAAGTATGGTTCCGAAGAAGCCTTGGCCTTGTTTATGGACTTACAACTTTCCAAAGAGAAATATGAGATACTACGGGCATCCTTGATGCGACACGGGGCTGATGTCTTACCAGGATACAAGCATATTACGCAAGCCAAAATAAATTCACGACCACTGCATACGGAGTTTACGGAAGTCTCTGTGAAAGCCAATCTGCAGGATCTCATGGGCCATACAGCAAAACGGTTGTTGGAGATTCTTCCTAAAAATGAGGTGAAAATTCTTCCTGAGAAACTGACATTGATCAGCAAATGGGGCTGCGATGGATCATCCAGACAAAGCGTTTATAAGCAAAGGATATCTTCCGATGACGCTACAATATCGGACGGAAATATGTTTATGGCATCAGTTATTCCTTTGCGGCTAAAATCAGATGTTTCCCTACACTGGAAAAATCCACGTCCATCATCAGTGCATTATTGCCGACCAATAATGTTTCAGTTCGCAAGGGAATCGGCAGAACTCATAAGGACCACGGTGAAGGACATTGAAGAACAAATAAGCAAGATTAAGCCTACAAAGCTGCAAATTGGAGAAGGAAAATATATTGAATGCAATTACGAGTTCCACCTGACCATGGTTGATGGAAAAGTCGTAAACGAACTGACAGGAACAACCTCAACATTGTCATGCCCGATTTGCAAAAAGAGTCAGAAGAACTTTGGTAATTTAAACGATTCTACAAACGAGGAGAATTACGAATATGGAATGTCACCATTGCACGCAAGGATAAGGTATATGGAGTTCTTGCTAAAACTGGCGTATACCCTACCACAAGAGGAGGAAAACTTTGATGAAAATACATCAATAAAGGATAAGGAAAAGATCAGAAAGAAGCAAATACAGGATGCTTTTTTTAAACAAGTTGGACTAAAAGTTGACTGTCCCAAGCACGGATACGGTAACTCAAACGATGGAAACACTTTTAGGAGATTTTTTGAAAATGATGAGGGAGTAACTAAAATCACTGGAATTGACAATCAAATCGTGAAAAGATTGGGAACGATCTTCCATGTTTTAAATTGCAAAGAAAATGTCAATTCTACAAAATATGGAGAATATGCATCGAAAACTGCATCTCTTTTAGAAGAAATGTATCCACAGAAGAAGTTGACCCCGACCGTCCATACAATATTGGCGCATGGCAAAGATATAATTGAGTACCAGTCTTTGCCAATTGGAGAGCTTTCTGAAGAAGCCCAGGAGTCTCTTAACAAATTTTATAAAAAATATAGATTGCAGAACACATTCGAAGCATCAAGGGTAAGGCAAAATGAGGACCTCTTCAACATGTTGGCAGCATCTTCCGATCCACTCATTTCTTCCCTGCGGCATGTGAAGTCACGAATATAGAGTTAGAAAATAATTATAGTTTAGAAATGATTAGTCTTTTAGATATACATTCTCTTACGAATTGTGATGAATATTTTACAGAAAATTGAAAAAATAAATTTAAAAAAGAAGTAATTTTTTTTAATTTGTTGGGTAATAATTTAAAACATAAAACCCTAAAGAACAAAAATAAAATGATCTAAAAATAATTTTTTTTAGTTACCATAAAATTGATTTTTCTACAAATTTTAACTTTGATAACCCATAAGTAGGCCCCTACAAAGCGTAGCACCCTTTCCAAACACTCATTTCATAGGCTGAACAGTTATCTATCATATGCTGTTTAAACTGTTCAATTATGTTATTCGGTTCAAAAGATATGATTTTTGCAACGAAAAAACTCAAATGGCGCCACAGCGCCTGCAAACAACAACAATTGAAACAAATTTAAGTATTCAAAAAATTCCTCAAATTTTTTCATTACTTTATGAAAATATGTAGATTAATTAGTTTTTATATTTAATACAGTATAAACAAATTTGTGTATCGAGGGCTTATATTCCAAAAATGCTATCTGCATCAATAATTATTCTAAAGAGAGTGTTTAAACCAATTTATTAATAAGATCTGAAAGTATTTGTCTATCGATTTGCTACAATATTTATTAAGAAATAGTCGTACTAATCATTGATTGATTGATATCAAAATTAATATTTTATTTAAGAGTTATATCAGAGAACAGTTTGAAATCAAAAATTAATATTGCTGCAAAATCTAGATAGCACTTTTTGAATTTAAGCTCTCGATATACCTCTATATGAATATAATAATTCTGAAAAAAAAAATTAAAACTATGACACATTTTGGGTCACGCAAATTGCATATGAAAAATTTTAAAACTTTTTTATTTCAGAAATAAATTATTGTATTTAAAAAAAAAACAAGTAAGAAAATTATAGTCGGTCGAGACCGACTATATGATACCCTATACCATGCGTTTAGAGACCCTATCTCTTAGGCCCAACTAAGTGGATATAGAAAATAAGCATAAACCAAATTTGAGTGGAATTTTTATTAATTTTTTCGGCTGCAGATATGAAACAGTTCATATCTGATGCTATACCTATATGAAGACTAGGCCCAAAAATGGACCGATCCTGACCATGTTTGGTAAAGTCTCTTGTATTTTGCAAAAATATATACAAACAAAATTTGAGAAGAATCAGTGCAATATTTTTGTTTTTTGATAGATTTAAGTGAAGATCGGGAAGCAGCTCTATGTGGGGCCTATGACTAACAGTTGTCCCATGGATCATTTTTATACTACTCATTAATGGATGTAATAAACGCATACAAATCCAATTTGAGTAAGATCTATATGACAATTTGGATCTTATGGCAATTTATGTCGATTTCATAGGGGTAATTTGTATGGGGGCTAGGTCTGAACATGGACCGATTCTCACCGATAAAAGATCAAATACCAAATTTCATCAAAATATATTCATATTTGCGACCTGAAGTTTGATTACAAGCTTTACATGGACACACAGACGGACGGACGGACATCGTTTAATCGAATCAGATAGTGATTCTGATTCGATCGGTATAATTAAAGATGGGTGTAGGTCAAATATTATTGGTTGTTACAAACAGCAAAGTCATTATACCCAAACCACATAGTGGTATAGGGTATAATAATCGTATAAATAGTAATCTTTTTGTAGAGATTGTAAATTTGCATTTTTCGAATACTGTTGTTGCCTTTAACTTTGTACCACCTGTTAAATAAAAAAAAAAAAAAAAATTGATCAAAATTCACCCAAAAATTTTCAAAATTCACCCAAAAATTTTTTTTCTTACAAACCGCTCTCACCCTAATGAATATGTATATCGATTGATAAAATGATAAAATATTCTTCAACTGATTTTGTGTAGAATTCTTATGGTGAAAAACTATTATTTTTTTAAGGAAACAAATTTTGTCTTACAAGTGACATTATTTTTAAAATTAAAAAATTAAAAAAAACCATTTTTTAAAGTCGAAAGAATAAAAAAATTATATATATGTGAAAATTATGTTTTGAGAAAATAACGCATTTAAAGTTTCTACACCCTTTTAGGTACCAGAATCCACCGTTTTTGATACAACCCGTTTTTTGACACACTAGGTCCCTTTTCTCGGTCACATATGTGTATATATTTTTATACCCTATACCACTATGTGGTTTGGGTATAATGACTTTGTGCTGCTGTTTGTAACAACCAAAAATATTCGTCCTAGACCCATCTTTAATTATACCGATCGACTCAGAATCACTTTTTGAGTCGAAATAGCAATGTCCGTCCGTCCGTCTGTGTGTCCATGTAAAGCTTTTAATCAAACTACAGGTCGCAAATATGAATATATTTTGATGAAATTTGGTATATAAGCTTCCATCGGCCATGGGATGAACGCTGTTGAATTGGTGACAGTCGGTCCATGTTCATACCTAGCCCCTATACAAATGACCCCTATGAAATCGACATAAATTGCCATAAGTTCCAAATTATCATATAGATCTCACTCAAATTAGGTTTGTATGTGTTTATTACATCCATTAATCAATAGTTCAAAAATACTCCCTATAGGAAAATTCTTAGTCATAGGCCCCATATAGAGCTGCTTCCCGATCTTCACTTAAATCTATCAAAAAACAAAAATATTTCACAGATTTTTCTCAAATTTGGTTTGTGTATATTTTTTCAAAGTATAAGTAACTTTACCAAATATGGTCAGGATCGATCCATTTTTCGACCTAGTCCCCATATAAATATAGTATCCGATATGAACTTTTTCATATCTGCAGCGAAAAAAATTAATAAAAATGCCACTCAAATTTGGTTTGTGCTTATTTGATATATCCAATTAGTTGGACAGAAGAGATAGGGTCTCTTAACCATGATATAGGGTATCGTATAGTCGGTCTAGACCGACTATAATTTGCTTACTTGTTTTAGATTAATAAATTTTTTTAAGTGATAAAATATATAAAATCATAAAAAATTCTTGTGGTTACATAGCATTTATTTAAACTAGCAGATTCCAGCCCTCGAAATTCGAGCGCAAATTCTAGGAAATTTTATTTTTTCATTAAATAAAGACCCTAAAGATATGATAATCAATTATAGCCAATTCACAAATCAACACAAAATACAAACTCATTTTATTACAAGCACATTAACAAATTTACTAAACACACACATAGCATTTTATAATTTTATGTATGTGTTAGTAGCAACTTTAAATTTACTCAAAATAAAGGACAAAATTTAAAAATCTGCAAATATGCAAAACGGCTAAAAAGAAATACCTTTCAAATAATATACGTTTGATCAAAATTGGGATAAAACGGTAGAACAAAACATCAGTCACAAGAAATGTCCAAGCCTAATAATATTATAGATTTGTTATCTTTCCTAAGATGAGAAATTAAAAAAAACAATACATTTTTATATAAAAAATTTTATTTTTAGAAGCGATGAAAATATTTTTAATGAAAATATTTTAAATCACTTCGGCTGCTAGTTATGATAATATGACTTAAAAAGAATAAAGAAATTTCGGTAATTTGTACGTTATTAAGTAAAGAATCTTGAAGGCCGTTTGTGACAACACAGCCAGTCGGCAATGCGTTGGCAGAGTATTATCATTTCTAGTATAAGTGTTTTAAAATGATTTGCAAATGGTTTAACAACTCAAATTAATTTTCATGGTTTCTTTAGTTTGTTTGTTTTTTTTTACTATAACACAAAGGGTTTTTTTCTTTAATTAGTAGAAACTCATCAAGTAAGTATACTATTGACTTACAAATTGATAAGATTGAAAATCAAACAAAAAATAATATTAAAAAAGTTTATTTTAAAACTGTTTATCCATTTTGTTTATTCGATCCCAACTAAGTTACTGCACAAAGAAAGTAAGCAAAAAAAGCACTGACAGTAGAGAGAGTCTGGCAGTTTTATTGGTATGTATAGACAAAACAATATCGAATGTCTGAATCTTTAATGGAAATATTTTATGTTTCTTTACAATTCTTTATGAATTGTTTGCAATCGTTTGTTAGGGTTTTCTTTGATAACGGCTTCATTAAATAAATTGTTAATATATTGTTTGTGGTCTTACTTAAATCTGTTAGATAATTGCAGAAGATTAGACATGCTGCCTCCTACCATTACGACTACACAATCGCCATTTCTGGCTTTGTGATCGAATTTATATAGATGTATGTGATTAAGTTTCAAACGTTCTTTGCTCATACATGTGTTGGCCATATTATGTCACAAATATTGCCTCGTGTTTATACACATATCTGTGTATATGGGTTTAGGTCGTTACATAACATACATACATACACACACACACACCCTCGTACGCATTAATACATATTTTGTAAACTAGCTTTTCATTGCAATGTCGTTGGTTTCTGCGGTTGATTTTGATTGTGAAAGGATTTTACAAATTGGCTTTCATCGACAAAAAAAAAATCCGAAAAATAAAAAAAAAACGCAAAATAACTAGAACAACAAAAACATTTTTGCCATAGACATACAAATACTTGCATATCAAGAGATTTGCAGTGGTTGTACAACTCACAATCAGTTGCATATTAAAATCGTTAAGCTTCAGTGAACTTAAACTGTACTAGAAGAGTAGCAGACCCTACACAGAGGGTGTTCAAAAGTACGGTGGAACTAAAGCTTTATTCACACTACTTCTTTTTTTTTTTGGTTTTAGAGTGAGAAAATTTAAGAAAAAATTCTAAAAATTTATAAAATTTGCTGGCATTTAACTCAAGAAAATATCCTCTATAATCTGTGGCAAAATGTTTTTATGTTGGTGCTTGTAACCAATAGCAAAACTTGGTGTAGAAAAAAATTTTAAAGCAAATGCTATTTTTTTAAATTATATAAAAATGTATACAATTTTGTGAAAACTATTTTAAGTTAATTTTTTTTAATCAATTCATATTCAATGTATTAAATTTTGTATTAAATTTTTAAATCATAAATTCAATTTTTTGCTCCCACATTTTTCCCTAAAAAAATACCCAAAATACCCAGATAGCTTTAACGTTAAGTATTGAAATTTTATTGCTAAATCTGTGGTCAAAAGCATTAAACGCCTAAGTCGAAAATCAGGCTTTCGAGATAAATCAATTTTTATATATGTAAATGTAATGGGGCTTCATTACGACTTAGGTCAGTATATTTTTTTAATAACTTTTTAAAAATCAGTGTTAGAGAAATGGGGATTTCAAATAAATACAAAGTTTTGTTAGTAGCATATGATGGCATACATAACTCAAACCGTTCTTAAGTCGGTTATCGCTTCTGACCATAGAATTGTTGTTTATTTTATAAAGCTTTTAACAAGATTTTAATATTTATTTTTTACAAGAGCAGAATCCTGTGCATTTTGTGGATAATATCGATAATGGTGTAAATGAATTTGAATGAATAATATAACATTTTTTATTTTCTAAATAATTTTTTTTTTTTCAAAAATATCCATAAACTTCAAGAACATATGTTTTCTGTTTAAACCAGCGGTCGGCAACAGGCGTAACCGGACCGCGGTAGGTCGAAACTTGGACCGGCATACATCGTTAAAATTACCTACAGATTCAGTTTAATTCCAACGTCATTCTTCAAAAGATAAAATATTTTAATAAAAATCGCAAAAAAACTGATGGTTGTTCTTTATTTTAGTGGCCTCATGAGGTCATTTATATTATCGTTGTTGTTGGTTTCTATAAAAGTTTTTTCAATACATTTCACAACAGTTTTTCTCGTTTACTGTTGTTGTTGTCGTTGGTGTTATTGTAATGCTCTCTTAGTTGAACAAACAAGTGGTTGTTTAATCAACAGTGTAACCAGAGGGGAGGGATTTGGGGATTTCTCGAAATATTGGGGATTTTACCCCTTATTTAGGTATTATTGATTTTTGTGTTATTTTTTTAAATTAAGTTTACAGTTTTGTGAAACAAAATTTCGAAAAATTTTTATTGAAATTTTGTTAAAGTTTTGTAGATAAACTATTTGTAAATATATAGATTCTACTTCATTTGCAAATTTGGATAGGTTTTATTTTAAACCAAAAATCAGAAGAATTTTGCTAAATTAATCACGTATTAGTTTATTAGGCCTATTTTTTTCTTTAAAAATGTGTTTTTAATAAAATTTTATTAGAAATTTAATTGGAGACAAATTTGGGGATTTAAAATTTTTTTGGGGATTTCAACTTGCAAAATCGGGACATGAGCTAAAACTTTTCTTGCAACACTGTTAATCAGTTTATAATAGTGGTAAGCATAAAGAGGGAATGTACAAGATTTAAAAAACAATATTTTTTTTTTGTTGTTGTTGTTGTTGCGTGTGTGTTGGACGCTTAATAAACAGCAGAAGCCATTTTCAGACTCTGAGATAGTAAAAGAATGTCTGTTGGAAGTGGCCACGGCACTTTTTGCAGAGAAAAAGGATCTTGTTGCTGCAATTCAAGGTATTCCATTGTCCTCAAGAAGTAATACAAGAAGAACCGAAATTTTAGCTACTGACAACAAAAGCAGCTTGCTCGAACTACTGCAGAAGGCACCTTGCTATGCTATAGCACTTGATGAATCATGTGACATTGTTGATGATGAACAAATGTCTATTTTCGTGAGATTTTTTGACATTGAAAGTAAAACGTTCAGGGAAGAATTGCTAGCATTATTGACGTTTAAAGGTAAGACTCGCGGAGAAGATTTATTCAAGACTTTTGATGAATTTATTACGAAATCGAACATTAGTTATGATAAAATTGTATCCCTTTCAACTGACGGGGCCCCAGCGATGATTGGCAAAGAAAACGGATTAGTAAAGAGAATCAGGGATAAGAATGCAGATCTAATATCTTATCAGTGCATAATTCATCAGGCAGCACTTTGTGGAAAACTTAGTGCTACTCTGAAAGATGTAATGGGCAGCTTGGTGACGTTGATAAATTTTATGAGGTCTCGTTCTGCTCTTCAGCACCGACAGTTCAAGGATTTTCTCTCTGAATGTGATTCGGCGTATTCTGACTTACTGCAACATAACAATATACGTTGGCTAAGTAAAGGTCAAGTTGTTGAACGTTTCTGGCAAATAAAAGAACAAGTAACCTCCTTTTTGCAAAACTTGGACACACAGGAAGCAAGGAAGCATCTGGACTTCCTAACAAACAAGCGTAATATGCTGGCTGTGGCTTTCCTGAAAGACATACTGAAATATTTGAATGCGCTCAACACCGAGTTACAAGGAAATGGAAAATTAATATGTGATCTGATACAAAGTGTGTCTGCTTTCCGTCGCAAGCTGGATATCTTTGAAAAAGATACTGCAAGTCAAGAATTTATTCATTTCCCAACAATGCTTGAGTATAAAAATATTTCCGAAGAAGACATTGCAGTGTTTGTAAGGTTTGTATCTGATCTTGAGAAGGATTTTGCTGCAAGATTCGAAGACTTTGCAGAGATAGGGAAGCTGTCTCAATTTCTTAAATTTCCTTATGAAGTTGCTGCGGTGGCAGAATGGACTGACGTGGCTGCGAAGTTATTCAGTCTATCAAAGCCTTTACTGCAAATGGAGGTAATTGACTTGCAAGAAGATATTTCCTTGCAAATGTATAAAACTGCATCCACTGAAGAATTTTGGGGTAAACATGTTACAGAAAAATATGAAAATTGCAAAAAACTAGCTATCAACTTGGCTACTATGTTTGGCTCTACATTTGTATGTGAATGTGAATCATCTTTCTCAAAAATGAATTTTTTGAAAAACAAATATCGGTCGAGATTGACAGACTGGGCGTCTTGAAGACACTCTTCGCATAAGCTGTTCTCCGCGTGAACCAAACTTTAAAAAACTGGCTCAAGACCACAGATGTAATTTTTCGCATTAGTTTTAAAGAATACCTACATACATATTGTATTGCATATATAAGTCAAAATAAAAATTTTAAACTAAATAGTATGTATTATGAGTTTTTTTTTCTGGACCTCGACAAAAAATTTCAACATAATCCGGACTCTACTTAAAATTACTTGCCGACCCCTGGTTTAAACCATTCTAATTCACCACAACAATATTGTGCAAATTTGGCAACATTAGATAAAGAAGACGGTTGGAAAATGAGAATATGAGAGACTCGCCAATGGAAAAAAATAACATTTATTTTAAAGTATAAGCAAAAAGAGGCCTTCGCGGCATTTTTTATATAAAATTTATATAAAAACTCGTACAGCGTCCCGGACTGCAACTAAATTTATTATGATTGCATTGCGGAGCTTCTAATATTCTCATTTTTCGACTGTCATTCCCTCTCTAATGTGGACAAATTTTTACAAAATTGCTGTGGTGAATACAAAAAACATATGTTTCTTTTTTATTTTCCATCAAAGTTGAAAAATAGTGAAAAAAATAGACAGTTGGTAAATAGCGATTTACCTGGAGAATCATAAAGCAAATAGTAACTTTTTTGATGTGTAAACATCTATACGCGCAGGGGGGGTAAATTTCTATTTCACAATCACAAAAACAACGTAACATGTGAGCCGTAAGACAAAATCGGTGTGACTTACGATTGTATTGGTGAAAAATAATTTGTTTGAAAATGAAAATTGAAAAAAAAAAAAATGAAAAATGAAAAATAAGAACTAAAAAGTTAAAAATGAAAAACAAAAACTGAAAAATTAAAAATAAAAAAATGAAAAACGAAAAATTAAAAATGAAAATAAAAAATTTAGAACGAAAAATAAAAAATTAAAAATAAGAAATTAGAAATGAAAAATAAAAAATGAAAAATAAAAAATTAAACATTAAGAATACAAAAAAAAATTAAAAATCTTATATATTAAAAGAATTTATGAATAAACTTTGCATTCAAGATTTTTTTCAATATTTTTCTTCTCTCAAACCTCTATAACTAGAGTTCTAATTAACGTAGGCTGTTGACATAGGTTTAAGAACACTCAGTGAATCAAGCTCCTTCTTTTGAGCTATTAACTGCTTAAATTCGTTGGGTTTGAAGAAAGTTATGCGTGGAGAATCAACTTTACTTTTACTGTACGTTAACTTATCTTGGCATATTTTGGCATTACTGTACGTCAACTTCTCTTGGCAAATTCGTTGGGTTTAAGGAAAGTTATGCGTGGACAATCAACTTTACTTTTACTGTACGTTAACTTCTCTTGGCATATTTTGGCATTACTGTACGTTAACTTCTCTTGGCAAATTTTGGTATTATATTATAAAAATTAATATAATATAATATAATGCTGCGGAGCAGCAGGTTCCTCTAGTATGAAATGAAAAATGAGAAATAAAAAATGAAAAATGAAAAAGAAAAATAAAATATGAAAAATAAAAGATGAAAAATGAAAATATTAAAAATAAAAAATGAAAAATAAAAAACGAAAAATTAAAAATTAACCGGTTGAAATAATAAATAATAATAAATATTTTTATATTAGCAGAGCCCCTTCAGTTGATTGCTATAAGTGATACATAGATGACGCTTTCTGTTTGATTTTAAAAAAGTGCCATAAAAACTCTTTAATTACGAGTGCTAGTGTTTACACATCTCCCCTGTGATCGGACTCACGTGATTTTTTTTTTATAATAGGTATACTGAATAAATACATAAATCAATAGAAATAAAAAGATTACGATTAGTTACCCAGTTTTTTTTTAATTCCACCTAAAACCGGACCAAATTGCCTAAAAATTGTGAGCCTTTTTTTAAACTTTTTTTACCTCTAGCAGTCGAACGAGCAGCTGGAAGCATTTGGACTTTGTTGACTTAGGTAAAGGAATAATAAGACAACATATTTTGGAAATATGGCAGATATAAAATATGTATTTTTTTTTTTATTTTCCATCAAAGTTGAAAAATAGTGAATAAATAGACAGTTGATAAATAGCGATTTACCTGGGGGAAACAAAAAGCAAACAGTAAAATTTCATTTCTATAATATTCTCAATAAATACATAAATCAATGGAAATAGAAAAGATTGCGATAACTTATTTATTTTTTTTATATTCTACCTGAAACTGGACCAAATTACCTAAAAATTGTGTGTTTTTTTGTAAACTAAAAATCTGATTTTATCGAAGGTAGCAAATTTGTAATCTTTGAACAATTTCCTATAAGATGAGTTTATTCAAAATAACGCACGTGAAAATTTTGGTTTTTGCAACCTCATTTGTTCTAAGGGCGCCACTGTGCGACGCTTAGTTATTGATGTGATGTTGCTCTCCACAATAAATAGGTAGACGTATGAGTGATCGGAACAACAGATCAGTGGATGGTGATGAGCGTTTCATTTATAATGATAGAGAAAGCAACAATTTTTTTCAGGCCAGTTTGTAGTGAAATTGCTGCCAGTTTAATGGGTTTACCCTAAATTAAAGGTTTTTTTTTAAATGGCGATCATTTTTTGGTCTGGTGATCTGGGGATTTTAATGGGAATTTTTTTAATTTTTTAGGAATTTGTTTTTTAAATTTGTTTTACATATACTGTATGCTACTATTTTTAAAGGAATTTTTCGAATTTATAGTAATACTAAAATATATTCCAAGCTGACCCCAACCTATGACCTATACAGAGATTAAAATTGTTGGTTAATAGATTTATTTACAGTGAGGATCGCATTTATTAAAGTGTTTTAAATAGTTAATATTTTGGTGAACTGAGTTCCTTTAGTCGAATGAAACCAAATACCTCAAACTTTGGACACTTTTACCGAAGTACATTTCGCGTAAAATCGATCGCTCTTAATTAAAACAAGTAAGAGTGGTAAATTCGGTCTATGTCGCATCTTTGATACCACCACCTAAGTATTACGTGGTAAAAGTAAACAATTTGATAAACTTAATGCTAAATTATTACAACAAACACACTGAATTTTTAGCATTTTTTAAAGGTATCTCCATATTTTTGGCCATATCTTGGCATAATGCCCAATTTTCCCCATTTTAAGTACCAACACAGGTAAACACACAGGTTTATTTTGTGAATAAGCATGATCTCAACAGAGAGACAGACAGACGGGCAGATGGAAATAGCTATATATATAAATTTTATGGGGTCGCAAATTCATTTTTTGATGTTTAACAAGCGGTATATACCAGAGTGAGTGGAGGATATAAATAATCTAACCCATAAGTACAAAGTTTTTATTAAAACTCTTTCTTAACTTATATATATGAGTTTTGAATCTCTCCGTGACTGCGTGACTTTGCGTGACTATTTTAAAATTAATCTTTGGTCACAACATACCTTTGGACAAAGTTTCAGATCGAACGGATTAGGCGAAATGGGGTTTGAATCACTCCGTGACTGTACGGATGAGGGGAAGTGAGGTTTTAATCTCTCCGTGACTGTGCGTGGCTGCGTGACTGTGCGTGTGTGTGTCAAAGTTAATCTTTTTTCACAGCAAGTCTATCGTCCAAGTTTCAGATGGATCGGATAAGTTGAAATGGGTTTTAGATCACTCCGTGACTATGCGTGACTGACCGTGACTAAGTCAAAGTTAATCTTTCTTTACAGCAAGTATATCGAGCAAGTTTCAGATTGATTGGATGAGGGGAAATCTGTTTTAAATCTCTCCGTGACTGTGCGTAATTATGCGTGACTGTGCGTGACTAAGTCAAAGTTAATCTTTTTTCACAGCAAGTGTATGAACAAATTTTCAGATCGATCGGACGAGGAGAAATTACCTTTAGATCACCCCGTGACTATGCGTGACTGTGCGTGACTACCCCAAAATTAATCAACTGTAGTCACAGCAAGACTATGGGTCTAGTTTCAGATCAATTGGATAAGGGGAATGGGGTGGACCCACGACAGACAGACTGACAGACTGAGAGTATGAGTTAAAAGAAAGATTTTAAAAATATATATTTTGTTAAAAATTTTAATTATTTATTTAAAAATTATCCAATCAATTTTAATGTGCATTTATCCAGAAAGAGGCAACATTACCAAATAATCACTTTTTTTAACTATAAATATTCTCACTTAAGAGCTTAAACTTTATATATATTTCTCTTTCTTAAACTCTCTTTCATGAACTCTCTTACTAAAGCAAACCACAAAAAAACTATTTTGTTACTTTTGTTTCACATGCTTGTTTAGTTTACGCAAATTTTAATTGTGATCGGTTGTTTTTGTGCAAAAATAGTAAAATTTTTAAAAAATATTTCAGTTTTATAAATAAAAATTAAAAACTTATGTTTTAAATTACATAAGAAAGGTGTTCATTTAGTCATATTAATGTCAATGCAGTATATTGCTTATAATAAAGAGCTAAATGAAACAAAAAACTTGAAGCAAACATTTGTTGAATAAAAATTAAGTGCCGGTCGGTCATTTCGTTTTGTTGTTTACTTCGTAAATTGATTTGTAAATAAAACAAGCTATTAAGAAGTAAGTGTTAAATATGTGTTTTTAATTTATATATATTTTTTAATGGTTAGTTAGTTTTGCTTATTATTTGTGTTTTGCTTTAAAAATAATAGTTCCTATATAAAGTAAAGAGCAATACCAAGGATATTCAAATATATTAAAAAATTAAGCAAACACCATAAATAAAAGGTAAGCAATTGTTATTAATTATAATTTGATATACAGAAGGAACTTATACATATGTAGCTAGAAAACCCTACAATTAATATGTAGTTTACATAGGTTTATATCAGAATATGTGTTTAAAATCTTAAGCCTAAGTTACCCAAGCGTAATGGCAACCTATCGTAAAGTTCATTGCGTCAACTTTAGGATATCAAATTTGCACAGTTATAAAAATGTTTAATATCTTTTTACATTTTGTAAATAAACAGAGAGAGAGGATAACTAATTAAACAAGCATATACTTATAATAGTGATTGGCTTGGTCCAATAATATTAAATTTTCAACACCAATTTTTTGTTTAATATTTATATTTTCTTAAATTTATATTTTTATTCCAAGAATTTATTATATTTTTGTATTTCCTTTTTCATTTATTTTAACTTTTTCCTCATTATATTAGTTTCTTTTTATACTCACGCCAAAAATTATCAACTGTTTATCTCTGTCACATAAAAACGTAGAGAGAATCTAATTTCAACAGAAATTCTCGAAACGTTACACGTTGAATCAGCTGTTTCACGCATTTATGATTACGCTTATCTAGCCCAGCCTTTACACGTCTTAAAATTCCAAAATAACTTTTATCTAATCCTTTTTACTTAAATATTCTATTTGTATGTCTATTTGAAATTTGTTTGGGACTTTGTCTAAACCTTTTCTACTTGATTGAGAACTTAGCTTTCAGGCATTATGGTTTGAGTTAAAATAAATAAAAAATGTTCTACTTTTTTGGGTCATTTTAAAGTCTTTGATCTCCTCTATTTCCTCTGCATCTTAAACTCAAATTTATAACCAATGTTGGGTACGGCTACTACTTTAAAACTTTTGCCGATACTGAAACTTTAAATTTGAATACAAATTTGAATACCCTTGCTCTTTTTATTAAATTTCTGTTAACATTTTAAATAAGATATGGCCTCATTTTAACCGATGACGAGTTGGATATCGGCTTTGAGCTCTGGAATTATTTGTGGCTTATTTACATAGAAATGAGCTTTCAATAAACCCAAAAGAAAAAAATTGAACGGCGATAATCGCACGATCTTGGCGGCCAATTCAAATCGGAATTTCGGAAGATGATTCGGTCTCGAAATCCTTACTCCAATAAATTGATTGTTTTGTGTGCCACACCGCGCAAAATCACATATAGTTCAGATCTATACCATCCAGTTGAGGCCACAAGAACTCTGTTATCATGTTCCTGTAATGAATGTCATACTCAGTCGTGCATTCTTATTGGGTCACCCCAAACAATTTTGAGCATATACTATATATGAATATTATATACAATTTTTAAACCTATTTTTTACTAGAAAAAAAAAAAAAAACAAACAGTCAGAAATAGATATCAAAATAACTAAAGGAAAATAGCGATGTATGTAAAATTGTAACAAACCAGATTTTCGATTATTTTCAAAATCAGATGTTATGAAAGCTATCCGAAACATTTCTATATCCATTTTCGGTATCTCATTGTGAAAATTTACATTATGTTTAAAGCCATTTTCTTAAATATAAAATAAATATCAATTAAGAGATTCGATTCACAAGTTGTCGGTCAACTAATTGAATGCGTCACCAACAATAACTTGGAGTTGAAGAATATATGTGCAACCGATTTTAAGAAAGGGCTGCCAGACTTAGCGGATTTGTTTTGTGAAGTGCACGAGAAATAATTTTTATTTACTTTTCCTCAGCCTTATTATATTTATGGTGATTTTATAGGATACATATTAGGATCTGACAAATATTAAAGAATAACCTTTGAACGTACTTAATTAAATGGAATATATATTAAAAATGCTTAAAGTGGCCAATCTGAGAGTTTTCCTAAAAAACAAATATCTTGAATTCATTAAAACATGATATATTTTTTACCAACATTTTAAATTAGTAAAATTGGATATGTTTTCTAATAAAAAAACTTGTTCAAATATAACTTCAAATTTAGAGTTCCTAAAAAATAACTGCTTGCAACAAAAATTATTAAAATCTGGGGTCTAATCATCGCGTGTGTTATCGAAATTTTTCGATCGAAATTATTTTTTTATTTTCCAAAATAAAATACTAAGAATAATTTCACTTTACCACAATTAACGAATTATGGCCCCTAGTTAAGAGTAAAAGTGAAACTAGGTCTGACGTTTGTCCGTCTTCTTTAAATTATGAACAAAAATATGGAATTTCGTATGATTTTACTCAATATCGAATGCGGCGATTAGCCCCCTGATTAATTTTTACTTTTATTAAAATCTAGACAACTCTATTTTAGTTTAAGCAGCCATATTAAATAGTTATTTAATTTTTTTTTTATAAATAATTAGGTACTTGTTAAATAAAATTTACTTTTTTATTATTTTTGTTCGTATTGAAATTTTTTTTTAGTTATTTCGTTAAGAAAAGCGTGGCAATACCGGCCTAAGCCAATATGACACGTGGAGTGAAACGATACATACACTCTCATTAAGCAAATGTCACAAACACAAACACGACGACCTAACAATTTCAAAATTTAGAATAACAATAACAAGAAAAACAGAAAAATCATATATTTTTCAACAGTTCTTTTTTAACTTTTATTGATATCTCGGGATCTATAGAATCAATTTTGACGATTTTAAAAAGCGACCTGCTCAGGATGTCAGTGAATCATTTTCATTAAAATTGAACTACCCTGCTCGTATGTGAGGACGTAATCGTGATTTCCACAGATGGACAGACGGACATAGCTAAATCCGCTTGTTATAAAGATCACGAATATATATATTTGATAGGGAACATATTTTTCCAAATTATTACAAACCGAATGATAAACTTATATATACCCTCTACACACTGGTATAGAGGGTATAAATAAATATTAATTCTTTTTTGTATTATTTCTTGTTCTATTGTGCTACAACACTAATCTATTTTTTGTGACTTCGTTAAACAAAATTTTAATGAAAATTTCGAACTTATTTTGAAAAGTTACAAGTTCAATATTTTCTATTAGGTTATTTTTGATATGTTAAAATATACTGACAGAAAAAAACATAATTTATCAAATGATGTAATATCTACTATTCTTGTTTCCAACTTTTCCCCTTTCAGTCATAATGTGTTATTTTTTACCCCCCTTTGGCAGGGGTAAAAATTAGCTGAATTTACCTAATTGGAAAGACAATTTAGTGCAGAACACTTATCATTATTGTCTTGTTAAAAATAATAACTAAATAACACAGTTTCTTTAAAATTGTAATTCCAATATTCAATTGGGCAATTCACAACAGGTGTTGTATGTTGTATTTTGTATTAAAATACACAATACAATCATTTATTGTGAACAGTCAGTTGTATTTTCATAATGTACTTCATAATGTACTTCATAATGTCACTTCTCTTATTTCGTACAAGAGAAAGCACGTGTCGATGTTTGCTTTGTGGTCATAATATATACCCTGGAGTTTTAGTTACGTACCTCTTCTATTTTAATTTAGAGTACAAAAAAAGCTTAAAATGTTTTGGTCGAGACTGAAAGATTTCTCTACTACTAAAAATACATACTAAAAAATACATACTAAAAGTATAAACATTAATTTTTATATAAATAAACTTACCGTTATTTGCATTATTTATCATTTTTTATTTTATAATTATTTATGCTGTTAAAATTGTATGTATTTGTTTTTTCTTTTTCATAAAAACTGGCATTCACTTGGGACTGATATGTTATGATACAATATACAACATTTACTAAACACAACAAATGAAGTTGTATCGCTGTATCAGGGGTTTCAATGCAAATTACCAATAACAATTTTACACTATTGTAAAGTAATACACAACAGATACAACAGCTGTTGTGAATTGCTCAAATCTTTTTCCGTCTCGACACTTTTATATGAGCTACTTTAGGCTTAAAACAAAATGGAACCTTCGAGACAAGAAGATGAATTTTAATATAAATAAAATAATTGTGTAAACAGTTTTTTTACGAAATGGACTAACAAAGAATCTAATCCATAAAAACAAAGTTTTTATTAAAACTTTTTCCTTATGCATAAGAGTTTTGAATCCCTCTATTTTAAAATTAATTTTTGCTCACAAAAGTCTATGGACAAAGTTTCAGATCGATCGGATGAGGGGAAGTTAGGTTACAATCACTCCGTGACTGTGCATGACTATGTCAAAGTTAATCTTTTTTCACAGCAAGTCTATCGACCAAGTTTCAGATCGATCTGATAAGGGGAAAAGGGTATTAAATCGCACCGTGACTGTGCGTGACTATGCGTGACTATGTCGAAGTTAGTTTTTTTTTTACAGCAAGTATATCAACCAAGTTTCAGATTGACTGGATGAGGGGAAATCCGTTTTAAATCTCTCCGTGACTGTGCGTGAATAAGTCAAACTTAATCTTTTTTTCACAGCAAGTGTATGGACCAAGTTTCAGATCGATCGGATGAGGGGAAATGACATTTAGATCACTCCGTGACTATGCATGACTGTGCGTGAATATGTCATAGTTAATATTTTTTCATAGCAAGTCTATCGACCAAGTTTCAGGTCGATCGGATAAGGGAAAATGGGCTTTAAATCACTCCGTGACTGTGCGTGACTATGTCGAAGTTAATCTTTCTTTACAGCAAGTATATCGACGAAGTTTCAGATTGATTGGATGAGGGAAAATCAGTTTTAAATCTCTCCGTGACTGTTGAGTTAATCTTTTTTCACAGCAAGTGTATGGACCAAGTTTCAGATCGATCGGATGAGGGGAAATGGCATTTAGATCACTCCGTGACTGTGAGTGACTATGCGTGACTGTGCGTGACTACCCCAAAATTAATCTGTATCAGAACAAGACTATGGACCAAGTTTCAGATAAGGGTGAATGGGGTTATCCCACGTCAGACAGAGAGTATGACAGAGAGTATGAGTTGAAAGAAAGAGTTAAAAGAATAATACTCTAGATACTCACATAATCAATTTAAAGATACAAGCAGATTACAGCGCTTCAAATTCGAGTGCAATTTCTAGACAGCTTTATTTCTCAACTGAGCCAATTCACAAACCAACACTTTTTTGGTTTATTATTATTGTGAACGAAGATAACAAACTCATTAACAAACATAACAAATAACAGACTCATTAACAAGCATATGTATAATTTTTGATATGGGTTAGTAGCAACTTTAAATGCAATTTACTCAAAATAAAGGAAAAAATTAAAAAATCTGTAAATCTGCAAAACGGCTAAAAAGAAATTCCATCCAAATAATATACATTTGGTCAAAATCGGGATAAAACGGTGGAACAAAACATCGGTCACAAGAAGTCACCTAGCCTATTAATATTATAGATATGAAAAAACATATTTTTCTCAAAATTGGTTCGTTTATGTTTTGAGATTTCTAAAATGCCCTTAATAAATATATCAATAGTCGGTTCAGTAGCCCCCATATATAGTACCCTCCGGTTAGTAGTTTAATATATACCCAAGCAATATTTAGCTACTTGATAATCTCACTCTCAGTTTAGTATGTTAAGGAAATGAATTTTTGTTCCTAGTTAATTTTGTTACCTCGATCCCACTGTGGTGTTTGCGTGAAAACGAATGCAAAAATTTTCTATTATTGTATGCATGTGAATGACTTCATTGTGTTTTTGTATGAAATGCGTGCAAAAAGCATTACACGTAAGTGGTTTAGATCTTTTTGGTCGTTTGTGAGTTTGTCTGTCTAACTGCCATAACTAAGGCTGTTATTGTTGTTGTTTTTTACGAAGGTTTTCACTAGGCTTTTACTAAGTGGCCCATAGTTGTGTGTAATGCATAACTGTGAGTATGTTTAGGTATATTTTGTGTTACGAGTATTTCATTTCTAGGTTATGATTATTGTTTATGACGTTTAACTTCAACTACTAGTTCTATATTTTGCCTTTTTTTTGTTTTGTTGTTCAAATTTTATTAGGGTTTATTTGCATTTATAGTAAAGTTATTTTATGAAAAACTAGTTAAATATTTTAGTTTTATAAATTGTATTATTGTATAATGGTACAAAATATGTTTATGTACATATGAAAATATTTATGCTTATAATTTATTATGAAAATCCATTAAAAGCTTTCTTTTTTATTTATTGAAACTGATTTTTTACTTCAATATACATATTTCTAGTCTAGTTTTGTTGGTCCTAGCACACAGACACACACACACACATAGACACACACACACATATGTACATACATTTTACATGAACATAGTCGTACTACACACTACACTCCCCCAATTAGTTTATTGGCTATAAATTTTTATTTATGTATTTAAAATTGCATTAGAAAAATATCTGTGCATGGGTACGAGTATAATGGTTCTGCATAGAGACTGCAATCTGTATTTTTTTGCTCCCGTTCTTTCCTACTTTTTATGTGTATGCGATGGATATTTGTTTGTTAGTTGGTAGGTTTGGTATTGGTGCAGTTTAAAGTTAGTTGTTATTTAAGAAGTTTTTTTTGATCATTTGTTATTATATGCCACTTAATTTGTTTAATGTTCCAAGTGTTAAGGTCAAAATGTTTGTAGTAATTTTTAATTATGATTCATTTGATATTTGTTGTATTAAAGTTAAATAAACTCATATTTTATCGTATTCCCATTAGACTACATATTGACGTTGAGTGCATAGGAGTACATAGGACTGTAAATGTGTGAGTTAAAGTTTATTTTTGGCTGTTAAAAGGGCTATAAAAGGTATTAGTTCTTTTATTTGACACATCAAGTAAAAAAACTTTTTATAGATGGTATTATATTTTTGAAATTCATTATTTTATTATTGATATATTTGTTGTATATAATTATTTTAATTTCCTGTGTTTCGATTTTAGTAAATTTTTGAATATAAGGTAGCAGCTGTTCGAAGTTCTAATTCATGTACATTTGTAATAAACAATTCTACTACTAGTATTGTTGAATGGTGGATCATTGGTCATGAATATCTCGAGATTGAGATTTATTGACTAGTCGCCCATATTTTGATTTTTACCTTAATTAATATTTGTAACACCAAATACGAATTTACACTATACCAAAAATCCATTTAACCCTTCGATTATTACTTAAAAAAAGCTACTTTTTTAAGGAAGGTAATTCTTTGAGAAAACTTAAAAAAAATGAATTTTTTTAAGAAGAGCTACTTTTTAAGAGAAGTTTTTTTAAATATGTAATTTTTTAAGAAGAAGTACCTTTTGTACTTTTTGATGTGTAAACATCTATACGCGCAGGGGGGTAAATTTCTATTTCACAATACAATCGCAAAAACAGCGTAACACATCGGTGTGAGCTGAAGCGTAAATCGGTGTGACTTTATCTGATTGTATTTGTGAAAAAATTATGATATTGTAACGATTTTTTATAAAACAGTTCCGGTAACTGTTGTAATCCGGTTGCGTTTACATTAACTCCGAATGAAGATACAACACTTCATCCTATAGAATAATAAAGAGAATGGATAAGGCGCAAAACCAAAGAATAAATAATAAAATGAGCGCCAAAACTAATGGAAATAAGAAGAAACATAACATTTTTTGACACTTACCTCTCGGGAATTAAAATGTACACACCGTACAACTGATTATAATTTAAGTAAATTTTTAATGTTTTGTAATAAAATAAATTAATGAACTTGCAAATAAAGTTAAATTCCGTAACAATATATTCTTTTCTAAACATTTTCCAATTGTCTTTCAAAAAACATCAATTGTATTTCAGAAACCATCAATATAATTTCAGAAAACATCAATAGAATTTCAGAAAACATCACTTGAATTTCAGAAAACATAAATAGAATTTCAGAAAACATCAATATAATTTCAGAAAACATCATTCGAGTTTCAGAAAACATCAACTGAATTTCAGAAAACATCAATAGAATTTCAGAAAACATCAATTGTATTTCAGAAACCATCAATATAATTTCAGAAAACATCATTTGAATTTCAAAAAACATAAATAGAATTTCAGAAAACATCAATATAATTTCAGAAAACATCATTCGAGTTTCAGAAAACATCAATTGAATTTCAGATAGCATCAATAGAATTTCAGAAAACATAAATAGAATTTCAGAAACCATCAATATAATTTCAGAAAACATCATTTGAATTTCAGAAAACATAAATAGAATTTCAGAAAACATCAATATAATTTCAGAAAACATCATTGAATTTCAGAAAACATATATAGAATTTTAGAAAACATCAATATAATTTCAGAAAACATCATTCGAGTTTCAGAAAACATCAATTGAATTTCAGAAAGCATCAATAGAATTTCAGAAAACATCAATTTTATTTCAGAAACCATCAATATAATTTCAGAAAACATCATTTGAATTTCAGAAAACATAAATAGAATTTCAGAAAACATCAATATAATTTCAGAAAACATCATTCCAGTTTCAGAAAACATCAATTGAATTTCAGAAAGCATCAATAGAATTTCAGAAAACATCAATTGTATTTCAGAAACCATCAATATAATTTCAGAAAACATCATTTGAATTTCAGAAAACATAAAGAGAATTTCAGAAGACATCAATATAATTTCAGAAAAAATCAATTGTATTTCAGAAACCATCAATATAATTTCAGAAAGCATCAATTCTATTTCAGAAAACATCAATAGAATTTCAGAAAACATAAACTGTATTTCCGAAAACATCAATAAAATTTCAGAACACATCAATTTCATTTCAGAAAACATCAATATAATTTCAGAAAACATCAATTGTATTTCAGAAAACATCAATTGTATTTCAGAAAACATCATTTGAATTTCAGAAAACATCATTTGAATTTCAGAAAACATAAATAGAATTTCAGAAAACATCAATATAATTTCAGAAAACATCATTCGAGTTTCAGAAAACATCAATTGAATTTCAGAAAATATCAATAGAATTTCAGAAAACATCAATTGTATTTCAGAAAACATCAATTGTATTTCAGAAAACATCCTTTGAATTTCAGAAAACATAAATAGAATTTCAGAAAACATCAATTGAATTTCAGAAAACATCAATTGCATTTCAGAAAACATCAATTGAATTTCAGAAAACAGCATAATCGACATATTTTTTATGCACTGGAAAATATGATGTTGATGTTTTCTTTAATTATTAGATGTTTACACATCTCCCTTGTGATCGGACTCACATGATTTTTTAACAAAGGGTACTTAAAAAAAATATTCCCATAAGAAAAACAAATTTTTTAAGAAAATCTACTTATTTAAGATTCGGTACTTTTTGAAGGAAAGGAAAAAGGTACTTTTTTTTAGTAAAGGTGCTCTTTTAGGAAAGGTACTTTTTAAGAATAGTACTTTTTTAAGAAAAGGTACTTTTTTAAGATAACTAACTTTTTGAAGAATGGTGCTAGATACTTTTTTAAGAAAAGGTATTTTTTAAGAAAAGATACTTATTTAAGAAACGGTACTTTTTAAGAATAGTACTTTTTTAAGAAAATGTACTTTTTTAAGAAAAGGTACTTTTTTAAGAAAATATGCTTTTTTAAGAAAAGGTACTTTTTTAAGAAAATGTACTTTTATAAGAAAATGTACTTTTATAAGAAAATGTACTTTTTCAAGAAAAGGTACTTTTTTAAGACAAGGTACTTTTTTAAGAAAAGTTAATTTTTGAAGAAAAGGTGCTTTTTCAAGAAACGGTACTTTTTTAAGAAAAGGTACTTTTATAAGAAAATGTACTTTTATAAGAAAATGTACTTTTTCAAGAAAAGGTACTTTTTTAAGAAAAGGTACTTTTTTAAGAAAAGTTAATTTTTGAAGAAAAGGTGCTTTTTCAAGAAACGGTACTTTTTTAAGAAAATGTACTTTTTCAAGAAAAGGTACTTTTTTAAGAAAAGGTACTTTTTTAAGAAAAGTTACTTTTTTAAGATAATGTACTTTTTCAAGAAACGGTACTTTTTTAAGAAAAGGTACTTTTTAAGAAAAGTTACTCTTTGAAGAATGGTGCTTACTTAAGGCTAGGTACTTTTTCAAGAAAATGTACTTTTTTAAGATAAGGTATTTTTTTAAGAAAAGGTAATTATTTAAGAAAAGGTACTTTTTAAGAAAATTTTACCTCATGTGTTGGTTATTATTATTGAGATATTCAGGCATGTCACAGAAACAAATTCCGAACGAAAGTGGAATTGAATTCTTCAGAAAACGTAAACCGAAAAATGTTATCGATATGAAACCACTTTAAATTTCTTAAGTGGAATTGATATTTTAAGGCCCAGTTTTTGAGATGTCAGTTAAAAGTTTAGTTAAACCGAGAATTAATTTTTCCAGACAAGTCCAAATTCATAAAGGAATTGATGAATAAATTCTGGGTTTAACAAAACTAGGTTTCTTGAACTCATGGAGTGCCATCAAGATATAGCTGTGGTTCGTGGAAGGAGATCGGGTTGTTGTGGAAAGTCATTGGGTAGACTTGGCAGGTACATTAAATTCTCCTGGCCTGCCATCTAAATATATTAATGGTTGGAAGAAATCCTTGGCCGATTGGAAATGCCATGCTAGAAAAAAGATGAGCCACAATACAAAAGAAACCCAAAAACTGGTGGAGGTGGGTACAACCAATACATTTTGAGTGTTATTGAGGAATCGAACGGTATGTTGGTTTAGTTCCTCCATTTCTGCAACATTGGATATGCCGGGCATTTTTATACTTTTTATTTATTTATTATTTTATTTATTTTACACAAAACAATCTTCAAATTTCTCTTTATTTTCTTTTTCTTTCCAACAATCAGCTGTGTGTTTTTCGTTACGTTGCCATATTTAATACACAAAAATAACTTTTTCTATTTTTTTTCGATTTAATGAAAGCGACAAATTTCGGAAGAAGCTAAAACGAAATCGATCGAATTGGTAATACGGAATCAAAACGATTTCAATTTTATTCTGTGACATTTCTATAGATCTCGTTCCTTTAATTCGCATGTTATTTTATATAAATGTATATATGTATATTTATATACAGTGTGCGACAAAACATAAACACGATGGCTTAATATCAATGACAAACACATTTGGGTTTCGAATATTAAATAAAACCAAATAAAATTTGTTATCAAAAATAAAATAAAATTCATATTAAATCTTTAAAAAATTTTTTTGTACGCGACAAAACAATAGCACACTTTTTGTTTATTCAATAAAAATTAGAATTTTACTAGTATTTAGTTGCGTAGCCCTAATTTTTTAAAACCTCTTAATATCTGGGTTAGATAAGGTTTCACCGGATATTCCATTCTATGCAAATTCCACTTGCCGGAAAAGATCATCCGTATTTCTGATAGATTTTCTATGGGATTGAGATCAGGTGATTGTTCTGGTCATTTCAAAACGTTAATCTTATTGTTCAAGCATCTAGCCGTGTGTTTTGGGTCGTTGTCATGTTGATACCCCCACTTAATTGTGTGTGGCAGCATTACACTTCTTAGGATATCTTTATACATGAAACGACCCATTATGCCATTTATTTTATGAGTTGGTCCGATCCCATTACCAGAAAAACATCTCCAGACCAAAACCTTCGCTTCTACATGTTTTGCCGTGCCTTGAGTATACCGAGGATTAAGACGTTGTCCTTTAGGTCTACGTACTAGCCTAAATTCATCAGGATTTTTTAAATTAAACTTCGACTCATGAGAGGAAAGTACGGTTTTCCATTGGGTTGTACTTCAGTTTATGTTTTCTTTTGCAAATTCCATTTTAGCTAGTCTATTTTTGGCGGAAAGTAATGGTTTTTTGCACTTCGGTATGATTTTAACCCACCTTCAAAGCTCGTCTTTAGATGGATCTTGTTGAAATATTTACTCGCAATTGGTTTGCAGTAGACCTTGCAGATATAAAGGTATTATTTTTTATTAATCGGAGTATTGCCTGGTCATGCAACAACAGCTCGTCTTTGGACGGATCTTATTGAAATATTTACTTGTAATTGGTTTGCAATGGAGCTTGAAGATATAAACGGACCCTTTTTTATTAATCGGAGTATTGCCTGGTCGTCCAGTTTGTTCGTTTTCCGCGGCCGATCATCTATATGTGTGTGAATCAATGAGCCTGAAGTACGGAAATGGCTAATAATACGCGAAATCACACTATGATTTATTCCGCAGTGGATGTCACTGATTCGCCTCTTTTATTATCTTTTCTATTACTTGCACTGAGTACTTATTATTAGCCATTTCTATTTTATTAAAATATTGCAAAATATGGCCTGAAAGATCAGGAACGACTATAAACATGTGCAAATTTTCTCTAATTACTCTTACAATGTCCACAAATAGCTTTTATTATTTAACGGAAATTGTTTTTAGTAGTCTTTTGCATTTAAAGAAGAATGTAAATATCTGTTATTTCATGATTTTGTTTCTCGCGGGCAAAAAACATTTTTGTAAATTTAATATTCTTTCCTTTCTGTTTTATTTTATTTTTATTTTGGTTTATGTCTTGTGCTATTAAAACGCTATTATTTGTTATAAATAAATAAAAAGAATTCAAACCCAGTGAGTTTTTCTATGTAATTAAGCTATATGATAGTAAGCACAAGTTCGTGCATATGTTTTGTCGCACACTGTATATACTTATATATATGTTGTCCATTAACTGCTTCATTGTTATTGTTGTTTTATAATCAAAATGCATTACCACATATACCCACGCTCACGTACAAAGCAAAATGTAATAATGATAAACAAAATACGATTTTTGTTTACTCCGTCTGTGTGGAAAAATACAGCCATTTAAAAATAGGCTATTATTCAAGTTTCCGGCAAAGATTTTCCTTGAATACAGACAATAAACAATGGCTACAGCTTTTGCTATGAAGTCTCTTGCTTTTGTGCAAAACGTTTCCAATGCAAATTGTTCCTCAATAAATTGGTAGAGTCCCTGGCAATATTATAGAGTTACCTTGTCTTTTGGCTTTTTTTAATGTTTCAACAATTTTTGCAATAATACGAACATCAACAGCAACAGCATCAGTTTCATATTGCTGCATACCTTTTTTTTATTATTACTTTGAAAATTTTTTTGCTCTTGGCTTGGCAACATTTTCCAAAATTAACGTTTCGTAGCAGTTTATGGACACATATGAGCTTTTAATTGCAATTTAATGGTGGGTCATTTATTATCTAGCCAAACTTTTAAAGAGTCGTCCATTGTGCATTTTCCATTCTCGTCGTCGGCGTCGTTGTATAGTTTGTTGCCCCGTTTTAATTTTGCAAATGTCTATGGGCAAATGGTTTGAAATTGTTTAAATGTATTTTGTTTTTATTGTATGTATGTGCCTGCATACATATATTTGCATATGAATGTCATTAATGCACAATGCATGAGTACTTGTGTTTGTGTGTATCTTTCATTGAAGAAAAATATATAAATGATCATAAAATAGTTGGTGTACTTAAAAAAGTTTTGCATAGTTTCTGTGTGGGTATGTATGTGTGTGTATAAGATGTTTTAAAGAAGTAGGAGAAATTTCTTACTTAATGATATTTTGCTATAGTACTGAGTAGAAAAAGATGCTAAAACGAATAAAAAAAAATAGATCTTAAATAGTAAAAAGTGTACTAAAATATAATAATTTTAATAAAAAGTTTTCAATGCTTTAATTTGATTAAAAAATATTTTAAGCTTAACAAATTAAAATAAAAACTTACGATAGACATTATGCAGAATTTTGAGAAATTTCACAAGAATTTTTGAAAATGTAACAAATACTTTTGTTAAGTTTTAAATAACTTAAATAGGAGTTTCTTAAAGAATTCCATGAAAGTCAATTTTTTATTTAATAGTTTATAAATTTTTACCGTAATCAATAAATTTACAATTAATGACATCAATTTATGGTTGAAAATTTTACATATTTTTCATCAAAATGCACACCTGTTGAACTTTTTTTCATAGAATTAAATCAATCTGTCGGACTTAGCTCCGATGTGACAGATGCAAGCAATGTTGCCAATATGTAATTTTCCTTCCAGATTTAAAGTTATTTTAAAATTATATTGTCTTAAAACCCACTGGTATTAAATAAATATTTTCAACACAAAAATATTTTGGAAAATTAAAAAAAAAAAATATTTAAAAAAAAAAAATTATTTGGAAAATATTGTCTTAAACAATACAATTTTTTTAAAATTTTTGTTTAAATATACTAAACTAATAAATTGTATTGCGCCTAAGGCACCCGCTGTAAAATTAAAAATATAGGTATCCCTCGTATAATGCGGTACTTATACAACGCATTTTCGATATAACGCGATTTGAAAAAAATTCGGATTCAGTACAACGCGAAATTTTGACTTTAATAACGCGAAGTTGAAAATATGCATAATATAAGTACATACTGGTAATACTAAATTGTATACGTACATATTCATACTTTTTTATAAATAAAAAGGGAACTAACCATTTTTACTTTCAAAACATCGTAAAGCAGTGAATGATATCGTAAACATGTGAATTGAAAACTATCATTACAGCGTGAACTTTTTTGCATATAAGACGTTTAATTGGGAACAATTTTTTGAATATTTTCTTACTATTAAAAAAATTTTTTTAGCTATGATTAGTAAAGTTTGAAATGCCCAAAAAGGGGGGAACAAATCTTTAATGCAGACGAAATAAGTCTAAATTGGAAAAAAATGCCGCGTCGGACGTACATCTCGAAAAATGAAAGGGTTGCACCAGGTTTTAAGGCCGCAAAAGACAAAATTACTCTACTTCTCTGTAGTAATGCATCAAGGGACTACATAACAAAACCTTTAATTATAAACCGCTCGTTAAATTCACGAGCTTTGAAAAACATTGCTAAATCCAAGTTACATGTTTATTGCCGGGCAAATAAATAGGCTTGGGTTACAAGCAGTATTTTTCGTGATTATGTTTTTAATTGTTTTATACCCCACGTCGAAAGTTATCTGTAGAAAAAGAACATTGATTTCAAAGTGCTGTTAATACTAGATAATGCGCCAGGACATCCAAGAGACTTGAACCATCCTAATGTAGAAATAGTTTTCCTACCACCTAATACCACGTCTATCATTCAACCGATAAACCAAGGTATAATATCTACGTTCAAAGAATATTATATTCGGCAAACATTCCAACTTATTCCTGACAAAATGGATTATAATGCTAACATGACAGTAACAGAGTTATGGAAAACTTTTTCAATTTTAAATTACATTGAAATTGTAGAATCATCTGTTAAAGAATTAAGACAGTCCACACTAAACGGCGCATGTAAAAATATATGGCTGGAGGCTGTTGCAAAAGATAATGCAGTACCACCATTAAATGTGGATTATTTACGAATATTTACGATAGGTCAACGTTTCAGTGGAGAAGGCTTTAATGATATGAACGAAGATGACATTTATGAAATTATAAACGAAGCTGCAGACCTCACCGAAGGAGAGTTAATTCAATTAACAACTGAATCTCCAACCGCACCAAACCTCACACATGAAAGTGACGACATCACTTCGGAAGAATATATCTGTGAATCAATTCCAGATTTCACACTAAAGCGCATACGAGAGGGCTTAAGTTTGGCTGAAAAAAGGAAACCTTTCTTTGCTAATAATGATCCTTCATTGTTAAGATCCAGCAAAATAATAAGGCAAATAGATATTAATTTAGCACCTTATTCTGAAATTGAAAAGGATCTTGAAAAAAAAACAAGCAAAGACTGATAACTGATTATGCGATTATAAAACCAGAATCACAAGGTTCTACAACTAGTTTTGTATCCAATAGTTTTGTATCCTATGTTGATGAAATATCTTCTGATGAAGCTATTGCACACCCAAAACGTCCAATTTGCACGAAATATGATGTTTGAAGACAGCGAAACAGATTAATTACTTAAGGTGCTATTACATGATGTGTTTTTACATATGTCAAATTTTCCCACAACAAAAGTTGTACACATCGTGTGATACATATGAAACATTGTTTATGTACAATACATGAGGAAAGTCACATGTACATTTTTCAATAAGAGCAGGTTCTATTTTTGTATGACAAACATATGAAAATACAACACTGCTTGTGGCGAAAGAAAAACAGAGTAAATTATAAAGAATAATATTGAAAGAAAAATAAATTGTTTAATATTAATTAACAATTAAAAAATATATAACTTTTTTTAGCAATAAATTTTTGTAAATTCACAAATTAAATCAGCTGTTGTTTACATTTAGAGGTTATGTCATACGGAAATACATATGCACGTGTGATAGCAAAAATTATGAATCGTATGTAAAAGACAATTTTGACAGACATGAGGAATTTCATATGGATAAAAAAAGTGACAGTACATATGTAAAAAATACATCGTGTAATAGCACGTTTAACAACAATGAAGTTAAAAATATGTACACATTTAATTTTTTCAGTTTCTTTTTAAATTTTATAATACGAGTTATTTTTTTTATTATTTTGGTTTTTGAATTTTGTGATATTATTATATTTATTTTGTGTTTTTAATTTTAAAGCAAAGTCTGAATTTTAATTTTAAGTTGAAATATATGTACGTCTGTTATTTAGTATGAATTTTATTTAAAAAAAACCTATTGGAACATAAACATCAAATTTATATGAAAACTAAGTCTTACATAACGCGAACCACATAACGCGGAATTTTCCTGGAACGTAACTACCGCGTTATACGAGGGATACCTGTACTCTATTTAGTAATTATTAAAATTTATTTCTTTTAACATTTAGACATGTTTTGAAGTTTGTTTTTTGCCCAATCCCAATATCGATGGCTTAATATAAAAAACGCGTACCTCGATTTTTTGTTACTTTACAGGAAAATGAAAAAACTTAATAAAGTCCGTAAATTTTAGATACAAAAAAAGTTTTAATGCAATTTTTAATAAAAAGAGGCAACACATTTTATTTCTCATTAAAAAAAAAATTGAGGCAAGGTACATCTGACATTTGTCTACAAGAATAAACAAAAATCCTATTTTGATAAAAATTGAGTAACGCCTTTTTTAGATTAAGCCATCGATATATATGTATGATGTGGTTTTTTATTTTAAAATTTCCAATTTATTTGTTTTATATTTATTGTAAGCAACTGAAAAAAAAACACAATTAAAAGAATATATTTTTTTAAAAAATCTAATTGTTGCTCAGGAAAAAAGATAAAAAGGATCAAACAAAAAAAAAAAAAAAAAACAGATTTATCATATAAGTATTTGTTTTTTTGATCCTTTGTATCTTTTTTCCCGAGAAACAATTGAATACATACGTTATGTCATTAGACTCTATTCCCTTAGGGTTTTTAGCTGATATATGCCAACTCCCTATAAAGGCCGGCTCTAAATAACCGCTTAGGCCAATTGAACATTGCATGCTGTTATATGGGAATATATATTATATTTTATATGAAATTTAAAAAGTAATATAACAAATTTATTATTTGTTAGATATATGTTTATAGTCTAAATTTAATTATTAAAATATTTAGATATTCGTTTATTACTTATGCCGTTTTCTTTTCTGACAAAAAATGTCGCACTTTATTTGCACTTTTTTCGAAAATTGTATATATGTATATATATTGTGAATTAAGAGCTGCCTTATCTTATACATCAACCAAAAGGTCTCAAAGGCAAGCCCTCGTAAATCGCAAAAAATTGCAGCCATTGACTTTTTTCAGGTCATAGCGTAAGAATATTTCCACTTTTTGGAATATTTTTACCATATGACTTCACGAGGAAAATAATCAAATTATTTTGCATTTTATGAACACAGCTCTTTGAGACCTTTCGATTGATGTATAAGAAAAAAGTGCAAATAAAGTGCGACATTTTTTGTCAGAAAAGAAAACGGTATTAAATAAAATTTTTTTTTGCTCATGTTAAGTACTTAACAGAAAATTAATCTTCTCTGTTAAAATCTTAACAGATATTTATTTCGATATTTATCTTCACACCCTTTATTACACAATATATTGTTGTAATAAATAAAATTAATTGTTTATAAAGATTTAAGTTTTAAAAATATATTATTTTTAGTTTTTATAAAAAAAAAAATATATATTTCAATTACCATTTAAATATAGTTTTATAAATATATTTCTTACGCAAATTCTAACTCTTTAATTAAATTTAATTAGAATTATTAATTTTAAAAATTTAAAAAAATAAGCTACTAATTGATGTATGAACTTAAAGAAAAATCTAGTAAAAGAAACTTCTTTTATTATAAACATTCAATGCATATATATATATTTTTTTAAATTAATTTATTTGCAATCCATTAACAATGAAATAATAAACAAATGTTAAAAAAAATTAAGGTTAACAGAGAAGATAAATGCTACTGAGATTAACATATGTGTATATACAGTGGATGACAATACATTGGAAACTTTTACAAAATCCTGAATTTGCCAATTATTTTTTTAAAAAAATTACGCGTATTTTTTTTGCGAAATCACTCTTTGGTGTGTTCTCTATGGAAAGCTAACAAATTTGTTACATAAATTATAAAAAAAATAGATAAACGAAAAAAAAAATTTTTTTTTTGTGATGACAAACAATGGAAACATTTAAACTTCTATAATAGAGTTGATTAAAACAATAAAAATAGAAGATGGTATGAAAGAAAATGTATAACATCCTAACCGTGATTTAAATATTTATAATTTCTGACGTTTTCTTTCAACTGTTTTGAACGCAATTGTATTTTTCAATGTTTTAATTTTATAATTAATTATTATAAAAGAATGGCAAGAAAAAGGTTAAAAAATAGAATAATTTTACTGTGATTGATTCTAATTGTTAGAAATATTCTATTAGCAAATCCATAATTTCAAAAATTATCAAGAAATATCGTGAAAGAGCTACGGTGACGAGTCAACATTTAGGCGGCAGACCGTATAAGACGAGTCAAAGACAGGATAATTTAATATCTAAAGAGTTTAAAAAATGTCCAATATTCTTCTGCAGCAATCTCTTCAGTTGTGTATTCCATTGTGTCACACATTACGTACAATTTGAAATTCAATTTTTTAGTTTTGTTATGCAAATATTGCTTCATATAACTTTCAATTTTATAGATCAATTTTGGTCATTCACACATAACCTGCCTAATTTTAGTACGTTAGAAAAAGTTTTATTGAAAGTATCAACAAGAGGGCGAAGTAAATGAAACCTATCGTTGAAATGAAGTACATCCCGATTTTTTTCGAAGCGTTTCAAGGGCATTCCGATAAATTTTTCGCAAATTGAATACCTTGAAATCAAAATTTTTTTCTATTTCCGCATATCTTTGCATTTCCATTACAATTTCTTTCTCCGAGGACTGTGGAGAATAAATAGGGTTGCGCAAAATGCTGGAGTTATGTTGTTCCACTCACGTCTTATTTCCTCCTTCAGCTGCTCCACTGTTTTGAAAGTGGATTTATAAAGCTTACGGATTAGATCTTCGCATATTACATATATTTGGTCATCATATATCAGGAATTATGCAACAAATTGTGCAAATTCAGAATTCTTTTTAAGTTTTTGTAAAAATTGTCTAGTTTCTGAAAAGACACGTTACTCTCTCTATATGTTCCCCTTATTACTACACACACAACCACAATATGGTAACTCTATATTATAGGCAATTTTTAGTTTCGGTAATTCCTTCATTCCGGTAAGACGTGTCTTCGTATCGTTCGGTTAAAAATATTGCAAATAATTGCGTAAAAGTGTTTTTGTTAATAAAAAATTATATAATTCTAATTGTATAAAAGTGGTTTTGTATAAAATATTGCTTATGTGTTTTTATTTTTCTTTTAAATATAATATATAATATACGTAATTGTTCCTAAAAAAATTGCATTAAATTACATCATAAAATAAGTGTTGTTGTTGCTGTGTTATTCCTTATTTCTTTTTGTCAGCTCTTCGAAAGCAAATCAAATCATGCATTACAATTCTGTGTGTCAGGTTTAAAAAAAAAAAAAGTATTACTCTCTGAGTAAATTTAGCACATCAAAAGTGATGTTTAATAGAAAAAGCTTAAAGTTTTTCAATGTTTATCAAATCTCTTGCCAAAGCCATATAAAATTAATAAGAGAAAATGTAGGCATACTTTGTACATTTATAATTTTAATTTAGATAAAAATAGCCAATTGCTGTTGGCCCAAATAAAGATTTTCGAATAAATCGAAATTCATTTTTGTTGAAATTGTCTAGTTTGCGAAAAAAAAGTCTTTCTTTATATGTTGTCATGAACCACAACAAAGTACTCTATATCAGTGTTGTAAAAAACTAATTTTTATCCCGAAAAAAATAACTAAACTTGAAAAAACCCCCTAAATGTCGAAAGTCAGAAGTGTGTGAATTTAAATTCGAAAGTTAATAGGTGTTCCCCTCACTTCCCACCGTAGAACCAGTTTTAGCTCCTGATGAAGCCCCTGATATGTTAAATTTCCACAGTTGAGAGATCAGGGACCAAATCACCGCCATCGTTATCGAAATTTTTCGGTCGAAATCATTTTTTTATTTCCAAAATAAAATGTTAAGAATAATTTTTCTTTCCCACAGTTGAAGAATAATGGCCTCTGGTTAGGAAGAAAAGCAAATCGTAGTGGAGCGTTTGTCCGTCTTCTTTAAATATTAAACCAAAATATGGAATTTCGATTGATTTTACTCGATATGCGACGATTTGCCCCCAGGACTCACATTAAGGAGGTAAAAGTGCTACCAAAAATATCTGCGAGATCGTGAAGAAACGGCGATCCAAATGTTTGACGTCTCGTTCTGGAGAGCGCCGGGCTATAGCAAAGGAAGTGTTCTCATGCCCTTTCGACATCTGTATTTGGCTTTCCCAAACTGAATTTCAGAACTTTTCCAAAAAATTTTGAAAATCACATGTGTGACTTATTTATGGATTTAGAGTTTTTTTCAGAATTTTGACAATTGTGGAAAAATGGAGCTCGTAATGTTATATGACATTTTTAAGCAATTCATGTTATTTCGTGATCTGTGTTTGGCTTTCACAATTGAAGTTTACAACTTTTCCAAAAAATTTGAAAATCATATACATACATATGTGACTATTTTATGGACTTAGAGTTTTTCAGAGTTTTTGGTTTTAAAAAGTTTTTGGAAAAGTTTTGAAATTCACTTTTGGAAATCCAAATACAGGCGTCGAAAGAGCATGAACGTGGCTTAAAAGTGGTAACATTAGGACCTAGTGGGCGGCGTTAAACATTCTGAAAAAGAAAAATAACCATAAGTGCACTTATGATTAACAATGGTGCTTTTCAAGAAATTTTGTTAAAGTTTCCCATTTTGCCATCTCATAAAACGAATTTAACTTTTCTCTAAAATTTTCCATGCTAATTTAACTTTACTTAACACGAATTTAACTTTTAAGAGCTGTACGCAGCTTGTTAAGGAATCTTAACAGAAAATTTTCATATACATATTTCTTAAAGAAAAAAAAAAAGCACAAAAGTACCTTTCAGTGCAACGCTAGCAATCAGCTGTTTTCTGTTAATTATTAAGAATTGTGAAATTGAAAACAAATCAATTCTTCGGTTCTGCTTTATTTGGCCTGGTAAACGCGTTTTAAGCTCAGTATCAAAATTACCCATCCGCTTCTTGTTTTTCTTTGCCGAATTTTGTTCGTTTTTTCCATGTTTGCAACTGAAGAATAACTTTTAATTTTTTTAGCATATTACATTTTGTTTATGCTTACCTCTCCTGTCAAAATTCCGTTCAGAAAGAACGAAAAATTTGATATTCCTGCTCAAAGCCTGGGTTGCCTAACTTAATTTACGTCAAAAAAAGTAGTAAAAACAATACTACTTTTTTAAAAATCTGCAGACCATCAACAGAAATTTTTTGACAGAAAAATTCCTAAAGCATTTCTGAAGCGTTTTTTTATATGAAGTTTTTGATTCCTTAGCAAGCTACATACAGGCCTTTAGTTACGTCGAAACGAATTTAACTTTCGAATTTAACTTCACACACTTGGGGTAAAATCCCAAAAAGGCTAACACTGAGACTAAATGCAAAAAGGTTTTGCAACTGCACTCTACTCTCTTTGTATACTCTTTGTTATTTAAAGAGAGTAGGTATATATAGGATAGAGAGCGCAGTTGCAAGCAGTTATTTCACTTAGTCTCCTATGAAAGAAAACAAAAACAAATGTTTGAAATTCGTTTAGCAGCGAAGCTAACTAGTTCCTTATGAGCATCCAAAGATCGAATTTGTTCATATGTTAAAAAAGGGCTAAATTGCTGCTTTTCATTTTCATAAGATGCTTTTAGCTCCTACGGATATGTAGATGATGAGGTCGATTCCAAACTTAAAAAAATGTGCTGTTTTGGTTATAGTTTTGACAATAATATTTTCATATTTTTTTTATATTAACCAACACTCAGGGCATGTCCCCTAGAAATGCAGTGTATTGCGTTGATTTCAGGAAAATAGATTATTGGAAGGAGGAAAGAGGTAGTAGTGTTTGTGGATATTTGACTTAAATTTTATTAGATTATAACTGTCAGGAAGACCTCTGCGGGAAGTTTGTTCCACATAGGCTAGTTCGACTGATAAACGAATTCTCTCTGTAATGCGTTGTGTGGTCAACTGGACAATAAACTACAAACGGATGTGATCTACTAGAGAAGCGGATAGAGCGAAGGGAAACTGGGGCACTTGGAATAAGTTCGCTAATCTCAGAAGAACATTTTTCATGGTAATATCTATAGAACAGTGCTACACAACCCACATTCCGACGGTGTTCCAATGAGTCAATAGAGTTGGATACCCCACTGTCATTGATGAGCGCCAACGCCCTCCTTTGCACACGGTCCAGTAGCTCCAAAATAGACTTTGAAGCTCCTGCCCATATACGGGAGTTGTATTCCATTTTCGGTCGGATGTAAGTGGTATAGATTTTAAGGAGATCAGAAGGAGGGAAGTAATTTTTACACCGTTTTAGAAAACCAAGACACTTGAATGCTTTTTCGACACTTGAAAAACATGCTCGTTCCAACGAACATCACATTGAATTCTCATGCGTAAAACATCAAGAGTATCCGATTCCTCAATACCTGTACCACCCATATATACAGATGACATTGTTAATTCCAAGGCCCTTTGGGTCAACATGCAGCTTTGACTCTTCATCGCATTAAAATCAACCCTATTCGCTTTACCACACTCGGAGATTGTTAACAGGTCTTGATTGAGGGTGTCATTCACTGTCTGCCTTTTGCCCTCAACTTCCAAGAGCCTTGGCCTACAATTGAAAGAAAATTAAAGTCGAACAAACAATTATTTAAGCAAAAGTTAATTAAGTTCCCAGAATCTCCTATTTACGAAATAAGAGCTAAATTTCCTTCTAATTTTATATAAAAAGTGAACGCTTGATTAAGCATGATTTGTAGTAATACAAGGATGCTGACGATGAACAAGTCGTGTTCTTCGAAAGTAGTTACTTCATCTAGAGCTGTCTTCAATTTTTTTTCCATATTTCTGTTACATTACAAAATTATATCTTTTCAAACAAAAAAACTAATTATAGGTAAGAATTTTATATAAAAACGATGCTATAATCCGAACATGAGAAGAAAATTATACGCTTTTATTAGAAAATTAAAGCCTTTTAACCATTTTTGCGCTTTTTGCTTTTAAAATGTTGGATCGTTTCCTCAAGTATTTATCCTTTATTATACCCTATACCACTATGTGGTTTGGGTATAATGACTTTGTGCTGCTGTTTGTAACAACCAAAAATATTTGACCTACACCCATCTTTAATTATACCGATCTAATCAGAATCACTATCTGATTCGATTTAACGATGTCCGTCCGTCCGTCTGTGTGTCCAGTTAAAGCTTGTAATCAAACTGCAGGTTGCAAATATGAATATATTTTGATGAAATTTGGTATTTAATCTTTTATCGGCTATAGAATGAACGCTGTTGAAATGGTGAGAATCGGTCCATGTTCAGACCTAGTCCCCATACAAATGACCCCTACGAAATCGACATAAATTGCCTTAAGTTCCAAATTATCATATAGATCTCATTCAAATTGGGGTTATATGTGTTTATTACATCCATTAATGAATAGTCCAAAAATTATCCCTTTCGAAATTCTTAGTCATAAGCCCCATATAGAGCTGTTTCCCGATCTTCACTTAAATCTATCAAAAAACAAAAATATTGCACAGTTTTTTCTCAAATTTGGTTTGTATATATTTTTTCAAAGTGTAAGTAACTTTACCAAATATGGTCAGGATCGGTCCTTTTTTGGACCTAGTCCCCATATAGACATATCATCCGATATGAACTTTTTCATATCTGCAGCCAAAAAAATTAATAAAAATGCCACTCAAACCATGGTATAGGGTATTGTATAGTCGGGCTAGACCGACTATAGTTTTCTTACTTGTTTTCAAATAAGTTTATAAAAATTCTATAATTTATAATTACATTTTAATAGTTAATAGAGAATTTACGACATTGACCATAGTCGTCTGTCCTTAAGTATTTTTCATTATAAAATAAAATAAAATTGAAAAAAAATTTTTCATCAGGAAATTGCATTTTTATACCCTATACCACTATGTGGTTTGGGTATAATGACTTTGTGCTGCTGTTTGTAACAACCAAAAATATTTGACCTAGACCCATCTTTAATTATACCGATCTAATCAGAATCACTTTCTGAGTTGATTTAACAATGTCCGTCCGTCCGTCCGTCCGTCTGTGTGTCCATGTAAAGCTTGTAATCAAACTGCAGGTCGCAAATATCAATATATTTTGATGAAATTTGGTATATAAGCTTTTATCGGCCATGGGATGAACGCTATTGAAATTGGTGAAAATCGGTCCATGTTCAGACCTAGCCCCCATACAAATTACCCATATGAAATCGACATAAATTGCCATAAGATCCAAATTGTCATATAGATCTTACTCAAATTGGGTTTGTATGCGTTCATTACATCCACTAATGAGTAGTCCAAAAATGATCCCTTTGACCCCATATAGATCTGCTTCCCGATCTTCAGTTAAATCTATTAAAAAACAAAAATATTGCACTGATTCTTCTCAAATTTTGTTTGTACATATTTTTGCAAAATACAAGAGACTTTACCAAACATGATCAGGATCGGTCCATTTTTGGGCCTAGTCCCTTTATAGATATAGCATCCGATATGAACTTTTTCATATCTGCAGCCAAAAAAATTAATAAAAATCCCACTCAAATTTGGTTTTTGCTTATTTTCAATGTCCAGTTAGTTGGGCCTAAGAGATAGGGTTTCTAAACGCATGGTATAGGGTATCGTATAGTCGGTCTAGACCGACTATAATTTTCTTACTTGTTGTATGCTGTTTTCATAATACCTTTCGTTTCAGATGAGCAAAAATTTTTACTTACATTATGTGTTTTTCGTACGTCTGAGACGCAACATGTTAAGAAGGCGGACATTAATTTTTCCGCACTCCGCTTAAAGCTAGCATAAATATCGAAAAAAGCAAAAAAACTCTTACCTAAAAATTATACATGTATACGAGTTTGTAACCCATCGCAATATACTTGTACTTCCCAAACAAAAGCATTAAAGTTATGATGCAAAAAGAAGTAGTGGTACAGATCAGGTCATTTAAAAATTGGGGTATTGGTAGCCCTATTGTTGAATGACATATTTAATTTTTAGGCCACTGTCAAAAACGTAGACGAAAGAAAAAATTAGCTGGTGCATTTTTTTTCAATTCTCGTGAATAAATTTTTAAGTACAATGAAATTCGATAACTAAATAATACAAAAATCAACTGCCGGATAATCGGCCGAAATTGCAGAATCTGCTCGAACCTTATCCGTGATCCTATCAAAAAAGATTTTCAGCAGCAGTGTTGTCATTTTCTTCTTCTTAGTAGTCTAGAAATTTACTTTAAATTGTTTCGAAAAAAAAAACAAATCTTAAGATGACTGGTGATGTTTATAGGACATAAAATATAAAATTTGGAGAATTGAATAATATTGGATATCTACCCATTATATATTCCTTGTAAGCTCTTTTATAATTTTCTTATTAAGCAGTTACATATATTGTTTGTAAGGGTGTTTCGAAGGCCTTTATTTTTTAGATTCAGAGGATTTGGGATTTATGTTAACTCCACTAAACTCTGAAGAAAATAAACTCCAGATATTTGTCAGAACAACAGTCAAATGAGTTTTTGAAACCTTAGTAGAAAAAAATGTGTTTATTAGTTTTTTTACATAAAAAATCATTAGTTTATTTAAAAATCAATGAATTTTCAAAAGTGAATGGCGTTATTTGAACGTCGCACTAAGGGGTATTCCTACTGAAAAGCTGGCAAAAAATCAAAATTTTAAATTGCGTTTTAACCCATGAAATAATTTTAATCGCATAGTTAATTGAGCACTAAATCATGTTCTTACGATAAAATTACAATATAGTAAATTTTGCGTAGCCGGGAAACCGTTTAAATTTTCAATTAATTGATATGAAATTTTTTGATGAATCGAAAAAGGGCAATGTTTACGTTCTTTGAAAGTACAGTAAAAGCTTAAAGATAAGAGTTATATTTAGTGTGTTAGTTACCTGATACATAAGTTACGTTTAAGTCAACAAAATGCTTCCTTTAGTTTAATTCCGGTTTTCTTAGGAGCACGTAAAAATTGAGAAGTTAAAAAAAAAAGATAGGCCCGTATGTTGGAACTTTTGTTTAAGAGCCCCGTTTCGCCCCATTAAGATGTGGATACAGTTTGTAGTTTGACATATATTGTAACAAAATTTCGCAGATGCAGGTTGCACAAACTTGCACTTCATGGTTTTCGAGGACTTCGAAAAAAAACGGTGTTTTGCAAGGCAAATAGCTAATAAAAATTGAGCATGTTACGGTATTTGTCGGAAATTTGGCAATATAATGATTTTGGAGGTCGTTGAATCCGAATCTGAATTCAAAATTTCAAAAATGAAAATGGCGGACACAGAATGGCGGACCATTTTTCTCAAACCTAAGCGCGTTTCCATTAAACTTTGTCTTAAGGGGTTTTCGGTGTCGTTGATCTCAAATCTGAATTCAAAATTAAAAAATTAAAATGGCGGACACAAAACGGCGGATCATTTTTCTTAAAACCAAAATAAAACGCATTCACTTGTCTTGTCTTTACGGGTTTTCAGGGTAGCTGCTTTTTAAACTGAATTTGAGAATTTGGTGTCGCAGATTTGAATTTTGTAGTTTTTTGGGGTTCCTGACCTTTCATATCGAGATAAAACACACAAGTTTGTGTTCGTGGAAGCGTGGATATTTTTTTTATTAAAAATTACTAAGCAAATTTATAACTGCACTTCTTCATCGCCTTTCTGATAGTCTACTTCATCGTCTTCCTCATCGAAACAACCGTAATCATCATCCTCATCGCGATAATCATCATAACTAACATCATCATGTTCTTGCTCTTCATTTTCTTCTCGATACTCTTCTTTAGATCAAAAAAGTGTTATTGTTTCTTGGTGAAATGGTTTGCTTTTCTTTTGCTGCTTTGGCCTAGAGCTCGATATTAATGGGTCAAATGTTAACAAAAGTCTGTTTATCACGTCTCGGTTGCACGATTCTCTTGAAGTTTTTCTTGCAAAATTTAGTCTGTATAAGCGAAATCCCGAAAACCCCTTAAGACAAAGTTTGGTGTGAATGCGCTTAGTTTTGAGGAAAACGGAACGCCATTTTGTGTCCGCCACTTTGATTTTTGAAATTTTGAATTCAGATTTGAGATCAACGACCCCGAAAACACCTTAAGACAAAGTTTAGTGGAAATGCGCTTAGTTTTGAGGAAAACGGACTGCCATTTTGTGTCCGCCATTTTGATTTTTGAAATTTTAAATTCAGATTTGAGATCAGCGACACCGAAGACCCTTTAAGACGAAGCTTAGTGGAAATGCGCTTAGGTTTGAGAAAAATTGTCCGCCATTTTGTGCCCGCCATTTTGATTTTCGAAATTTTGACTTCAGATTTGAAATCAACGACCCCGAAAACTAAATAGTACACATATTTACGCGGATCGGAAGACCCATTTATTTAATACCAGCTTTTCGGTACGAATACCCCATAGTGCGTCGTTTGTATATTGTTGGTTCGGTTTAACATATTGAAGTCCAGCAATACTCTCCCAGCATGCTTTTGTCCCAAAATCCTTGATAATTTCTTTAAATTTTCATTAAATCTTGGTGAGCACGCTCCCCTTGTTCGTCGGTCACCACACTTAGTCATTTTGAGTGACATTCGTGCACTTAATTCGTGATAATTTTTCAATAATTCAGCCACAATTTGCCTGTAGTTTTCACTCTTATTGTTTCCATGAAAACTGTCCACGATGCTCTTGAAAGATTTCCAGGCTGCATATTCTTTCTCCAATAAACATTGTGAAAAATTGTCATCATTCAATAGCTTCCTGATCTGAGAGCCAACAAATATGCCTTCATTGATTTTAGCATACGCTGCACCATCTAGATCCAGAGCCTTGACAAAGTTCTTAAAAAGGCCCAATTTTTTGTGCAGCGGCGGAAGAAGAACGTCATTTGGATCAATTAATGGTTTATTTGAAATATTTGGTTTTCCTGGTGAATACTCAGTTCTTTTTGGCCACTCTGTTCTGACGTAATGATGACATGTAGCGCGACTATCCCATAGAGAAAGGAAACAACAATATTTTGTGAAACCTCCTTGCATACCAGTCAACAAAACCAATGACCTGAAACAGATTAATTTACAGTTATTTACGGTGATCTATACTATACATACAAAGATATTTAAATCACACACCTTAAGGTCACCACAGATCTTCCATTTTGATCGTTGTATTTGAATAATGTCAAAATTTCAGTCATTGATTCGTAATTTTCCTTTGTATTAATGGCATGATTTTCCTTTGTATTATGCAAAAGAAGAGCCTTTAAACTGTACTTGAAGCCATCAATAAATAATCTCCATGCAGTTTTGTCATATGGCTGGTGAAGCTAGTTATTCTGCGTCTTGCTTCGTTAAATGTAAATCCCGAATTAGATCATTCAGCTCAACTAAATGGCGTTCATCATCAGCCTCATGCAAACTACCACTGCTGGTGAAAAATGTTTCGGACTCACTGCTCGTAGCACTGGGAATGACTGGTAATGGATCATTTGGTGGACGTTGAACTGGTTTGAAAACCGATGGGACATTCACGTAAGTAACAATTTTTCGATTTTTCATATTAAATCCAGCATTTTTGTTAAACAGAAATAAGACTGGATTTGGTTGGTTACTTGACTCTCCCCAAACTACTGGAATTGAAAAATCGAAATAGATCTTCTTGCCATTTGATCACTTGTATAAAACAGTTCTTCAACTATTGCAAAACGTTGTCGGTGTCCACGGTTTGTTCAAATTTTTGACAGCATATAATACTGTAAATATGCTTATTTTAATGATTCTGATATTCCATATCCTTTGTTTCCAACCAAATATTTACCACATACAAAGCAAATAGCTTGCATCAGTAACACACGATCTCCCTGTCATGATTAAACGGATCAGCAATAATTGTCCACGACAAACTAATTCACTTCCCCTTAGAAGAATACAGAACTGAGCACATTCAAGGTTCTTCAATATACCTGGTAGGAGCCAAAATGACGGTGTCCGCCATTTATTGTCCACCCAAGCACAAAATATCGGAACTCGATTTCATAAAATTTTACAAAACCTTGGGTAACAAATTTTTAGCAGCAGGAGACTACAATGCCAAGCACACTCACTGGGGATCGAGACTCATTTCTCCCAAAGGAAGCTATAACTTCCAGCCAGCTCGACGTATTGTCTGGAGGTCAGCCAACTTATTGGCCTTCAGACCTTAATAAGATTCCCGATCTCATTGACTTTGCAGTAATAAAAAATATTAAACGTGAACAAATTTCGATAGCATCGTCGCTTGAATTATCATCTGACCCCAACGATTCTGAGATTGTCTTATAAGGAACCAATTTCACTCCACAACCATCTCCCAAACAAAAACACCAATTGGTTAAAATACAAAAAATACGTTAGTTCACACTTATCTCAAAACATCTCACTAAAAACTGAGGCAGAAATTCAGTCAGCAATATAGCTCTTCTCAGAAACAATAACTGCTGCAGTGAAAGTATCTACTCCAGCCCCAAAGCCCACTAAAAATAAAGGGTACATGTGCCCATCAAATATACAAAATCTAGTGCAAGAAAAACGACATCTTAGAAGACAATGGCAACTTCACCGCTCTCCAATCCTGAAAAGCCAGCTTAAAATCTGCCAAAAAGCCCTACATGAATCTTTATTTACAGGGCCTAGATCCAACAGACAAAACGGATTACAGTCTTTGGAAAGCAACAAAACAACTGAAAAGACCCATACCCTACGAATCTCCTCTACGCCTTAGTGTTGGTAATTAGGCAAGAAGCCACTGCGATAAAGCCAACGCTTTTGCCGATCATTTAGAAGAGGTATTTACACCCAACATCACTATGTCGGACATACAAATTCCTCAAATAAATGACATAGTAGTTTCTCCCATGAAACTTAGATTCTCTAACATAACAACAATTCTAAAAAATCTCAACACTAAAAAATCTCCTGGTATAGACTCAATAACATCTAAAATGATCTGCGAATTGCCATACAGTGCGCTAAGACTTATCCTGTTCATCTTTAATGGTATCCTACGCATAGGTTTTTTCCTCCGTCCTGGAAATCGTCAGAAATTATAATGATTCCCAAACCGGGAAAGGATCCTAGTATGGTCACCTCATATAGACCAATCAGCTTACTTTCCATCTTATCAAAGTTGTTTGAAAAAGTATTCCTGCAGGCACTGACACCATACCTTAATGACCAACAATTAATTCCCGCACATCAGTTCGGATTTCGTAAGGACCATAACACCATTGAACAAGTACATCGTATCGTGACTCAAATTAGAAACGCATTTGAAGAAAAACTTTACTGCTCTTCATTATTTATTGACATCTCACAGGCCTTTGATAAAGTCTGGCACAAAGGGCTTATATATAAAAAAGTTCAATCCTTACCGCAAAATAACCATAGATTACTCCAAAGTTACCTGACAGACAGATCATTTGTAGTCAAATATAAAAGCTACACTTCAAGCTCTCGAAACATTTCAGCTGGGGTTCCTCAAGGCAGTATACTTGGTCCCATGATGTATATTCTTTATACAGCAGATATGCCAACAAATTCTCAAATTCATACCTCAATTTTTGCAGACGATACTGCATTTATGAGCACTCACAATGATCCCAAATTTGCCTCCTCCAACCTACAGTCTCATATACATGAGCTGGAATCATGGCTTAACAAATGGAAGATAAAAGTTAATCCAGCTAAGTGTGCACATGTGACTTTTACACTGCGAAGAGAAAACTGCCCTACAGTTACAATAAATAACACCAGAATACCTGAAAAACTCCACATTAAATACCTAGGAATTCACCTTGATCGCCGTCTCACATGGTCCAAACATATTGACTCGAAAACCACGCAACTAAAACTCAAAACTGCCCAACTTGGATGGCTTCTAAACTCCTGATCTTCGCTTAGTTTAGAATGCAAAGCTTTACTCTACAAAACCATTCTCAAGCCAATATGGACCTATGGAATCCAACTATGGGGAACAGCATCCACTTCCAATATTGCAAAGTTACAAAGAAGACAGTCAAAAATATTAAGATACATAACAGGCGACCCCTGGTTCATTCGTAACGACAATATACATAAAGACCTCAACATTCCGTCAGTTTGCGATGAAATAGAAAAATTTTGTTCTAAATATATATCCAAACTAGCATCTCACCCTAATCCCCTAGCACAGAACCTATTCTCGTTTAGAGGCCACTCACGGCTAAAGAGGGTAGACACCTTGGCCATAGCACAAAGCTAAAATATTTTTATACCCTATACCACTATGTGGTTTGGGTATAATGACTTTGTGCTGCTGTTTGTAACAACCAAAAATATTTGACCTAGACCCATCTTTAATTATACCGATCGAATCAGAATCACTTTCTGAGTTGATTTAACAATGTCCGTCCGTCCGTCCGTCCGTCCGTCTGTGTGTCCATGTAAACATTGTAATCAAACTGCAGTTCGCAAATATGAATATATTTTGATGAAATTTGGTATGTAAGCTTTTATCGGCCATGGGATGAACGCTATTGAAATTGGTGAGAATCGGTCCATGTTCAGACCTAGCCCCCATACAAATTACCCCTATGAAATCGACATAAATTGCCATAAGATACAAATTGTCATATAGATCTTACTCAAATTGGGTTTGTATGCGTTCATTACATCCATTAATGAGTAGTCCAAAAATGATCCCTTTGACCCTATATAGAGCTGCTTCCCGATCTTCACTTAAATCTATTAAAAAACAAAAATATTGCACTGATTCTTCTCAAATTTTGTTTGTATATATTTTTGCAAAATACAAGAGACTTTACCAAACATGATCAGGATCGGTCCATTTTTGGACCTAGTCCCTATATAGATATAGCATCCGATATGAACGTTTTCATATCTGCAGCCAAAAAAATTAATAAAAATCTCATTCAAGTTTGGTTTTTGCTTATTTTCTATGTCCAGTTAGTTGGGCCTAAGAGATAGGGTTTCTAAACGCATGGTATAGGGTATCGTATTTTCTTACTTGTTAATGTTCTCAATATGGCCTTCTATTGCGCTGGCAATAGAATCATAAATCAAAAATAGTTTTTTAAGATTTTATTACTTATTGTTATTTTCTACTAAGAAAGATCCAATAAACTAAAAGTTGAAAAAAAAAAAAAAACTTATGAAGATTTAGAATAAATGTGGGCTTCTGTCAAATTAATAGTTGTGAAATTTTAGTGTCAGTATTGACTGTTTTACAGTGTTGCCAGCATGCGATAAAAAATTAACAAGACGTGATAGCCAAATAAGCCAGATTCGAATTCAGCGCACCCAGATTAGTTAAAAAACATGCTTCGTTTCTGCGGTAAATTTTTTTTTTTAATTTGTAACTTAAGCTGAAAGAGAATATTTTACACTGTGTGATTAAATTAAATTAATAGAGATGCAGCTGTTTTCCGAATAAGTTTACTTCAAAATAAAATTGAACAACAGTAATTGACGAAACACTTTCATCATTACCATTACATCATTTGCTGTTCATGGTAACTGCAATAAAATCTTGAATTTTTTTCGAATACCTCAACTCAAACTTTGCCTTCTTCGTCTTTATTTGTTCCATAATATACTGACTGTCATTAGAATAACCAGTTGTACTTAGAGCCACACAATTCTCACAATTTGCCATAACACCCCAATAATAATAAATTAAATTTTTGAAAATTTATGAAATATGTGTGTAGCTAAAATATGATTTGTTGGTTTATTTGTTTGTCCATTAGCCAAAAACAGGCAGTCCGTATGACTGCCCGGCTGGCTTAAATCAAATTTACTAATGATTTGTTTTTCTTTTTATTTACCAACACCACCGATATCACTACTACTCGTATGTATACAAACCACATACAGTTAGTACATACATATATTCATTCATGCGATTATAGGAATTTTTATGGGATTTTGTAAAATGTACTTCCATAGCTTTTAGTAAAACAAACTAATAGGCAAAGCCGAATCATCATCAACATCTCATATGGAGAGCAGATAATAATATATGGACTGACTGTGCTAGTGGAGTTTTTGGAGTGTATTTATTGAAATATATGCATGGAAATGTGGAAGTTCAATATTTGTAACTTTAACCAGAAAAATAAACAACATACGAATTTTAATTAAACAATAAATGGAGCTATGAATACACGCACGCACACACATGTACTTTTCTAAACATGGGCATTTTTTTTATAATTATACCAAATATTATGAATAGCAGTGTAGAGATTTTATTGGCTTATGTATTAGTAGACATGTATGTATGTATGCCCATGTACTCGTATTTATTGCCCTACTGATATGTGAATGCATCACTTGCCAAATCGATTAACTCCACTTTCAGATTTTTTTTTTTATAATTTTAATGTCAAGGCATTTGATTGACGCTTATCTATTTATATTCAAAATTAATTTCTGTAATAATAAGGATTAGCACCATTTTTATTTTAATATAAACAATTAAGCGTTAATCAAGCATTTTTATATTAATAATTTAAAAAGACCAGAAAGTGGAGTTAATCAATTTGGCTAGTGAGGCATTCATTTAACCCTGTAATGTGTGTATATGTATGAGAATTTTTGGAAATTTTAAGTTTGTTTATGTTTTTAATTTCATTTGTGCCCCAGATAATCGCGAAAATAATAGAGGCTTAAAATTTAAGTTAATTTTGAAAATGTCGTTGTCACAGCTTAACAATAAAATATTGTGCGTATTGTGCAAATTCCCGTTATATACAATTATTGTTGCATTGGCTTTCTATTTAGTTGGGTGCACTTCAGTTTATATACGAGTATTATGAATGTGTTTTAGCTAAAAGGGTTGTAGTGTTTTCCCTTTCATTTTGTTTAAAATGGAATTCGAATAAATTGATTTAATTATGTGGCCGTTCCAAAATTTAAACAATTTATTCAGAGCATTATGAAAATAACAAAAAGAAAGGAAAAACATTAAATTCAAATATATTCCAAGCAAAAGAAGGGAGAATGCAAGTGAAAAAGATTCTATACTATTGATCCATGTTTAGTGAAATATTGTATTAACTTCAATGACTTTAATATAGGATTTTCATGGGGCGGAAGTTATGTTTTATGGAACCTGAGAAGTTCAATTTTATAAGTTTTTGTTGACAAAACAACTTCACTTTTTTTTTTACATGGTGCGTGATAAAGAAGAAGAAAGCATATATTTCAAAAATCCATAACTGCACTATATTCTTAATCGGACGGGTTTCTGGCATTTCAGCCTTCATCAGCGATTTATTGAACATTGTGATAATTGTTATGTTTTAATTGAATAGATTGTTTCTATATGAAAATTTTTCTACTAAGGGCGGCCGTGAGATTTGAAACATGAACCTTCACATACACTCGTACTTGCAGTTTTTGGTCAGCGCTTTAACACACTCACCTAAAGTCAAGCCTACGAGCAGTGTGGTTAGATTCAGTTTTCATACCATACAGCTTTACTTTGTATTAATTTCAGAAGATACAACTCTGTCCAAACAAACAATCGTTATTTTTGAATTTTCTTTTTGTTTGGGAATAATTTTCTATTGAAATTTTTGGAAGTTGGTTTAAATTATTTCCAAAGATACAGAAAATCTGCATGTAATGCTGAATTGCCTTTGTTTTCGCTGGGTTCACAAATACTTATTTTTTTAATCTTTTTTTTGGATTGATGAAAGTCCAGTTGAAAATTTCCTTAAGACGTTTTTAAGCAAGTACTCAGGAAGTCGCCAAATGTCCTTAAACTTGGATATGTATTTAACAGAAGCAAATAAATCTACATTCTATTCAGCGTAATCTGATAGTAAGGATAGAAGAAGGGAATTTTTTCTTCAAAATTAACTAAACTTAAATGTGACATTAAATAAAAATTTGATATAACTCTCAGAATCGCTACAAATTCACGAGCATTCTTTGATTTTTATGTTATTCCCAAAATTATAAAAATTTTAGAGTTTTTTGTAAAGTAAGGTAGTGGTTTTCTACTCCCTTTACCCCCCCCCCCCCCCTCAATATGAGATTAGTCCTAAGACTTGCTGATTTATTTCCTTATGAAAAACATTATGATTTCTTTTGATTTTTTTGATATAATTATAAAAAAGTAGCACCGGAAATTAATAGGTTGCGAAAAGTCATGACTCTCTGATGACATTTAAATGAGGACTTTATTACTTTTTGTACTTCCCATGTAATTAATTAAAAATTAACACTGCTTCTGTTAATAGCCTACTGATCAAGCTGCGTCATTTAGTTTTGAAAATAGGCAACCTCGAGAATTTTTGCAAAAATTTAAAAAACAATATTTTTTGTGAAAAAAAAAACCATCACTGAAGCCAAGCTGGATAAATACTATGGGGAATCTGCACCATCACCTTTAATGGTTAAGAAGTGGTTTACTAAAATACGTTGTGATCGTACCACTACAAATGAAGTCGAACTATCAGTTCGCCCAAAATAGATCGTCATGCGAGAAATCGTCCACTAAATCCATAGAATGATATTGGACGATCGAAAAATGCATGTGCGTGAGGTGGCTGCGGCTGTAGAAATATCAACCAAGTGGATACGTAATATTTTACATGAATATTTGGATATGAAAGCACTATTCGCGCGAAGGGTGCCATTCACTCTCAACCATAATTGATCGGACGACTTCAAGGTAGTGTCTGGTGATGTTCAGCGGCAAATCGAAGGACGTTTTGAGCCGTGTCGTGACCGTGAACAAAACGTGAAGTTCTTACAATATACTAGAGAGCAAGGAGCAATGAAAGCAGTGGACCAAGGAAAACCCAGGTGGGGCTGCCGGCCAACAATATCATGGCGACAGTTTTTTTTATGGATTAAGCGTCATTAACGTTGATTTTTTTCCAATTATTAAACAACACTAGGGAATGCAGAAAGCTTTGCCCCTTTTAAGGCAGCAGGCCCAGATGAAGTCTTTCCTGCTTTACTACAAAAAAGCGAGGACTTAATTGGTAGTAGTCTGGCTGACATATTCTCTGCTTGCCTAAAATTAGCGTACACCCCCAGGGCGTGGCAGGAGGCCAAAGTGGTCCTCATACAAAAGCCGGGAAAGGAAAGCTACGCGAACCCAAAGGCCTATCGACCGATAAGTCTTACATCCTTCCTACTGAAAACCATGGAGCGAATAGTCGATAACATAGTTAAATATCAAATCCCAAATGAGTTGTTGAAATTCAAACAGCACGCTTATTTAAAGGGACGCTCAGTGGAAACTGCGCTTCATGAAGTAGTTCACCACATCGAAAGATCTTTTGATCTTAAAATCTTCACCGTAGCTATATTCATTGATATAGAAGGAGCTTTTAACAATGTATCAACCAATACGCTACTCCAATCCCTAGAACAATTCGACATTGACCGGGGTATTAAAGCCTGGATAAGTCACATGCTAGGGAATAGATGGATAAGTTGCGAGGTTGGTGCCATTAAAATAAGAAACAAGGTTTTTTTTGTGGGACACCTCAAGGGGTAATTTTATCCCCCCTTCTCTGGGGGACCACTATAAACAGTCTGCTAAGGATTCTAGTCAATAAGGGTTTCCAACCTGTCTGCACGCAGACGACGTAGCGATACTGTTAAGGGGGAAAGATCCTAGAGATTTATGTAGGAGGGCATCGAATGCACTCGAAATAGCATATGACTGGGCACAACCGAGGGGTTTGAATGTGAACCCAGAGAAAACTGAAATATGCCTCTTTACAAGGAAGACGAAAATAATCGACTTTGATGAACCTCGCTTCCAGGGCAAAACGATTAGAATCACACAGACGGTGAAATACCTTGGGGTGATTCTCGATAAAAAACTTACTTGGAAAAACCACATCGAGAGCAGGGTTGCGAAGGCTCAGAAGGGCTATAGGCTCAAAACAGGGTTTAAAGCCGAGGATGACATATTGGCTGTACACAAGCGTCGTTAGACATATTCTAACCTACGCATCCATAGTCATATGGACATCAATGAACAGGAAATGTTACATTATACCACTCCAAAAGATACAGCGCCTCTGTTGCATAGGAATCAGTGGAGCAATAAGGACTACATCTACGAGGGCTCTAGAGAATATTCTATCTATACATCCAATCGAGATTAAAATTAAATATGAGGCAGCTCTGGCCATGTTACGACTAAGGGTAATAGGGGAATATATCACCGACCACATGATCAGACACCAGACTATTTTAGACCAAATTCCGGGACTCAACACAGTGAATATTAGCTGTGATAGAATCGCGGAAGTGTCAACAGATATACCCTGCAGTATACGGATACTAGACAGGGAAAGTTGGATGAACGGTAATATTCTACAAAACCTTCCAGGGTCACATTACTATACGGACGCCTCTAGTCTGCATGGTAAGACTGGTATAAGTTTCTACGATGAAGACCGTTCCACAAGGAAATACCTCCGTCTTCCAGACCACAACTCTGTCCTTCAGGCTGAATTGGTAGCGATAAAGGAACGTATTAGGTCTATTAACCCAAGGGATTCCCAAAGTCCCGGAGACGTGAAAATATTTACGGACAGTCTAGCGGCTATCAGAGCGATATCCGCAGACTAACTAGATCGAGGACTATCCTAGAGTGTAAGGAGGAGATTTCAAACTTCTCCAGAAGAGGCAGACTTGAAATCGTTTGGATACCAGGACACAGTGGTATAATGGGAAACGAGATTGCTGACGAACTGGCCAGGAAGGGCTCTTTCCTGGAAAGAGTTAATTTGGAAAACCCAATACCTTTCAAGTCTGTCCAATTGGAACTGGCAGACTGGGCGACCAGTTCGCATGTATCAATTTGGGAAGAGACTGACGTGGGTAAGTTTACAAAGATATTATGGGGTTCTCCCAATACTACAAGAACTAGGAAGATCCTGAATCTGAGTAGGGTAGAACTTAGTAGGGTAATTGAAATCCTCACTGGACACTCTGAGCTGAGGGCTCATCTATACCGTATAGGACGGGCGGAATCAGTCATTTGTAGAGCTTGCGGTGAGGATGACGAAACCCTAGAACACTACCTCTGCTACTGTCCTGCATTTGCGAGAACAAGGGTCAGACATCTATCCAACGACATCTTACCAGGCCTGATGGGTCTTAGGGGGATAAGCTGGAAAATACTCAAGAAATTTGCTGATGAAACCAAATTTCTAAGTTAACAGAGGGGTAGATAACCAGATGAACGTAGAGATGTAGAGCGCACAACAAGCCGACCTACTGGCTTAGGTGTATATCCGGACACAACGGTTATGAGCTATGTGTATACAAAGCTCCTCTTATCAACCTAACCTAACCTAAGGGAATGTACACTAAAAATGCAGTGTATTTGGTTGACCTCAGGAATATAGGTTACGGAAAGGAGGAAAGAGGCAGTGGTGTTTGTGGACATTTGACATTAATTTTATTAGATTTGAACTATTAGGAAAACTTATGTGGGGAGTTTATGTCATATACGACTAGGTCGACTGATAAACGAATTTTTTCTATAATGCGTTGTGCCATCAACTGGATAATAAACTGTAAACGGATGAGGTCTACGAGAGAAGCGGTAAGAGCGAGCTAAAACTCTTATAAAACAGTGTTGCACAACACACATTCCGACGACGTTCCAACGAGTTAAGGCCATTGGATGCCATACTGTCTTACTTTGTAGACGGTCCAGTAGCTCTAAAATAGACTTTGGATGGATTACCTTGAAAAGGGTAAAACTATAACCGGCAAATATTATTCATAGCTGATGGATAGATTCCACAGAGATTTGAACCAAAAGTGACCACATTTGGCGAAAAATATAGTGCTATTCCACCATGGCAACGAACTGGCGCATTCGTGCTTAGTCGCCCAGGTAAAAATCCATTAACTGCTACCCCATCCAGTATATTCTCCATATGTAGGTCCTTAAAATGACTATTTCCTGTTACCAAACCTGATGAAATAGCTCGTCGGTGAGAGATTTGGGTGGAGTGAAGAGACCATCACTGCATTAAAGGCTTATTTTGAGGACCTTGAGAAAGCCTATTGTTTGGAAGGAATACATTATTTTTAAAAGCACTGGACTCCTTTTTTTCGGCAAAAAAAGTTACTGAGTATTCAAACTACCCTCGTAAATTTCCTCCACCCTACATGCATCCTACAACTTTCCTTGACGCTAGGTTCTTCTTCTGAAAAACATTATCATCGTCCTGTTGTCTATAAAACTCCCCATACAAAGTCTTATCCCGATAATAATTTAATACCCTAAAGACTTACAAATAAGGTTTTCTATAACTTAAATTTTTAATTTATATATTTCAGGAATATATAAACAACTTAAAAAAATTACACCTAATTCCCATATTAAAATCTTAAATAATAAGCTCTTTAAGACGACAATCACCCTAAATTTTATTTATGCTTATTTGTAAATGTTTAATTAGTGATTAACAACGTAAAGATAGAGAGCAGGCGATTTAGACTTCGCTCTTTAGAAAAAATGCTAACAAAATTAAAGCTTAATAATAATGTACTGTAACCTTTATGCATCAATTCTTTATACTACATCTTTTTCGCCATCAACCAAACCCACCATATGAAAAAATACATATACACACTCAGTATGCCCTTAAACATAGACAAATGTAGCATGTTAGAATAAAAAAAAAAAACATCACATACATACATACATAAGTATTAAATTGAAAGTTTACTTTAACCTTTTTAGCGACATTATCACATGCATTTATTTTTGGTTGCTTCGACAAGCCGCAAGTTCAATGAAGAGTACGACTTTTTTTTACTTTTTCTTCTTCTTAAAGGTTTCTTTGCTACTGCCATTGCCGTTTCACAAATATAAAAGGATCAATCAACGTGTCAAATCGACTTGAAAAGACATTTTGGCGGTAACCTAAAAAGACATAGTGTTCTATACCATTTACTACGGCAACACATGAGGAAGCATGCAAATACACATACTCGTACCTACTTAAATACGTTTATGTTAGTGGAACTTAACCGTATAAATAAGTAAATATTCTACTAAAAAGCTGAGGTTTTTGAAAAAGAACTTTCACATGAACACTTTAACGCACACACATACACACACACACACACCACACACACACACACTCAATTGAGTTGAATTGTTTTTGCTAAATAAAAAACAACAAAAAAAAATTGTCTCATAGGGACCTCATCAGCTTAAATTCGTTATGTTTAAGGATTTGTGTCAAACACTGTCAGGTGCTGAACTTGTTAAAATCAAAGAAATTTGTAAAATTGGAACGTATAAGACGACTGCAAAGGAGGCAGATTAGAACAAAAAAAAAAATCTTGTAGAAATCCCTAAGACATACACACGTACAGTTGACTTGTGACAGGTTCAAATAACTTTGTATATACTCTATGAAAACACTGCATATGTTGTACACTCAAAAGAAAAAAAAAATCTGTGATTAAATTCATATAACTTTGTAAGGTTTAGAAATTTTTTAAATAAAATGTATCGTTTTTGGGAGATTTATTTATCGGTAGAGATGAAAATCTCTGAATTTTATCAAATTCCATTACATAACAAATATTTTTTTTTAAATTTTGTTAAATAATTTGTGCAAGAAATTAGTTTCTTGTTTTATACTGAGAGTTTCACTCACTCAGAAGTACGCAAAAGAGGTGGCATTTTTCGTTTGAGTGTGGAAGCTGTGATGAGTGGTTCTGGTCTGTTGGGAAGACTTTTTGTTTGATTGTAGAGATATTATTATTATTTTTTATTATTTTTTAATAGATTTGTATAATTATGATATATATTTGGCGTAGCATTATTGCTGTTAGCCAGATTGGCATTTTTATTTAAAAAAATATATCTATTCAAATTTTACTTGATTTTTTTTTTAAATTTAAATTCATTTAAACTAAGATTTCTGTAATTTATACATGTTTCTAGATATTTATATAGCAAGTCGAAATTTGTGCCATTTAATATATTAAATACTTAATTTTTACTAAGTGAATTCAGACCAAAATTAATATATACAGATATATCTCTATATAGTGGACAAATGCCGATGAAGTGGAATGTATTTTCAGATTCGTGCATGTTACAAATTGAGCATATACCATCTGTATTACTTTGGAAACATCGTGCGTTAAGATTCAGTAAGCCACATCTAGCCCTTATAATTAAACTGATAGTTCGAGAGGAAAACTCAGCAGTGAGTTTAGGTGTTACATTAAAATCCAGTTGTGAATAAAAGTCGTGGATTTGTGAATTTGAAGCATTGAAAGCGAAATCATATCTGTCTTTTAATTTAAGTAGATGTATTAGTTCTTCCCAATATACATACATATAGAGGCTCGTTGTTGTTTGGAGGACAAAACTGCAGCAGGTTACACAAATTTGACCACTATTTTGCACAGTATTCATTCAGCTCTATAACTTTTTCAGCCAATATTCACATGGTTCAAGGAAAATCTATTCCAGATGATATTGTTACATTAAACATCTTCCAAATATATCGCTGTGATCGGAAAACTCCTTATATGTAAAAAATGGTATAATAAGTAAAATATGCAGCAATTCTAACTATTTTGATAACTTATATAATCAAAATGATAATTCGCATAATAATATAAATACTAAAATAGAATACTTATTTGTTGGAATTGTAACCGGTGGTAAAAAAATAACTTGTTGGATCTGTTTACAGACCTAATTGTAGAGTAAATACAGGCAATTTTTTTGTAAAACTTAATACTCTCACTGTGAAATACGATGATGTAATAACATGTGGGGATTTTAATTCAAACATACTTATTGAAAACCGGCTTATAAATGACATGCAATCTATTGGCTTTACACCAACAAATACCATAACTCAAACTCATTACACTGCTACAAATAGCACATTACTGGACATATTTTTTGTCAGTAATATGAACAAAGTTTTGCTATATGACCAGTTATCGACACCATGTTTCTCCAAACATGATATTATTTTTCTGTCTTATGACTTCCGGCTGCAGTATGTATCCGAAACAGTTACTTATTATGACTTTCATAAAATAAACGATAATGTTCTGACCCGTGAGTTTTACAGTATTGATTGGGATACAATCTATTATATGCCCTCAGTGGATGATCAGCTCAATTTTTTAGAACACAACATACTAAACGTTTTTAAAAGGTCAGTTCCAGTTAAAACGTTTAAACAGGACTTTAAGAATAAACCATGGTTCAGTAGGGAAATTAAAACGGCAATTGCTCGAAGAGATTTTGCTTATAAAAGGTGGAAAATTTTTAAAACTGATAATTTGCATATAGAATTTAAAAATGTACGAAGAGATGCTAATATGAAAATAAAAAACGCAAAATCTGAATTCTATTCGCATCGTTTTTCATCTGCAATCGGATCTAAGAAAACGTGGAGAGTCATACGTGAAATTGGTATAGGTAAATCACCTTGCAGAGTAGAAACTGATGTTAACATTAATGAGATAAATAAGGCTTTCACAAAACTTCCAAATGTTCCTCCTAATGCCGGTTATTATAACCAAAATCTACCCTCTAATATTAGCTGCAACCCATTTGTGATTGTGTATGTGAAGCAGATGTATTATCCACATGTCTTGCTATTAAATCAAACGCAGTTGGGTTTGATGAACTTCACCCTAAATTTTTAAAAATAATTATCCACCAATTGTTACCATATATCATTTATATATTCAATAATATAATTACAAAATGCATTTTCCATACAAACTGGAAGTTTTCTAAAATAATACCAATACCTAAATCTAGCAAAAAATATCGACCTATTGCCATCTTACCTTATTTATCAAAAGTATTTGAACGTTTACTCCATCAACAATTAAATAAATTCATTAATGATAATAATTTATTAACGAACAGACAATCCGGATTTAGACCAAAGCACAGTTGCATAACGGCTTTAATTGATGTTTCTGAAGAAATACGGCGACGTATCGATGCTGGTGACGTAGCACTACTTGTTCTACTGGATCATTCCAAAGCTTTTGATATGGTAGATCATGATGTTCTTTGCTTTAAGCTACATAAAATGTTTAATTTCTCTTTATTTTCTACTCGATTGTTATCATCGTATTTATCTTTGTAAATAATAAAACTTCTTATTCTTTGCCAGTTTTAAAGGGTGTGCCGCAGGGTTCTATACTTGGACCTCTACTTTTTACGATATATGTTAATGATCTACCTCGACAACTGCAATACTGTGATATACATATGTACGCTGACGATGTGCAACTCTATGTCAGTAGTCACATCGATAATATAAACAATTGCAATGAAAATATTAACATGGAGCTTGAGCGAATCAACGGATGGGCAAATGTGAATGGACTGTGTCTAAATCCTCTCAAGTCTAAATGTTAAATATTAGCCAAAAGAACATTGATCTTGCCCCAGGAGCCAATATTACTTAATCAACGAATAAAAATAGTACGAACCGCGAAAAATCTTGGTGTTACTTTTAACGGCTCACTGACATGGTCTGACCACATAAACATTGCTTCAGGCAAAACTTTTTCAATGTTACGGACTTTATGGCATACCCAATACTTTACATCACAAAAAATTCGTATATTAATTGCTAAAACTTATCTCATCCCCACATTGTTATATGGATGCGAAATATATACGAAAAGTGATTCCAGAAGTAGTAGAAAACTTCTATCAACGTATAACTCCATATTAAGATATGTTTTTAGCTTGGGAAAATATGACCAAATTTCTCAGTACTCTAAAAAGCTTTATGGCGTAACCTTTTCTGATCTGTTGAACATTAGAACATTGATACTGTTACATAAAGTTATATTCACTCGCCATCCAATGTATCTATATGGAAAATTTGAACTCACGCGCTCTGAAAGGACCAATGACATACGGCCTATTAAATACGAAAACTCTCTTTCAAAATTTCAATTCTATGCGAATTCAATCCGTCTTTGGAACTCGCTACCATCAAATCTTAAATTTATAAGCAACGCCCAACAGTTTAAGAAACAAATTTTTTAATTCTATACATAATTTTATTCATTTATTTTTTTTCTTCCTCTTTGCTTTGCTAGTCAATTTTTCCTTAACTTTTTTATATATTCGATGTTATGTATGATTTTAGTTATTTTCATATTCTGTAATTTATATTTATTTTTTTTTTTAATTTAATCATCATTATAATAAAGTAATTATAATAACCAACAATGTAAAACTCCTTAACTATAATTATAAGATTTTTAATCTTGTTTTGGAAAACAAATAAATACAAATATAAATACTATGGGGACTTGGAGATAAAACTTTGTTTATATAGCAAAAATGAAATTTTAGCGTTGAAATAAACAAGGAACTGAGCCCAGTTTCTAAGTACAACATGTAATTAGGAGTTAGGAAAACCTAAATAACTTCTCCACATCATGGTGTCTTTTATATATGCAGCATAAAACATTATCGATTGAGAGCTAGCCTCAAAAATTTTAATTTATTCTTTTTAGATATTTCGAATTATTTATATATTTGCACCAGGTTGAATTAATGGCTACTTTCGAGGCAGAAAGCTTAATTTGTAGATATTTATTAAAGGATATTTTGTATTTTATATTCACTCGATTTCGATTTTTACATTTTCATAATGCCATATTAAGTCAGATGACATTCTTGGACCTTTCCGAAATATGACTATTTTCGATTTCTCCAAATTAACTTTTAGGCTCCATATAGAACAACACCGTTATAGAGCATCAATCATTTCTTGGAAACCACTAGGAGAGTCTGATAGTTTAACAATATCATCTGCGTATAATAAAACTTTTATATTTAAGTTTGCAATATTTAGTCCACCAGGAAAAATATCAGGAAGATCGGGAAGACTCAGAATGCAACCTTGCTTTACACCGGACTGCACCGTATTGTCATATAAAGACTCCAAGATTCTTTTTGAAGAAAGGCCAATGCACGATAGTTTGTAGAATATGCTGCATCTGGTAATCATATCGAATGCATACGAAAAATCAATAAAGAAGCCATAAGTATATGGGGGGTTTCATGTCAAGTGCACCAACTTTTGAAACCGATGTCTTCCGATCGGGATGAAATTTGCACCAAGGTTAGTCCTATTAGATAGTAGTTTAGACATAATTTTTCAATAAGATCGGTCCAGATCTCTCTGAGTTAGAGGGGATCAAAATTTGACATTTTGGCCAAACAGGTGTTTTTTCTCATCCATGTAACTTATTACCTATTGTTCTTAGAAAATTTTCTCCCAAAGAGTTTAGATAGCTATTTCTTCCATATTTCGGAAAAAAATACTTTAAAAAAAAATTTGTATACTTTTTTTTTTTTGCTAAATTAAAGCATTTTTTGCCTTTTTTTCAAAAAGGGCATTTTTTTTTTCATAAGAAAGCTTAGTATTTTTCCTTTAAGAGCTTTTTGTTCGCTTAGTGGGATGGGAGTAGGAAATCTATCAAAATAAATGTTTTGTAACTCAATACAACGGTTTTTCAATTTTTCACAAATGCACTATTTTGAATTTTTTCCTATTTGTGTGTAAAACCTTACAAATTAAACTTGTACTGAGAAACTAGACAAATTAACTTTCCGAAGGTATTTAGTTATTAATTACAATTATTTAAATTTACAATTTCCTATATATTTTCTATTCGATTGATATCTGGTTATTGGGATGACCATTCTAAAGCACTAACTGCATTAGATTTAACCATTCAGTTACAATTTTTAAGGTGTGGTTTGGGTCCGTTATTTTATAACTTACAGACCAAGGGCATATTTTCCTCCGCGTTAGATTCCAGTTAGATTATCATTTGATAATCACTGAAAGAAAAACTTATGTTTCATTTATATATTTTTTTAATTTGTATTTTTTGCAACAAATTTATTATCTCTCGATAGAGAACACACCAAAGAGTTATTTCACAAAAATTACATAATTATTTAAAAAAAATTGGTATATAAATATATCATTTCTAAAATATACTTAATCAGTCAGTTAAACCCGAATACCATTATAAACCAAAATAAAAGGTTATATGAAAAATTCGAAATTTTTTGTCCTATTTTTTATGGATGAATATCCGAAATTTATGATATAAACTATTTTATATAAACAGCATTATTGAGTTCGCCAAATCACAAATTTTGATATAGATATTATTTATATTTTGCAGTCGGAATTGCCAAATTGATGCAGAAGATGGTTCTTCGAAAAAACGCGGGTAAAACTTAAACTAGAAAGAATTTCACTCAAATCTAAAATAAGTATTAGCTTAAATATAATAATTGGCAGCAAAAAACCTAACATTTTTATTTTCGATGGCATAATGAAAGCCTGGCGTAGATAGGTTATGTATGCTTTCTATGGTTCCAAAAAATATAGATTTTCTACCTCATTTCTTTGCTTTAATTATGAAAATTGCAGGGCATTCTGAGGGAACCTTCCTTATTAGTGATTTATTCTGATAAACCTGGCATAAGAAACCGTCTGGTACAAGAGAATGCTATTTGGAGTTCAATATTTTTAATACTTATAAATTTTTTATGTTATTTTTTACTAACCTTTTATTTTGAGTATTCTCGTTTCGGCTAAGATTCATAGATAAACTTAAGACAACATCGATATTGATTAAGACAAACTATTGATTTAAATAAGAGTAGCTGAACTTTTAATAAATTACATTCCAGCCAAAAAAGAAGACTTTAAGATTTTGTCGTTATTTTAGGGAAAGTAATGTGCCAAATAAATTGATGATTCAATCTAAAATAAAAAAAAAACATTTATTTTACAAATTATTTCAAAGTGAAAGTAACAATTGATGAGATGTAGATGCAGATGAAGAGTTTAGCAGATTAGTTAGGTTAACTTGTTATATTTTGTCAAAACATTTTGTGGCTGTTGCTGTGTTTTGTGTTTTCCAATCATCAACACCAACCATCCAACCACAAGACAAGTTAAATTGTTAAACATCAAAGTCAGCAATGACATTTTTCATTTGAATTCAATCACTTTTTGTTTTAATGTTGTTTTCTGATACAAAAAAGAAAAAAGAAATATAACAACACAGCGATTTCTTTTAATAAGAAGGTGTTGACTTGTGTTTATCGCAATTTTATTTCGATTTAAAAAAAAAACACACTTTAGTTATTGATTCTTCTCTCTTTTATTTCTAAGCCCTTAAGTCGTTAAAAAATAAAGTATTGAAACTGGTTTCGACTTGCCATCCTCCCCTAAGCTACGATATAGAGCATTGTATGACTTTGACAGCTTGTAATGAAATTTGATCCTCAATACCCGCGAGTTCGCAATATTGTTACCATTGGGGTGTTGCTGCTGATTTGTTCTTCCTAAGTGCTAAACACTTTCATTCTTTATTTCTTTCTTTTTAAAAACTGAGGTTTTTCTTTTTCTGCTTTACATTCTGTATCATTTGGCCCGAAACCCTCAATGTCTGATACATTTAACATTACCGTCTTATTGTTATTTCAAAAGTATTGAATATTGAATATTGCGGGGTGTGAAATAATCTTAATGGTTGGGTCATGCTGATGGCAACGTTAGAAAATAAGAAGGTCTTTTGATTGGCATTTGATTAAAAAAAGAAAATAAAAAACGAAAGAAAAAAATTAAACAAAACTTTGGCGGTGTTGTTATAAACAGCATTACTTTTTTTTTTTTTGCTGTTGTAGTTGTCATATTCAACGCCTTCGCCGCCATTTCCATTAAATATCGTGGGTTTGATGTTTTTGGTATTACGTTCTTTGTTATCGCACTGGTGTGAATGATGGTGTAATGGTGAGTCAATCAATTGTTGGTTCATAAATTTTATTTTTATTTTATTTCCAGTTAAAGCCTGTTAGGCTGTTAGGCTGGATACTGCCAGTTGTTTGTATTGTTGAGATTTTAAATAATGTTTATAAATTTGTAACTAAATGATTAATGGGCTTTTTTTCTTAACGAATATTATCAAAGTGAAAACAACAACTAGTGACTGAGATAGTCAAATATTGAAATTACGTGAAATTTCTGCAAGAAGTTAATCATTTTTGAGAGGCAATATGAATTTCAAGGGTGTTAGCCAAAGTATGATTATATATTATAATTATAATTTTTTATTGATTATAGACTTAATTTTGATTATACATGTACAGAAAAATTCTTTATTTTGCCAAAATCAACATTAATAATTGTTTTATACAGAAGTACCTTTTATAGGAAACAAGTAAGAGTTTTAAATTCGGCTGTGCCGAATCTTTGATACACCACCCGTGTTCTGAACACATTATCATAACCAAGGTTGTTAACACTAATGCATGAAACACATAGACGACAGCGGCTACACGACTACAGTCCGTCAAAAATAAAATACACACGTTTATATGAAAACTATTATTTTGACACCATCACAGCTACACGACTACACGACCACTTTTGCTGCTGTAGTCACTTAGGCTATTTTCTATTTTTGTTGGCTACAAAACAAAAATAGTGTTGACAATATAACAAAATATGTAAAAGATATTAGTGCTGTGAAATGCTTTATTTTGTTGAAAAAATTAATCGCAAAATGAAATGCTATAATAATTCTATTAATAATCAAAAGCGGTTAAGTAAAATTTTTTTATTTGTTTTTACGTTATAATAATGCATTATAAATAAATATTTGTATATTTAAATTAAGTTTATATAGAATCATGCATGTTTTTCTATTTTAATAAAGTAGAAAAAAAAATATAATTGGCACCACTGAAATAAAAATGCTGACTACACGACTACAATTGCAGCCAGCAGCATTTGTAGTCATGTGTTCGTGTAGCCGCTGTCGTCTATGTGTTTCATGCATAAGAGACAAAAAAGGCTAGATTTCATATTACCATGTTGAATGATGTTTAAAATTAATTAAAGATAATTACAAAAATTTTAGGTATTTTCAGCCTTTTCAATTCAAAAGCAATTATTGAATGCAATCAGCATAAATGTAAATACATACATACAATTACATTCTCTGTTTATTTGTTTATCAGCAATGCGTACACTTTTATGTTTGCTTCAACGTTCAGACGTAAAAAAATAGGCAGGCCGAAATTTGTATACATACATACATATACATACATACATACATACATACATATGATACATATCTATAAACACATGTTCTATTGTGTATAAACTATTTTCGCTATGTTTAGTTTTTTATATGAAATCTTGTCGGAGTGTATCTACACTTGCTTACGCCATTCATCACCTATTTGGTTTAGAGACTCCAAATGCAATACCACACTGCTGCAGAGTATGAAGAATATTTCAGGCCTAACTAGTACGACACACTCGACCTATTGCGGATGTTTTCAACAGACAGACAGACGGACATGGATAGATCGACTTCTCCTTTTATAAGGATGAAAAATATATATAGTTTATGGAGTCTCCGGAATTTACTTCGATGAGTTAAAAATGGATTGACAAACTGATATATGCCCTCTGTCTGAACAGTTGTGCGGAGGGTATCGTTTATAAGAAAAAAAACATTTTTTTTATAAAAAAACATCTTTTATAAAAAAATACCTTTTTTAAAAAAGAACCTTTTATAAAAAAGTACCTTTTATACTTTATAAAACTAAATTTACTTTACTGAATTGCGGACAGGAGAATGTTATCAGCAGACAGACTATCATCGCTAGATCGACTTCTTCTTTTGTAAGGATCAAGAATATATATAGTTTATGCAGTCTCCGGAATTTATTTCGATGAGTTAAAAATGGATTGACAAACTAATATATGCCCTCTGAACAGTGGTACGGAGGGTACTGTTTATTAAAAAAACATCTTTTATAAAAAACATCTTTTATAAAAAAACATCTTTTATAAAAAACTACCTTTTATAAAAATAGTAAATTTTTGTAAAAAAGTACTTTTTATAAAAATGTACCTTTTATACTTTATAAAACTAAATTTCTTTTACTGAATTTTACTTAATTTATAAAATTTTTCATTTGAAATCTTTTCCAATGCTAATTCAATGAAAACCATAAGTTCCACCTACTATCATATTTTCTACAGGCATTATGCGGGTCTACGTAAACCCCAACTAGCGCCTTGTTTTTATATTAATTAAAAAGTATATAAAACCCCTTGTGGTATAGCATAAATAAACTCAAATTAATGCATTGTCATCTTAGAGCGATGAGAGGTACTGTTTTTTATAACATGTACTTTTTTATAAAAGGTACTTTTTTTAAAAAGGTACATTTTTATAAAAGGTACTTTTCTATAAAAGAAACTTTTTTATAAAAGGAACTTTTTATAAAAGCTACTATATAATAAAAATATACATTTTATAAAAAATTACCTTTCATAAAAAAGAAACTTTCAAGAAAAGTAGCTTTTATTTAAAAGTACCTTTTATAACAAAGTATCTTTTATAAAAAAGTACCTTTTATAAAAAAGTACTTTTTATAAAAAAATTACCTTTTATAAAAATGTGCCTTTAAAAAAAGTACTTTTTATAAAAAAATACCTTTTTTTAAAAAATACCTTCTATAAAAAATAAAGAAACTTTTTTTTATAAAAGGTACTTTTTATTAAAGCTACTATATAATTAAAATATACATTTTATAAAAACTTACCTTTCCTTAAAAAGAAACTTCCAAGACAAGTAGCTTTTAAAAAAAAGTACCTTTTATAAAAAAATTACCTTTTTTAAAAAGTACCTTTTATAAAAAAGTACCTTTAATAAAAAAATATCTTTTAAAAAAGAAATACATTCCATAAAAAATAACCTTTTACAAAAAAGTACCTTTTATAAAAAGTACCTTTTATAAAAAGTACCTTTCATAAAATGTACCTTTTATAAAAAGTGCCTTTTATAAAAAGTACCTTTTATAAAAAGTGCCTTTTATAAAAAGAACCTTTTATAAAAAGTACCTTTTATAAAAAGTACCTTTTATAAAAAAGTACCTTTTAAAAAAGCACCTTTAATAAAAAAGTACCCTTTATTAAAATGTCGCTTTTATAAAAAAGTTCCTTTTATAAAAAGCACCTTTTTTAAAAAAGCACCCTCTATAAAAAAAAAATACCTTTTATAAAAAGGTACTTTTTATGAAGAGTACCTTTTATAAAAAACCACCTTTTATAAAAAAGGACCTTGTATAAAAAAATTAAATTTTTTAAAAAGTACCTTTTATAAAAAAGTACCTTTAAAAAAAAGTATCTTTTATAAAAAAATACATTTTTTAAAAAAATACTTTCTATAAAAAATTAAGAAACTTTTTTTATAAAAGGTTCTTTTTATTAATAAAAATATATAATAAAAATATACATTTTATAAAAACTTACCTTTCATAAAAAAGAAACTTTCAAGAAAAATAGCTTTTATAAAAAAGTACTTTTTATAAAATGTAACTTTTATAAAAAAATTACCTTTTTTAAAAAGTACCTTTTATAAGAAAGTACCTTTTATAAAAAGTACCTTTTATAAAAAGTATAAAAAGTACCTTTTATAAAAAAGCACCTTTTATAAAAAGCATCTTTTATAAAAAAGTACCGTTTATAAAAAAGTTCCTTCAATAAAAAGCACCTTTTATAAAAAAGTACCTTTTATAAAAAAGTATCTTTTATAAAAAGTACTTTTTATAAAAAGTATCTTTTATAAAAAATACCTTTTATAAAAAATACCTTTTATAAAAAAGTACCTCTTATAAAAAGCCGATTTCATAAAAAAGTACCTATTATAAAAAGCACCTTTTATAAAAAAGGTCCTTTTATAAAAAAGTAACTTTAATAAAAAGCACCTTTATAAAAAACTAGCTTCCATAAAAAAGTACCTTTTGTAAAAAGCACCTTTTATAAAAAAGTACTTTTTATAAAAAAGTACCTTTTATAAAAAAGTACCTTTTATAAAAAAGTACCTTTTATAAAAAAGTACCTTTTATAAAATGTACCTTTTATAAAAAAATTACCTTTTTTAAAAAGTACCTTTTATAAGAAAGTACCTTTTATAAAAAGTACCTTATATAAAAAGTACCTTTTATAAAAAGTACCTTTTATAAAAAGTGCCTTTTATAAAAAGTACCTTTTATAAGAAAGTACCTTTTATAAAAAGTACCTTTTATAAAAAGTACCTTTTATAAAAAGTACCTTTTTTAAAAAGTACCTTATATAAAAAGTATCTTTTATAATAAAATTACCTTTTTTAAAAAGTAACTTTTATAAAAAAGCACCTATTATAAAAATCATCTTTTATAAATAGCATCTTTTATAAAAAAGTGCCCTTTATAAAAAGTACTTTTTATAAAAAGTACCTTTTATAAAAAAATACCTTTTATAAAAAAGTACCTATTATAAAAAGCACCTTTTATAAAAAAGTACCTCTTATAAAAAGCAGATTTCATAAAAAGTACCTTTTATCAAAAAAGGTTCTTTTATAAAAAAGTACCTTTTATAAAAAGCACCTTTAATAAAAAAGTACCCTTTATAAAAAACTAGCCAAGCTTCTATAAAAAAGTACCTTATAGAAAAAAGTACCCTATATAAAAAAGTACCTTTTGCAAAAAAGTACCTTTTATAAAAAAGTACCTTTTATAAAAAATTACCTTTTACAAAAAATTTCCATTTAAACATACCAAAAATGATTCAAGACCTCAGCTCAATAGAAATAAGAGTTTACAATTAAAGAAATACTAGGGAAATTTATTGAAACACGTTATACCTGAAAATCACAATTTCGAAATAAAATACTCGTATCAGATAAATTTTGATAAATTAAGGAACCTTCTTTATTTGTGTTAATAAATTTAATAGTCTATTTAACTTTTGTCAAAATTACAAGCTAGCAAATAAAAAGTCTAATAAACTGATTTTAATTTAACTGTTTTGTGTGTTTAAAAGGAGAAAGTATTGCGCAAATAACTCTAACAGTCATTGTACTGATAATACTATTTCCGTTTCCTTTAATAAATACATAAGCACACACAAATATTTCAACATAAGTGTACTTGTGTTAATGAGGAACTGTATACATAAGTAGATAATGAACTAACAGAGGCAGACAGTGGATTACAGTAAAAAGTACAAACACAAACTCATTCTTAATTTGTTAAATTAGCAATTACGAAAATTACTAAATTATTGTCATACAACAAAATTTAAAATTACTCAACTCCCCAAGACGCCCATCATTACACATTCGCTGGCACAGAAAGAATATCTACATAATACAAAACAATTGTATTCGTTTTTTTTTAATACAATTTTCATTTTAATCTTTATTTTTTAGTGTTGTTTACTTTTTTTGGCTGCAAAAGCATCATCGTCATCATACACAGATGACGTAAAGTAACGGCGAACATATAGTCATTTTTAATTTTTTTATTGTTTTTCTCATTTCAAAGTTTATAATGTTGAGTATGTTTTATAACTTTCATCATGGTTTAAGAGTAGGTAAAACAGAAAAACTACACATTAAAAAAGAAAAATTGGAATTTTCTGTGGTTTAAGGAGTTTTTGTTTGTTTAACAGCTTCTTTCCATTCGGTTCTAAATGCTTATTTAATTATGAAACCATCTGTGCTGATGCTAGAGGGCGCTTTGATTTTACGCTTTTATAAGCATTAGCAATTCGTGAACGTATTATTTTCATATTTTTTGCTTTGTGTTTTGTTTTCAATTTAATGTTTTTTGTTTTTGTTTTGTTATAACAAACACCATATAATACGAATAAATTTTTCTTTTTATATTATTTTTTTTTTGTTCTTTTGTCGTTGAGGTTTTTTAGAGTTTGGTTCGTTAATTTCATTGTTTTCGCTTGATACATTGAAGGAACGCCATCATACATATTTTTAAAATTTTATATCAAGTTTTTAAACAAATTAAAATACTGACATTATTATCGTATTTTTTCATTTTTGGTTGTCATGGCTGTCTGATTTAATGGAAATAATTCGTGCATCTCTGATTTTCATTGGCATAATCTACATTTTATATTAGCCAGATTTACATAAATATATAATTTAAGAAAATCTCAAAATCAGGAAGTTTGTTTCACGTTCTTAATTTTAATTTATTAACTGATTTAACTCCTTATTCATATTTTCAAAGAGAATACGTGTTTGCTTCTGTTCACCAAATTACTTATATTACAATATTTATATAATAAAGAAAAAATGTCAGTTTATCTGCTCTGGCCAAAGTTAATAAAACAAATAGACCATCTCTTCCTAAACACAGTCTTTAAGAATAACAAATATCATTTCTACTTTTCTAAAGAACCTTTAATTTTCCTTATGTACACAAAGCGTTACTGGCTGAATGAAGAAGAAAAAAAAATGGGAAAAAATGTTTTAAATTCAGTGTCAAAATCGTTTTGTTTACCAATATTTTATTGTTGAGGCGACATTATGACATACTTGTGCTTTTGCCGTGCTAAAGGCCAATATCAAATAAAGTAAAGTAAAGTCTAATAAGTAAGTGAAGTTCCCATACTTACAGTGTTTATATATTTTTTGCTTTCTTGTTTAGTAATTTTCTTTTAGTCGCAGAAAATTGTTAAGTTGATTGGATTGTGTATTTCTTGGAGAGACCGTAACACGATGTTGTTTAGTTGTTTGTTTGTTTTGCTTTTATGTGCAGAAAAAAGAAGCATGCTTCTTCTTTGCATTGTATAGAGTGCGTTGTATGAGTGTTTGTGGCATTTTATTAATGGTGTTGGTATTTGGGATTATTTAACGGTATATTACTTACTACTTTATTATTTATTTACAATTACTTTTATCTGCGTACTCCCCCTCTCTGTCTGTGTCTCTTTTTTACTGCCTATGTTATTACTGATTTCAATCTTATTCATAGACTTTGTTATTATCCATATTTTATTAAACTAAATTTTCTTTAATGAATTTTAAAAGTTTTATGAAATATATAAATTTTTACTTAATACAGAATTTTATATTTTATAAAAGTTTGAATTTAAAATTTTTTCCAATGCTAATTCAATGAAAAACATTTGTTAGAATGTTAGTTTCTTTACAACTACAGCCTTTGTTGTATATCATAAATCGTCCAAATTGATGCTTTGTCATCTTTGAGCCGATGAGAGGTCCTTTTTTATGAAAGGTACTATTTTATAAAAGTTACTTTTTTATAAAAGTACTTTTATATAAAATGCACTTTATAAAAAAAGATGCTTTTTTATAAAATGAACTTTTAAAAAAATTTTAAAATTTTTTCATAAGATGTACTTTTTTATCAAAGGTACTTTTTTATAAAATGAACTTTTTTAAAATATCTACTTTTCTATAAAATGCACTTTTTGATAATAGGAACTTATGTATATATGATACTTTTTTATAGAAGGTACTTTTTTTTTTTTATAAAATTTACTATTTATAACAGGTACTTTTTTGTGGAAGGTACTTTTTATTAAAGGTACTTTTTTATAAAAGGTACTTTTTTATAAAAGGTACTTTTTTATATAAGGTACATTTTTATAAAAGGTACTTTTTTATAAAAGGTACTTTTTATCAAAAGTACATTTTTATAAAAAGTACTTTTTTTAGAAGCTACTTTTTATAAAGGGGACTCTTTTATAAAAGGTCCTTTTTTATTAAAGATGCTTTTTTATAAAAGTTAAGCCGATGGCACAATGAATACGTTGCGTCCGATAAGTCGTATTTTTCGACTGACAGAAAAGTTGTTTACATGCATGCGCAATGTCTGATGGCAGAAAGAACACGTTACGGCGAATACGGCGCATACGGCGAATGCGTTCGTACGTCGAAGTTAAAATGTTTTAAACTTTCGACGTATACGTTGTACGTTTGACAGCTGTTATTTGTTATTATAAAGTGCAGCAGCTTAACGGCAGAATGGTAAGTAAATATATATTGTAATAAAATATAGATTTAAATCAAAAGTTTAACTTTGTAATGAAATTTTTTTATATATTTGATGGAAGAACGTTTATGAAATTATCCAAACCAACTGTGGCTTTGACACTTTTTTCTGCATTTTTGGGGTACATTTGCTGTGGAGATAGAAGTATTCTCCATCGTCCTGTTAGAATTCCAAAAGCATTTTCGATGGCACGACCTTCGACCTACATAAAAAGGCAAATAATAGTAAATCACTAATAATAAAAAAAAATTGTTATATTATCAGTCGCCATTATCTATAATATAATGCTTAACACTATTTTAAGGGTGTCTTCCATTTCCATTTTTATTTCAAAACAAATCCAAACTTTCAAATTCAATTTTAATTTGTATAAAAAATGTCAACATTAACAGCTGATTTCATTTCTAGCCGTACGGCGACGACGTACTTTATGTGCCTTGCAATACGGCCAGTACGTTCGATAAGTCGACTTATCGGACTCAACGTATTCATTGTGCCATCGGCTTTACTTTTATATAAATGGTATTTTTTATATGTGGTGATACTTTTTTACAAAAGTTACTTTGTTATAAAAGGTACTTTTTTATAAAAGGTACTGTTTTATTAGTGGTACTTTTTTGAAAGGGTACTTTCTTATAAAAGGTACTTAATTATAAAAGGAATTTTTTAAAGGGTAGTTTTTTATCAAAGTTATTTATAGAAGGTACCTTTTTATCAAAGTTATTTATAAAAGATATTTTTTTTTGTAAAAGGTACTCTTTTAATAAAAAGGTATTTTTTTAAAGGTAAATTTTTTGAAAAGGTACTTTTTTTGTGAAAAGATACTTTTTTGTAAAAGCTACTTTTGTTTTGTTAAAGGTAATTTTTTGTAAAAGGTATTTTTTATAAAAGGTACTTTTTGATAAAATTTATTTTTTAGCAAAGGTAAAAGGTACTTTTTTTATAAAATGTACTTGTTTTTAAAACGTGCTTTTTTAGAACAGGAATTTTTTTGTAAGAGGTAATTTTTCCATTAAAGGACTTTTTTATATAAGTACTTTTTAATCATTTTTTTTTTAAAGTACTCTTTTGTAAATAAAAGGTATTTTTTGTAAAAGTATTAACTTTATATGAAAGACATGTCGTGGTTGGTTGGAATGTGGAACATAGTATTCCTTATGAAATGCTAGTTTTTTTTGAAAAGATCCTTTTTTTTAAAGGTATTTTCGCAAAAAAAATTCCAAAAAATCCAAAATATTTCTAAGATCGTACCCTTTTAATTTCTTAGAAAATATTTTTTCGCAAAAAGTATCTTTTTTTCAACAATTTTTTTATAACATTCATATCTTTTTTGGGAAAAGGTAACTTTTTAAAAAAGCTACGGTTCTTTATTGAAAAAAGTATTTATTTTGTAAAAGGTACTTCTTTGGAATATTAAATGATATTTTTAAATTAAAAAAAAATTTTTGTATTAAAAATTAAATTTGAAAAAATCTATAATTTAAAAGAAACATTAAAAAATTAAAACAAATATCACTAATTTTTTGTATAAAAAATAAAATAATAAATATATTTTTTTAAGCTGTATTTTTTTCTAGAAAATATTTTCAAATTGTTTCTGTAAATACTAATTTTTTAATTTAAAAAATCTCTAAAAAAAAATCGATTTTTAAATTAGATTATACATAATTTCACAGGCTCGGTCAAATTAATCAAATTCAAGCGAAATTTAATAATTTTATTTAAATTAATATTTTTAATAAAACAAAAAATTTCCAAAAAATACAAATTATTTCTAAGATATTTCAAAATAGTACCTTCCTAGAAAACATTAGTTCCCAAAAAGCATTTAAAAAATTAATTTTTTTTATAACATTCATATTCTTTTGGGAAAAAGATACTTTTTGAAAAAGGTGCTTTTTGAAAAAAGTACTTTTTTGAAAAAATTTTGTCTATTCCGAATAGAATACTGCTTTCTTCGCAAATGGTAATATATTATGTAAAAGGTACTTTTTTTGAAAAAATATTTTTTCCTTAAAAAAAGTGCCTTTGAGAAACGTATTTTTTTTTTTGAGAAAAGAGTATTTTTTTTGTAATAGGAACTTTTTATGAAAAATTTACTATTTTGAAAAAGGTACTTTTTTTGAAAAGATAAAAGGTACTTTCTTTGAAAATGGTTCTTTTTTGAAAAAGGTACTTTTTTGAAAAAATTTTGTCTATTTCAAATTGAATACTGATTTCTTCGAAAAAGGTAAAATTTTAAGTAAAATAGAGTTTTTTAAAATAAGTATTTTTTTTTCTTTCGAAAAAAGTACCTTCTTTGAAAAACGTATTTTATGAAAAAATTTACGAATTTGTAGTAGGAACTTTTTTTGAGAAAGGCACTTTTTAAAAAAGGGTACTTTATTGTGATAGGAACTTTACTTGAAAAAGGTTCTTTTTGACAAAGGTATTTATTTGAAAAGGTACTTTTTTGAGAAAGGAATTTTCTTTGAAAATTGTACGTTTTTTTAAAAAGGTACTTTCTCAAAAAAATCCACAATATTTCTAAGATATTTCAAAATCGTACCTTTTTAACATTTGTTCGCAAAAAGTTTTTTTTTCAACAATTTTTTTTTATTACATTCATATCCTTTTGGGAAAAGCAATTTTTATAAAAAGGTACATTTTTGGAAAAGTTATTTATTTTGCAAAAGGTAATTCTGTGGAAAATGAAATGAAATCTATAAACTAAAAAAAATCATTTTAATAAAAACTAAATTAAAAAAGTCCATAAATTAAAAAACATTATATAAAAATTAAATTTAAAAAAGATATCAATAATTTTCTGCATAAAAAATAAAATAATAAGCTGTATTTGCTCCTGGAAAACATTTTCAAATTGTTTCTATAAATATTATTTTTTTAATTTAAAAAGTCTCTGAAAAAAGTTCGATTTTTAAATTAGATTAAACAAAATTTCACAGGCTTGGTCAAATTAATCAAATTCAAGCGAAATTAAATAATTTTATTTAAATTAATATTTTTATTAAAACAAGTTCGCAAAGTTTCAAAAAAAAAAAATACAAATTATTTCTAAGATATTTTAAAATAGTACCTTCCTAGAAAACATTTGTTCCCAAAAACCATTTAAAAAAATGTATTTTTTAATAACATTCATATCCTTTTGGGAAAAAGATACTTTTTTTGCAAAAAGGTGCTTTTCGAAAAAGGTACTTTTTTGAAAAAGGTACTTTTTTGAAAAAATTTTGTCTATTTCAAATAGAGTACTGCTTTCTTCGAAAAAAGTAATATAAAATGTACTTTTTTTGAAAAAAAATACTTTTTTTGAACAAGGTACTTTCTTTAAAAAAAGTGCCTTTGAAAAAACTAATTTGTTGAGAAAAATTTACTTATTTCAAAAATTTACTTTTTTTAAAAAAGGTACTGTTTTGAAAATACACTTTTTTGTAAAAGGTACTTTCTTTGAAAATGGTATCTTTTTTTAAAATGCTACTTTCTCAATAAAGTTTCAGAAAGATCCAAAATATTTCTAATATATTTCAAAATAGTACCCTTTTACTTTTCTATGTGTTAGTTGCTAAGGAAAATACAGAATTTGCTTAGCGTACATATATGGAATTGAAAAGTCCTGAAAGAAGAAGAACATTTTTTAGTACCGTAATCAATTAAAATCGACTATTAGGAAGCCTGTGCTATATATTGTCAGAATTTATTTTCGAAATTTATTCTCGAAATATTTGGAATGAGTTAAAAAAAAGTGGGAATAAAAAATGGCAATGAAAATAGAAAAGCATGCAAAATTGATATTGATCAATGTAATGCATTTTATATATTACCTTCCAAACCGATCTCCCTTCAATTTTGTACTTTCAAGAAATGTTAAAGAATTTGAGGTTTGGAGTGCAATGGTGAGGATTAAGTCAAATTGCATTGGTCCAAATGACTTGTCTATTAAATTTTTAAAATTTATTTTGTCAATGATCTCAGCACATTTTACACATATTTAAAATTCTATTATAACAACATCTTTTTGCCCAAGAAGTTGGAAAAATGCAGGAGTTTTACGGTCCCAAAGGTTAAAAATTCGTGTGCGATTTTTGATTTCCGTCCTATTAATGTTTTATCTGTTAGCTCCAAACTTCTTGGAGTATTGATTAATACTTAGTTGGAGAATATCTAGCAAATGAGAGATTACTTTCAGACAATCACTAAGGGTTTAGTAGAGGACATAATACGACAAATCTTGTATTAAATGTCATAGAGAAGGTAGGGACAGCTGATGATCAGAAAAAGTTAGCGCCAATAGTTAGTCTGGATTTTAGTCGAGCATTTGAATCTATTTCACTCGAAGTGTTGCTCAATGAAACGTTTACGTTGTATGGTTTTTCAACATCAATCAAACGGCATGATTGATACATTTATAAGAGGTAGGTCACAGTACATTTAGCTGAATAATAAAGCTTCAACTACTCGAAATGTTTATCGAGGTGTTCCCCAAGGATCTATTTTAGAACCTAAATTGTTATACCCAATACCAATATGTGGTTTGGGTATAATGTCTTTGTGCTGCTGTTTGTAACTACCAAAAATATTTGACCTAGACCCATCTTGTATTATACCGATCGACTCAGAACCATTTTCTGAGTCAATTTAGCGATGTCAATCCGTCCGTCTGTCCGCCTGTCCATCCGTCTGTCCGTCTGTGTGTCCATGTAAACCTTATAATCAAACTACAGGTCGCAAATATGAATATATTTTGATGAAATTTGGTATATACGATGTTATCGGCCATAGGATGAACGCTGTTGAAATTGTTGAAATTCGGTCCATGTTCAGACCTAGTCCCCATACAAATGACCACTATGAAATCGACATAAATTGCCATAAAATCAAAATTATTATATAGATCTCAGTCAAATTTGGTTTGTATGTGTTTTTTAATCCAATAATCAGTAATCCACAAGTGATCCCTATAGGACAATTCTTAGTCATAGGCCCCATATAGAGCTGCTTCCCGATCTTCACTTAAATGTATCAAAAAACAAAAATATTGCACAGATTTTTGTCAAATTTGGTATGTATATATTTTTGCAAAAAATAAGTAACCTCACCAAATATGGTCAGGAACGGTGTATTTTCCGACCTAGTCCCCATATAAATATATCATCCGTTATGAACTTTTTCATATCTGAAGCCAAAAAATTTAATAACAATGCCACTCAAATTTGGTTTATGCTTATTTTCTATATCGAACTAGTTGGACAGAAGAGATAAGGTCTCTAAACCATGGTATAGGATATCGTATATTCAGTCTAGACCGACTATAATTTTCTTACTTGTTTTTATTATATATTAAAGATGTTTTAAACCAGTTATCAGATTTAAAAGGTTATCTCTATGCCGACGATTTGCAACTTGTTGCCATTTCGGATTCGGAATATTAGCTTGATTATGTAATAAATAATGAAATACAAGAAATAGACCGTTGGTGTGCGAACAGTTATATCTATAATATTAATAGGCTATGCGATTTCTTGTTACCGATGTTTTGTTCTACCGTTTTATCCAGATTTTGACCAAACGTATATTATTTGAAAGGTATTTCTTTTTAGCCTTTCACCGGATTTAAAGATTTTTAAATATTTTCCTTTATTTTGAGTAAATTGCATTTAAAAATGCTACTAACACATACATAAAATTATAATATGCTATGTGTGTGTTTATTAAATTTGCTAGTGAGTTTGTTATCTTCATTCACAATAATAATAAACCAAAAAAGTGTTGGTTTGTGAATTGGCTAAGTTGAGAAATAAAGTTGCCTAGAAATTGCACTCGATTTTCGAGCGCTGGAATCTGATAGTTTTATTAAATGCTTCTAAATCGAAAGCTATGCTTTTTGGTTTTTAGGGTCAAATAAAGTCCATTATTTTAGCAAGTGATGATATCATTGATTTTGTTTCGCATTTGAAAGTTTTAGGTATACTAGCACATTCCAGCACTCGAAATCGAGTGCAAATTCAGGGAAATTTTATATTTTCATTTGATGAAGAACCTAAACTCATTTTAAATGAAGAAAACAAACTCAACACTTTAACACAAACACATTAAAAAATTTAATAAACACACACATAGCATTGTATAATTTTATGTATGTGTTAGTAGAAACTTTAAACGATCACAAACTTTAAACGATCACAAAAAGAAATATTTGCAGACGACAAAAATCTGTAAATACCTTTCAAATGATAAATTTTTTGTCAAAATTGGGTAAAACTGTAAAACTTACATCGCACTGTGGACCATATTTTGAGAAGGTGGCCAAAAATCATTTTTTTTTTGTTACCGATTTTAAAGTTGTGCTATTCATTTGAAAGTAAATACTAGTAAACCTCGGGAGCCAAAAAATTGCGAGTCTATCTCAACTATATCACAGCGAACAGGGTCTTCGAAAATGGACTTTCTCAGTATTTTGCTAAAATTTAAAATTTCTTTGTAAATTTTTATTTTTGAATGACTGTAACTTTTTTGGTTTAAAAGATTTTGAAGTGAAATAAATTTTTTATAATTTTGTGGCTTCCAAACTATTAATGTTAAAAATGTAAAACCACTGAGTCATTCCGATATTAAAAAAAAGGTCCAAATTTTCCGAAAATCTCCTACTTAATAGAGCATAACTCCTGCCAGTCAAAAGCTGTCAGAAAAAATCTTACACTCTTCTATAGTCCGAACCCTCTCCTATACTCCTATACCCCATTATACACCCAGAACAATTTTTCTGACCCAATGTTAGATATTTTCTGCAAAATTTATGAATACAAAAGTTGTCCACTATGTGGTTAGGATATATTAAGTTTGAGGTGATGTTTGTAACTGCCAAAAATATTGGACCTTTATCCATCTTTTATTATACGGATCGACTCAAAAACACTTTCTTAGTCGATTAAATGATGTCCGTCCGTCCGTCTGAGTGTTATGAATACAAAAGTTGGTCGTACCGGTGCACCGCGGTGTATTTTTTGCGTGTCGGTAGAGTTGTCAGGAGTTTAATATACTTATAAAAAAGGGTTGAGATATAATGCGCTTAATTGTTACAGGTACATTTACATAGGTATCTTTCAAAAACATTAATAGTCTGAATTAGAGTTATATAGTTTAAATACCTGACAAAATGGGAAACAATTTAAATAACAGGTAAATGGTAAAAAAAAAAACTGTTGCGACATAGCAAGGTGTGGGTTTTTTATGCTTCTAAAAGTGGTAATAAAAGATAAAAATTTGTAAATGGTAAAAAAAAACTATTGCGACATAGCCCTTTAAGCTATGAGCAGGTATGCTTCACCTTTTAAAAGGGGTTAGGGTGTGGGTTTTTTATGCTTCTAAAAGTGGTAATAAAAGATAAAAATTTGTAAATGGTAAAAAAAAAACTATTGCGACATAGCCCTTTAAGATATGTGCAGGTATGCTTCACGTTTTAAAAGGGGTTAGGGTGTGGGTTTTTTATGCTTCTAAAAGTGGTAATAAAAGATAAAAAATTTTATTTTACATAATTGCAAGAAAGAGTATTTATAATAATGTTTCCACAATTATTATTCATTACAATTTGAGCAATGGCTAAGTACTGTTACAGAGATCTGGCAGATATTTATTTTCAACGAAATGATGTAGACAATGTAATTTTGCACTTAGTGAGCAACGACTTCTTTAAGAATTGTAATCTAGAAGACACTGAAATGCACAAAGGAAAAATTACTAATTTTGCATCGAATTTGAAAAGACGGTACATTGAATAGCAAGGCAAAGATGTACAAACGTTACCAAGACTGGTTAATAAAGGAACTTGTTTTTGAGAGTGCATCTACAACTGCCAACGAAAGTGGAAAAAGGGGTCGACAAGCAAAACCAATTGAGGGATGTAGTGAAAGATCTCGAAGGTGCAAGCTGCACAATATCAATGAAGAAATTTCTCAAAGAATTATAAAGGATTAATTTTTGCACCAAATTCAATCAACCCAAAATAAAAAAAATAAAATTGAAATAATTGAAAAAATAGTAGAAGCGAGCCCAAGGCGCACAAAGAGGATTTTGAAAAGCATTCCTACACCAATTGAAGATAAGAAATTTACGCCGGAAGAAGCGTTCGCCCTATTTTTGGATTTGAAATTGACCAAAAATCAATATAAGGAATTGCGGAAGCGAACCAATGAATAGAATTGTGGGATTTTTCCAGAGTATCGAGATTTAGTTTCTGCCAAGAAAGATTGCTTACCTTCAAAATCGGCTATTAGTGTCACTTTAACATCAGCAGAAATAAAATTGCAAGATCTCCTTGAACATACTGCAGAACGATTGCGAAATACGCTTGATACTGATCATTTAAAAAAAAATTGGTAATGGCGGCATTACTTTGATTTCTAAATGGGGATGTGATGGATCCTCTGGTCAGAAACAATACAAGCAATTTAATGCCGAAAATTCATCAAATGCTAATTTATTTATGGTATCTTTCGTTCCATTGCGCTTAACAAAAAGTTATAGCGTCTTAGTGCCGTCAATTAGTAGAGCAACAGAAATTGATATATGGAAAAATGAAAGTCCTTCTTCAACAAAGTATTGGAGACCAATAAAATTTGCATTCAAAAAGGAAACCAAAGATGTCATAACTGAAGAATTCAAAAAATAAAAGATAAAATTAAGGAACTTCAACCAGTAATATTTAAATTTGATGACCAAGACATTGAAGTACATTTTAAAGTGTGTCTCACAATGATTGATGGAAAAGTTGCACAAGCTTTAACTGGAACAAAGTCAACGTCAAGCTGCATTATATGCTAAAAGACATCAAGTCAATTAAGCCAACCCCCACCAGAAGACGATAGTTTTAAGGAAGCCTACGAATTTGGAATGTCCCCTCTTCATGCTAGAATACGTTTCATGGAGCATATTCTTAAATTGGGTTATGATTTGGAATTTGGTCCGTTAGGCGAAACAGTGAGAAAAAACAAAGAAAATGAAGAAAAAAGAAAGCAAAAAAAAAACAAATTCAACAAAATATCTAAAGCTAGGCCTCGTAATCGACCAACCAAAACAAGGGGAAGGAAACGCAATTGATGGAAATACTGCAAGGAGATTTTTTTCCGATGCGGAAATTGCGGCATCTATCACAGGTGTAGATCATGAATTAATAAGACGATTCAAAATCATATTACAAGTTCTAGCATGCAGCAGAAAGGTAAATGCAAAAAAATTTGGAGAGTACGCCAATAAAACAGCTATACTTTATAATGTAAAATACTCTTGGAGATATATGCCATCCACAGTTCATAAAATTTTGTACCATGGGGAACAAATAATTCAAAACAATATGCTACCATCAGGAGATCTATCTGAAGAAGCGCAAGAAAAAAGGAACAAAGACTACAGATTCTTTCGCGAGCACAACACAAGTAAAATGTCCAGATGTTGTACTAATGAAGACCTTATCACTATTTTGTTGTGCACTTCAGATCCATATATGTCCAACATTCGTCAAAAACGGAAAACTACCTTTATTGAATTAGACGAAGAAGCTAAACAGCTTATAGAAAATTAAAATCAAGGGTATTTAGAAGAAACTTTTACTTAAATTGGTTGATTTAAAGTACTTTTTCATTACACTAACAATAAGTTACACTTTTTTTATATAGTTAAAAATTTTTCTTGATTTAAAAATTTATATGTTTTGTAAATTTACAATAAAAATTATTATATTTCATAAATTTACCATAAAAATTGATATAAACATATTTAAAAAGACAATAAAAAAAAATTTAACTAAAGCAAAAAAATACGAGTTTTTCATTGAAACTTCTCTATCTTGAACCAATATAAGGTAACTTTTACGTTCGCTGCTTAATAAATTATATTTTAACTCGGGATCTTTCAAAAAAAAAAAAAAAAAACAACCTTTGGCACTTGTGCACATTAGGACTAAAAAGTTTACGGGGGCCAAAGTTTGGCATTCTCTGAAAAAATTAACTTAAAATTTGTTAAAAAGTATTAGTTGTAAAATTAACTGAAAAAATAAGACATTATATTAAAAAAAAAAACCTTTTTTTTTACCTTTTAACAGTTCACTTTTGTACTAAAATTCAACTACAAATGAAAATGTATTTTAAACCCTCCGTATCTTTTTTATTTTAGGCTTAAAGGCTAAAGTCTCACCTACCAAACAAAAAAAAAAAAAAAAAAAAACGCATATCAAAATTCCAATCCAATCAAAAGTTATAGATTTTTGACCGCCTTCTCGTCAAATGGTCCACTGTGCATCGGTTACAATAAATCGCCTTGCCTATTAATATTATAGATTGTTGATAACCAACTTAAATTTTTTCAACACACTATTTTTGTAGTTACTAATATAGTAATTTTCTTAAATTTATACTTTATGTTATATATACATATATTACTGATTAAAATTAGGAAACAAATTGCTCACGCTCTTCTTATGCCGATTATACTGTATAGGTTGGACATATTTTCTGGTACACACAGAAAACAGATTCATTTTGGCTACCGAATTTATTGCCAACCGAATTGCGATAATGCTAGTAACCGATTTTCGGGTTGACTATGATTAGAATTCTATTGCCTTAACAGTAAATATTTTATCATAATAGAAAATTTGCAAATGCTATTAAATTTCTGTTGATACAATTGAAAATATAGTTGTTCCACTTTAGAACAATTCGGTTGGTGAATATTTTTCCTGTATGTATAAGTGCTACCAATTTCGACCATGGACTATGTATCGAAACATGTTTTTGATTTTATAGGATGTAGTTTCGATGACACTGTTAGTATAAGCTTACTCACGCTATTTTATAAAACATACAAATTTGGTTTCCCAGCTTACGTAGCATCGAGATTCACTTTTCTAAGCCCATCACCAACTTGTGCTCTTATTTGTTTCCGATTCAATACAACCATAATGAAAAGATCTTTTCTGATACGATATATTATGCGTTTATGGAATAGCATAACACCATCTTGTAATCTAAATTTTTCTTTATCTGTCCAATGCTTCGTAAAATTGGTTATTGATCTTATATAAACAATTATATTTTGATATAAAATTTTAAAATTTTTACCCATATTCGTAGTTTAGGGATGCAATTTAAAAATAATATTAAGTTAATAAATCAATTATTTATGTTGTATCGTATTTAGTTATATATTAAATATATTAAAAATTACTGTGCTAGTGTTAACTCTGAAATCACTTTCGGCCTAACAGAGGCTTTTTGATTATGTGTAAATAAATGAAATGAAATAAAATGAAAAAGATCCTTTTTTACTAACGATAATTTATATAATTATTAATTAATTAATGTTATTATTCATTATTATTAATTATATTAATTAAAGAAGGTAATTTTTTTAAAAAGGTACTTTTTTATAACAGGTATTTTTATAAGTACATTTTGAGAATAGGTACTGTTTTATATAAGGTACTTTTCAAAAAAGATTCTTTTTTTATAAAAAATACTTTTTTATATAAGGTACTTTTTTGAAAAGGGCGTTTTCTAATTTTCTCGAATTTGAGCATTATTTTATTTAATTGGTAATGATTTGCAAAATGTTGTTCTGTTCCATATTTTTAATTAATTGCAAATATCTGTGATTTTCTGGAATAACCGCGTATGTCAATTTTTGTCAGTTTTGAGTTAACGATGCCAAATATAATAATTTTTAACGCTCTTTACATGTGTTTAATTAAAAAAAAAAATATTGACCTATTCTGAGTTTTTTTTTTAAATAACGACGCACAGTGGACAATTTGACGAGAAGGCGGTCAAAAATCTATAACTTTTGATTGGATTGAAATTTTAATATGCGGTTCATTTGTTCGGTAGGTGAGACTTTAGCCTTTAAGTTTTGCTATAAAACATAATTCTCGACCGAAAATATAAAAAGTTACGGAGGGTTTAAAATACATTTTCATTTGTAGTTGAATTTTAGTACAAAAGTGAAGTGTTTAAAGGTAAAAAAAAGGTTTTTTTTTTAATATAATGTCTTATTTTTTCAGTTAATTTTACAACTAATACTTTTTAACAATTTTTTAAGTTAATTTTTTCAGAAAATGCCAAACTTTGGCCCCCGTAAACATCTTAGTCCTAATGTGCACAAGGGCCAAAGGTTGTTTTTTTTTTTTTGAAAGATCCCGAGTTAAAATATAATTTATTAAGCAGCGAACGTAAAAGTTACCTTATATTGGTTCAAGATAGAGAAGTTTCAATGAAAAACTCGTATGTTTTTAAATATTTTTATATCAATTTTTATGGTTAATTTATGAAATATAACAATTTTTTTGGTAAATTTACAAAATATATAAATTTTTAAATCAAGAAAATTTTTTAACTATATAAAAAAAAGTGTAACTTATTGTTAGTGTAATGAAAAAGTACTTTAAATCAAACAATTTTAGTAAAAATTTCATCTAAATAGCCTTGATTTTCATCTTCTAGAAGTTGTTTAGCTTCTTCGTCAAATTCAATAGTTGTAGTTTTCCATTTTTGACAAATGTTGGACATATATGAATCTGAAGTACACAACAAAATAGTGATAAGGTCTTCATTAGTACAACATCTGCACATTTTCCTTGTGTTGTGCTCGCGAAAGAATCTGTAGTCTTTGTTCCTTTTTTCTTGCGTTTCTTCAGATAGATCTCCTATTGGTAGCATATTGTTTTGAATTATTTCTTCCCCATGGTACAAAATTATATGAACTTTGGATGGCATATATCTCCACGAGTATTTTTCATTATAAAGTATAGCTGTTTTATTGGCGTACTCTCCAAATTTTTTTGCATTTATATTTCTGCTGCATGCTAGAACTTGTAATATGATTTTGAATCGTCTTATTAATTCATGATCTACGCCTGTGATAGATGCTACAGTTTCCGGATCGGAAAAAAATCTCCTTGCAGTATTTCCATCATTTGTGTTTCCTTCTCCTTGTTTTGGTTGGTCGATTACGAGGCCTATCTTTAGATATTTTGTTGAATTTGTTTTTTTTTTGCTTTCTTTTTCTTCATTTTCTTTGTTTTTTCTCACTGTTTCGCCTAACGGACCAAATTCCGAATCATAACCCAATTTAAAAATATGTTCCATGAAACGTATTCTAGCATGAAGAGGGGACATTCCAAATTCGTAGTCTTCCTTAAAACTATCGTCTTCTGGTGGGGGTTGGCTTAATTGACTTGATGTCTTTTGGCATATAATGCAGCTTGACGTTGACTTTGTTCCAGTTAAAGCTTGTGCAACTTTTCCATCAATCATTGTGAGACACATTTTAAAATGTACTTCAATGTATTGGTCATCAAATTTAAATATTACTGGTTGAAGTTCCTTAATTTGATCTTTTATTTTTTGAACTTATTCAGTTATGACATCTTTGGTTTCCTTTTTGAATGCAAATTTTATTGGTCTGAAGAAGGAATTTCATTTTTCCATATATCAATTTCTGTTGCTCTACTAGTTGACGGCTCTAAGACGCTATAACTTTTTGTTAAGCGCAATGGAACGAAAGATACCATAAATAAATTATCATCTGACGAATTTTCGGCATTAAATTGCTTGTATTGTTTCTGACCAGAGGATCCATCACATCCCCATTTAGAAATTGAAGTAATGCTGCCATTACCAATTTTTTTTAAATGATCAGTATCAAGCGTATTTAGCAATCGTTCTGCAGTATGTTCAAGGAGATCTTGCAATTTTATTTCTGCTGATGTTGAAGTGACACTTATAGCAGATTGTGAAGGTAAGCATTCTTTTTTGGCAGAAACTAAATCTCTATACTCTGGAAAAATCCCACAATTCTTTTCATTGGTTCGCTTCCGCAATTCCTTATATTGATTTTCGGTTAATTTCAAATCCAAAAATAGGGCGAACGCTTCTTCCAGCGTAAATTTCTTATCTTCAATTGGTGTAGAAATGCTTTCAAAATCCTCTTTGTGCGCCTTGGGCTCGCTTCTACTATTTTTTTTAATTATTTCAATTTAATTTTTTTTATTTTGGGTTTGTTGAATTTGGTGCAAAAATGAATGCTTAATAATTCATTGAGAAATTTCTTCATTGATATTCTCCAGCTTGCGCCTTCGAGATCTTTCACTACATCCGTCAATTGGTTTTGCTGGTCGACCGTTTTTTCCACTTTCGTTGGCAGTTGTAGATGCACTCTCAAAAATAAGTTCCTTTATTAACCAGTTTTGGTAACGTTTGTACATCTTTGCCTTGCTATGAGAGCATTCAATGTACCGTCTTTTCAAATTCGATGCAAAATTAGTAATTTTTCCTTTGTGCATTTCAATGTCTTCTAGGTTACAATTCTTAAAGAAGTCGTTGCTCACTATGTGCAAAATTACATCGTCTACATCATTTCGTTGAAAATAAATATCTGCCAGATCTCTGTAACAGTACTTAGCCATTGCACAAATTGTAATGAATAATAATTGTGGAAACATTATTATAAATACTCTTTCTTGCAATTATGTAAAATAAAAATTTTTTATCTTTTATTACCACTTTTAGAAGCATAAAAAACCCACACCCTAACCCCTTTTAAAAGGTGAGGCATACTTGCTCATATCTTAAAGGGCTATGTCGCAATAGTTTTTTTTTACCATTTACAAATTTTTATCTTTTATTACCACTTTTAGAAGCATAAAAAACCCACACCCTAACCCCTTTTAAAAGGTGAAGCATACCTGCTCATATCTTAAAGGGCTATGTCGCAATAATTTTTTTTTATAATTTACAAATTTTTATCTTTTATTACCACTTTTAGAAGCATAAAAAACCCACACCCTAACCCCTTTTAAAAGGTGAAGCATACCTGCTCATATTTTAAAGGGCTATGTCGCAATAGTTTTTTTTTACCATTTACCTGTCATTTAAATTGTTTCCATTTTGCCAGTTATTTAAACTATATAACTCTAATTCAGACTATTAATGTTTTTGAAAGATACCTATGTAAATGTACCTGTAACAATTAAGCGCATTATATCTCAACCCTTTTTTATAAGTATATAACAACTCCTGACAACTCTACCGACACGCAAAAAAATACACCGCTGTGCACCGGTACGACCAACTTTTGTATTCATAACACTCAGACGGACGGACGGACATCGTTTAATCGACTCAGAAAGTGTTTTTGAGTCGATCCGTATAATAAAAGATGGATAAAGGTCCAATATTTTTGGCAGTTACAAACATCAACTCAAACTTAATATATCCTAACCACATAGTGGACAACTTTTGTATTCATAAATTTTGCAGAAAATATCTAACCTTAGGTCAGAAAAATTTTTCTGGGTGTATAATGGGGTATAGGAGTATAGGGGAGGGTTCGGACTATAGAAGAGTATAAGATCTTTTCTGACTGCTTTTGACTGGCAGGAGTTATGCTCTATTAAGTAGGAAATTTTCGGAAAATTTTGACCTTTTTTAAAAATTTTTTTTTTTTAATTTCGGAATGACTCAGTGGTTTTTTTGTATTTTTAACATTAATAGTATGGAAGCCGCAAAATTATACGAAATTTATTTCACTTCAAAACCTTTTAAATCAAAAAAGTCATTCAAAAATACAGTCATTCAAAAATAAAAATTTACAAAGAAATTTTTAATTTTAGCAAAATACTGAGAAAGCCCGTTTTCGAAGACCCTGTTCGCTGTGATATAGTTGAGAGAGAGTCGCAGTTTTTTGGCTCCCGAGGTTTACTAGTATTTACTTTCAAATGAGTAACATAACTTTAAAATCGGTAACAAAAAAAAAAAAGAATGATTTTTGGCCGCCTTCTCAAAATATGGTCCACAGTGCGAAGTAACTTAAATGTTTATTAAATTAATTTGCAGCACTAACGACGTATGTCAACCTACGTTTAATCGCTGGCAAATTATTTCCTCAGAAAATGACACATAGCGACACACGTTGTTAGTATGGAAAAAAAAATGCAAAATAATTTTGGATTATTTTTCAGTTTATAACCACTTATAAAAACTTTTGTGTTTATTTCTGTTATTTGTTGTCACTATTATTCTTGATACGTTATTATATTCTCACCCTAAGTACCGTTAACTTTCTGTTGACGAAAAAAAAAATAAATTTTTTAAGCAACAACAACTTATGTCTAAATGTGTAGTTGCACTGATAGTTTTCTTTTTCAAAGAAAACGACGTTTGTCGACATAAGTTGTTTTATCTGAACACACTTTAAGTGTAATTTAAAATCTGAAGATTTTTGACTCAAAATTTTTTATAAAGTATTTATTGCCCATATCTACAGGACTGTTAAATAAAAAGTCCTAAAAACTTTATATCGAGCCCATAATTTCGAATATAACGTTTTTTGGCTCTCCTGAACATTTTGATTTTATGACACACGCGGTTATTCTAGAAAATCTTAGATATATCCTCTTAAGACGTCAAAGCTTTAAGATGTTACTAAAATGGTACTGGCTTTCTCTCTACCAATTTCTTACTCTAAATGGGCGGGAGAGAAGATGACATACTGTTGGATATTCAAACTATTTCATGTTTGCTTTATTGTAGGTTGAGAAAAATATAAGGCGTATGATAAATATAAATATCGTATATAAACAGTCATACGTCACACATTAAACATTAAACTTAATATTTGCCAATTGAAATCTTTAATTGTTGTTTTTTAAGTCAGTGCTTCTCAAACTGTGAGCCGCGGCCGTAGAACTTTTTTAAAGGAGCCGCAAAACATTTCTACATTTATGTATTTAGTCTTTAAAATATTTTTTTTTATTTCATAAATTTCTTTGAAAATGGTGTATTCCTAAATTTAAAATCGTAAAATTTGTTCAAATTAATTTTCACAGTAGGCTTAGTTACACAGGAGCATATTTTTAAACTTTGTTAAATTTTATAAAATTAGATTTCGTAGTAGGCTTAACTACACAGAAGCATATTTTTTAACTTCCTAGAATTTTATTAAATTGAAAAATTTTTTTCCGCAGTAGGCTTAGTTAGTTTGCAAAAAGAAGCACATTTTTAAATTTTATCTTCATTTAGTGATGTGCTTTCATCATTGACGATTTTTGTTGTTTTTTTTTTATGTAATATTAAAAAAGTTAAAAAAGTGAATATATTAAAGCAAAAAAAAAGTATAATTAAATATTATAAAATAATTATATTTCTTTCTATATTCAAGGTAATTATTATTATTTCTTTTAATTAGGTGATAAATTTAACTATTATTTTCTTAAAATTTTAACGATTTTAGTACGGGTTTAAAAATGGATAAGTGGCTAATAAAAATACCTAAAGAGCGAGAAAATTATGAAAGTGTACATGAATTAATAGAACTTACATCTGAACATCTACAAGAACCAGTAGAATTATCATCTTTACCAGGAACTTCTACTTCAACATCGAGATTAACAACTGGTAATAAGAGAAAAGTCGCCGCAGATAATACACCTCAATTGAAAAATCGTAAATATAATACTGATTATTTGAAATATGGATTTATTTCGTCAACATTTAATAATCAAGAAAGACCTATGTGTGTAATTTGTTTCACCCAACTATCAAACGATAGTATGAGGCCAGGAAAACTACTGCGTCATTTAACTACTTTCCACCCAGAATATCAAAGTAAGCCATTCGAATTTTTTCAAAGAAAGGCAGCAGATAAAAAGGAACAAACTGGTTCTCTTACAAAATATACAAAACTTAATGATGACCTGCTAAAAGCATCTTTCGAAGTTGCCCTATTAATTGCAAAAAACAAAAAACCTTATACGATAGGAGAAGATCTTATATTACCAGCAGCAATTAAAATTTGTGAAACTATATACAGTGAAAAAATTGCTAATCCTTTGAAGTCTATTCCTATCTCAAACGATACTATGAAAAGAAGAATTGATAGCATGGGATATAATATTAAAACCCAATTAATATCTCGTATTAAACAGAGCAAATTCTTCGCGATACAAATTGATGAATCTACTGATATAACAAATTACGTGCAGTTAATGGTTTTTGTAAGATATCAGTATAACTTCCAAATTCATGACGATTTACTTTTTTGTCGGGAGCTATTAACTTCGACAAGAGCTATTGATATTTTTGTAAAAGTAGATGAGTTCTTTTCAGAGAATAAACTTGAATGGTCAAAATGTGTAGGAGTGTGTACAGATGGTGCAGCAGCGATGACTGGGAGAATTTCTGGATTCAAAGCAGAAGTATAAAAAGCATCACCAGATGCGCAACATATTCACTGCGTAATACACAGAGAACATTTAGTTTTTCGACGAATGTGTTCCGAACTCAGTGAAATTTTGTGTGACATTACAACTATTGTTAATTCTGTAAAAAATCGTGCTGTAAACTCGAGATTGTTTAATATTTTATGTAAGGAGATGGGATCAGTGCATGAGGTTTTGTTATATCATACTGAAGTAAGGTGGCTTTCACGTGGAAAAGTTTTAAATAGAATTTTAGAACTTAAAGATGAGTTACGATTATTTCTTTTAGATAAAAAACCAGATCTTGCTAAGCACTTTAGTGATGAAAGTTGGATGTGTTTAGCATCATATTTAGCAGATTTTTTTTGCTAAAATAAATGAATTAAATCTTTCTCTGCAAGGAAAGGAAACCAATATTTTAATTTTGAATACAAAACTTATTGCTTTTCAACAAAAACTTTGTTCATGGTCAAACTCTATTAACGAAGGAAATATGGAAATGTTCCCATTTCTGAATGATTTTGTTTGCACCAATGAAATATCAATATCAAATTCAATTAAAAAACAATACTGAATGATATTGATGAATCTAAAAGATTTATTGCTAAATATTTCCCAAACATGAAAGAGGAACGAAAATACGACTGGGTAAGGATGCCATTTGCTAAAACATTGAAATATGATCATATTTGTTGGGTAGCTCAAGAAGAATTGATTGAAATTAGATCAGATAATTCTTTTGAATTAGAGTTTAACGAAAAAAGTTGTACAGAATTTTGGATAATGCGACAGCAAGAATATCCGACAATCGCAAAAGTGGCATTGCTAAAATTAATACCTTTTGCGATAACGTATCTTAGTGAAACAGCTTTTTCTTCATTACTAATACTTAAAAATAAACATAGATCGTGCCTTTCAACGGGCTCTTTGGAACAAAACCTTCGAATTAGTATTTCTGCTATTTCACCCTATATTGATTATTTGTGTAAAACTATGCAATCACATCGTTCTCATTAAATTATTATATCGTCAAAATTAGATATTCTTTTTGTAAAAGTTATTTTTATATAATATTATATTTGAGTTTATTTTAAAAAGTTTTTGTTTAAAAAAATTGATTTAAATGGATTTATTAAAATATTACTTAAACAAAATTAATGATAAATAGTGTTGTAATAGTATTATTTTTTGGGTGGGGGGGGGGGGGGGGGGGAAGAGGGGCGGGGGTAATGAAACTTTTGTTTCGGAATTTAGGGAGCCGCAATATGAAAAAGTTTGAGAAGCACTGCTTTAAGTGATTTTTTAATAAAATGGTTGTTAATTATCAATAATCATTTAACAATGATCTTGGTAGTCTATTCTTAAGGCTTACCGATTATATGTGTGTTTTAATCTGGTATTGACTTAAATATACTTTGAAATGAATATCACAAGTAAAATTAGTATAACCCTTCAGCGAATTTCTGCAAGATAAATCATCAAATATAACTTTATAAACCTAATAAAGCCATCACAGGTTGTAAAGAAACATACATTTAGCTCACAAAGTTGCAAATTATTTCCATTTTATATAGAGTTGCCAAAGTAAATTTATAATGCCCATATAACAACAATATAGTGTAGTCATTATTTAATCGTACACATAATAAAGTTTTACTTAACATTTTGTTTTTAATAGAATAATTGAAATTTATTGACTTAATTTTAAAGTTTTTGCTCTGAGTTTTAATGAAATTTTCGAAACAATCTAAAGCTTTTATTATACTCATAGCCTCCCATCCCCCCCTCTTCCCACACATATGTAGATATAAATTTATGTTTATATAATATATTTATTCTAATGCTCGTTTTAATAGACTGGTTAAAGGCAAATTAAATACTTATGGCAACAATTGTTTTTATTTCATTTAAAGTTACTGTTACTACCTGGTTATGATACCAAATAAATAATTTTATAAGGAAACTTTATGTACTTTTGCACACAAGGAGATAAAATGAGAGAAAAAAAAACAATAAAGAAGAATAGAGAAACAAAAAAAAAAAAAATATATATATACAAATAATTGAAAAATGTAACTTAAGCCAACTTTTTAAGTGAGACTGACAGGGTCGCGTGCTTTCTTTGTACGAGAACTGCATTTTTTTTTATAACAAATTTTAAGCATTAAGTTACGCTACGTTATGTTAGAGTTACAGTGCATAAAAGTTTTCAGTAGAATATTTTCTAAAGGAATATCCCGTAAGCTACCTAACAGAGAAGTTCAAGAGTAGTGAAGCAAGAAAAAAGAAGCTGTAGAGAATAAAGAAAATTGCATTGTTGTGCCATGCTACAAAAACAATATTTTCCATTTCATGCTGTATTACTTTGTGGCTTTGTAACTTTTATTGTATTGTATTGTTGTGTATCTAAGAAGCAACCTACTCACATATTATCAAGCCAACTCACATGTACTTATGTGTGCGTCTAGGAGTTTTCATACATAACAAAGTGTGGTACATATTCATAGACTAATGTGTTTCTACGTCCGTGTTTAAGTTAGTTTAACATTATTTGCTATTATTTCTGTTCTTAGATGTCACTTAAAATAAAGTTTTGTTTTCTGTTTTTTTTCCCAACATCTTCTAGTTCTTATAGGTAACTACTCAAGACAACCATACGATTTCAATTTGTTGTTGTTGCCGAATTTTAAAAGCAGACAGAAAATAAGGAAAACTTTTCTCAAGTATTGTTAACTTTTCATAAATTACATCAAATTATAATTAATGATCAAAGTTTTATGTTTGTTGGATAAATGTTTTTTTTTTTTTTTTGAATTTAAAAAAATAATATTATTAATTTTAATACAAAATTCTAATATACTATTTTGCAGCTCTCAATAATATTTGTGGCCTATGCTAAGTATTTATATGTGCTTCATATCATAGTCTAGTTTTATCTAGGGCATTTTCTGTTTAATGGTTCGTTGGGTTATTTACAAAATTGCATGTTTAAATGTGAAAGCTTTTATAATTAAAATGTTTGTTTGTTTTGCAAATAATTGTGTAATGGATTATATCAAAAAGCTTAAATTTCTGGTTATTATCATTTCGTGTAATATTATTTATTTATAATTAAAAAAATTACATGAAATTTACTGTTGATATTCGCTGTCAATAATGTCTTTTTTAAAATCAGTAAATAACATTTAATATTGCTTATTTTTATTACTTTTAGCAAAAAGTTTTCCTTTGACTGATAATATTAATATTATTTGAACTTTAAAAGATTAAAAATTCAATCGTAATGAAATTCACGGTATTTTTTAAGTATTAAAAAAATATATTTTTGAGTTTTTTTTTTAAAGCTAAAATGCTTTTCTATCATTTATGTATATTTAAAAAAATGTAAATTCTACTTAAAGTTAAAACTTTAATTGGTGAAAAGTATTGTTAAAATCTCCATTTTAAATTTTTGAGAAAACCGAATCATGTATTTTTTTGGAATTGACTTTAAACGCTGTTAGTGAAATCCTAAGGAAGCTAAATCTTAAAGTTTTTTAAACCTTAATCGTGGGTTTTGTATAACTTTAAAATAATTTTTCAAATATGAAAGCTAAATTGTGAAGCTATCTAAAACTTAGTCGTGGATTTTTCGCCTCTTCATAAAGGAGCTATCGTTATATGATTCGTTGTTCAGCTCTTCGTGATTGGTACCGAATTCGTTTTTAAAGTATAGAAAAGGCACAAAATTTGAATTTGAGTTAAAATAGGTACAAAATCCAATTTTTGGATACCCTCCTCAGGGCTATAGCAGGACTCCAGGCAAAATGCGTGGCATGTATTATATATCATTTTATTCGCCTCTTCATAAGGAATTTATCGATATATGATTCGTTGTTCAGCTCTTCGTGGTTGGTACCGAATTCGTTTTTAATGTATGGAAAAGGCACAAAATTCCGAAATCCAATTATTTGGATACCCAGCTCAGAGCTATAGCAAATTCTAAAAGCTTCCTCTCATATCTTAGAAAAGCCAAATTGAGAAATATTTTATATATTAATAATAGAGTTTTTGATAATTTTTAAATTATTTTAAGTTTAAGTCTACCTTTAAAAGCTCTATTTTAGGTTTAAAAATGCTATATTATAAAAATTCGTAAAACTTAATCGGGTATTTTTTAACAACTTAATATTACTTCTCAGATCTTAAGGAAACCAATTTAGGAAACTTTTTTTAAACTTTTTCGTCAGCTTTTAAAAAGTTTTAACTTACTTATAAGTGATCTATCTCAGACAGTTGGGTCTTTTTAAAGCATCGAATTAATCGAAGAGGCTGGATGATTGCTTCACTTTCCAAATCGATTAACTCCACTTTCTTATTTATGAAAATTTTTATGTTAAAACCAGAGTTCAGAAAAAAACACACACTGAATAAAAAACTCGTACATATATGTAAACAAACATAACTTAGACCAACACACACATATTTTTATTTTCATATCAATTATGTTTGTTTTTAAATTTACTTCGGTGCCCAACACAACCATGACTGTGTTCGTTTTAATATTTCGTTATTTATACGAACATTTTTCTATCACGTACTTTTTGTTTCAATCACACATAAATCACACATTTCTGAGTGTTGCTTTATTTGAAGTTCATGTTCATGTACGTGTACTGAAAAAAAAAACACAGAACATATACAATAAACAGGTTCGAGTTCAGTTATATTATAAGTCGTGTTGTGGCTCGTGTAGTAAGAAAAAACAGAACATGTACAATAAACAGGTTCGAGTTCAGTTATATTTTAAACACGGCAAAAAATCACAAACCAAAACGGTAACTTATGGGTTAAGAAGAAAAATAAATAACAAACACAAGAGAAGAAATGCATTTTTTTTTTTTTATAAGCCGTTATTTTTCTTTTCTTGTGTTTCTAATAATCTAATAATCTTGAAGCAAGCAGCTTATCAAATGAAAAAAAATCTCGTTTAAATATGGATAGTGAAACAAATTTAAACAAATCAGTGATTAAAAAAAAAATAATAAAAAACATATAAATAAAATAACCGAATGAATGGCAAAATATATACAGGCCTCAATAAAGGAATTGTGTTTGAAAAAAATCCTCGAAAAATGGGGTTAAGATGTCAGTCTAAATATTGTGAAAAGAGCTCATTACGTGAATGCTCCAACTTAGCTGAAAATATACGCCAAGAAATATTTGATCGCTTTTGGAATATGACTTGGGGAGAAAAAAAGGTGCATGTAACAAGTCAAGTAGAAGTTTTTGAAAAAGCACGAAATCATAACATGTTTTCACGATGATCGATGTCTAAGCGTTATTACTTGAAAGATAAGACAAAACGTATCCAAGTTTGCCGGCAAATGTATATGTCAACTCTTGGTATAAATGAAAAAATGATAAGGAATTGGGTGGATGGAAACATTTTAAATAACGCACAGTCAAACGAAATACTGCCAAGAAGAAAACCCTCGATTAATTATAGAAAATATGAAAAGCGTCTTAGCTTTTTAAAAAATTGGTTAAACGATATTCCGAAACTCGAATCCCATTACCGAATACAATACACCAAAAAACTTTATCTTCAAACAGATTTTAAATCATACAGCCAAGTTTATAAATTATATTGTGAAGAATGCGTTAATAATAATGATGATGAAGTTTTAGCAGTATCCTATCCAAACTTTATGCTTGCAATAAAAGAACAAAATATTTCTTTATTTAAACCAAGGAATGATATGTGTGATACTTGTAGGTCATACGAAGCAAAAAACATAACTGAGGATCAATATAACAGCCATAGAACAAAAATTGATGACATGAGAGAAGAAAAGGCAAACGATGTTGAAAATGCTAAGGCTGGATTGTGTTTATTATTATGCATGGACATGCAAGCAGTAAAATTAATTCCCCAAACAAACGCAAGTGCCTCATATTATAAAATTAAATTGCAAGTACATAACTTCACTATTTATAATATTATAACTCATGAATCTGACAATTACATCTGGGATCAATCGGAAGGGAATCTTGTAGCATCTACTTTCAACACATGTATCATAAAACACTTAAAAAATTGTTTACTTCAGTCATCTGATATTCACAATATTATAATATATTCTGATGGCTGTTTTTATCAAAATCGCAATGTCGTATTGTCAAACGCATTGACAGCCTTATGTATTGAAAAATCCATAACAATAGGGCATAAATATTTAATAGTTGGACACACCCAAATGGAATGTGATTCAACACATTCACTTATCCAAAGAAAAATTAATAATAAAAAAATTAATCTTCCATCTGAATTCGTTAAATATGTTAACGAATTTCGAAAGTCTCCATTTCCACTCAACACCCATCACCTTACTCATACGTTTTTTCTGGATTATGATTCTCTTCCTAAGCTTTACTCTACTATTCGTCCAGGTAAAATTGTTATAATAAATATTAATGACTTGCCAATACAATAAAAATATTCTACAGGAAAAAAGCTGGAGATCCCACCGTCAACAGGATTCGAGCATTGGGATATGATTCATCTGGAACGATTTATTTTAAAACAAAGATTAAAGAGGAATATGCAATTCTTCCACACCGAAGTGCAAAAAATAGCATTGACAGCGAACCTGCTCCATTACATACTTACAGATTAATTATTTAAAAAAAAAGTGGGAACATCTTAACGATCTTAAATCCTTTATACCAGAAGATTGCCATGCTTTTTATACTAATTTACCCTATGAAAATTAGCAAAAAAAAAAAAAAACTGTATAATATTCTTTTTTTGGTGTGAATTTTCTTTTATTTAAAATTTTGTTTTTTTTTGTCAATTCCTGTTTTTTATTTTTAAATATAATAGTTAAAAATAATAAGACATTTTTTTTATTCCATTTAATTTAGGAAATAAGAAAAATTTGCTAAAAATTAACGAAACCATTTTTTTATTTGACTTACGCCCTTTTGGATTTCAGAAAAAATAATAATCAAAGCCCTAAGTTTCATAACTCTGTAAATAATAGAAAAATTTAATTTTTTTTTAAAATACTAATTCGATAATAAAAAATAAGTTTAGCCTGAAAAAATGTTGAACAAATTTTGTTGATTTTTCATTTAATAAAGTTTTTTGCTTCTCCTGTAAAATTTTTTGAATGTAACTTAGGGCTTTTTGGATTTCATATGACGATATATTAGAACATAAGAAAACCAAAGCGTGAATCTTATAAACTTACTTGAAAATTTAATTTTCGAAAGGCCTTAAATTAAGTTTAAAAGCTCCACCTTAGATTTTAGAAAAGCCGAATCATGTGCTGCTAATTTGTTAATATCTTTTGTTAGATTAATTCTTTTTGTATAAAATAAAATAAAGAGAGTGCTGATAAAAATTAATTTCCGATTAGCATTGATGATTTCTAAAAATTCAACAGAATTTTAAGAAAGCTCAATTAATTTTTAATTAATAACTTTAGAAAAGATAAATTAGAGATTTTATTTTTAAATCAAGAGGAGGCCAGCACTCAAATTTCTAGGAAATTTTGTTTTTTCATTAAATATTTTTCTTTCGTTCAATTTTTTTCTTTCAATGTTTTTTTTAACTCTCTATACAAAAAAAAAAAAAATATGAATATTTAAATAAAATGTACTAAGTTGTGAATTTTTTAATAAAATTTATTTAATTTCATTATAAATATTTGTTGAACACACATAAGATATATAAATGGGTTTGCTAAAAAATAATTTTATAAGAGCCTAAAGATATGCTAATTTATTTTAGCCAATTCATAAACACACACACAGCATTGTATAGTTTTTTTATTTGAAGCTTAAATATGTGTTTTAGGTATAAGTTAGTAGCACATTTAAATGATTACTACTTCACAAAAATATATCAGATGGTGCACATCTGTAAAGAAATACATTTCAAATGATATATTTTTTGTAAAAATCGGTTGGTAGCTGCGAGTTTAAGAGATGTCACAAGAATTCGCCTTGCCTATTAATATTATAGATATAAAATTCTTTTAACACTGGCTTTTAAAGAAGTTGAAATACTGGCGGGTTACTGCAAGCTATTTTTTTATTTTAACTTTAACAATTTATAAGTGTATGGAGGAATAGGGTGGTCCTTAATAAAAAAAAGTGTTCAAACTGTCGGTCTCACCCCCTAAAAAAAAGCGAATAGCAAAAAAACTGAGAAATACAAAGTTTTCGGCCAATCAGAAAACGTTTAGTCGTGGCGCAAAGCGATTGAAAATTTCAAGTGTGTTTATATGGGGAAAATATGACTTTTTTTTTTCAGATTTTACTAAAATTTCGTTCTACATTTTAATTTTTCCGACAAGCTGTTATACAATTCAGGTTCAGTATTAACTTATCCCTTCAAAAGGCTATAAAACTTCAAAATGAATAAAACCTCGCCAAGAAATAGCAAATGCCCCAGACCACTTTTGTGCCAAAAAAAAAAACTAGGTCATGAAATTTGATGGCATTTTTCTCAACTTTGAGAAATTGATTAAAGCCATCATTCTTTTTTGGTCTCTATACTTATAGGTACTCAGATATGAAGTATTGTTTTATTACCACGTTGTTAACCTATTGCGCATTGAGGCCGAAAATTGGAAATTTTTTGATACAATTTTTAAAACTCCTTTTTCAAGTTTGAAAAAATTTTCTGAAACAAAATTTAAAAAAATGAATCTATCACTTTAAGGTTGTATGAAATACGTGTTGCAGATTAACTGTGTGAATTTTTAAGTATATCCCTTTGCCAGAATTTTTGTGACAAGGATTTTATTTTTGCGGATTTCGATAAAAATTGGATTTTTGTGAAATATTCTGTAAATGTACTCTTTCAAAATACTTTGTATCAAAAATTCATCATTTTTCTACTTTTAAATGTTATATTTTATCTCAATTGCCTATGGTTTCGGAAAAAAAAATATGACTCCCTTAACCCTTTTGGAATTTTGGTCACATATGACCCCAAACTAATAAAAGACAATTTATGCAAAAAATTCAAAAATTTTGTAAGTGCTGTCCAATTTTTAGATGCGACGCTTAAAATATAATAACCAAATATGTAGAAGTTTCGTCCCAAAAATTTGGGATAAATCCGAGAACATTAACCCATTATTTGCCAAGACCAACTTTGGATTTTAAGATATTTTAAAATAAAAACGACCTAAAACGAGTTTTTCTATTAAACTCGTTGATACCACTATTTGGAATTTAAGAAAAATAATTCTGTTAATTTTTATTTATTTAATCCTTCAGTGCTCCTGAGATCAAAATTATCTATTGTGATATATCTCTGGTGCAATTATCTGCTTATTGCTCGCGAATATAAATTAAAACAACTTAAGTCATATGTCTAAAATATAGGAGGTTTTTTGAAATTCGCTTTGATTTAATTTTGTAATTTATTCCATTAAGAGTAGTATTCATTTAATATTAACTTTTATATATATTATTATATTTGAAATTTACTCTTATTTAATAAACTATTTAAAACTGGGAAATAAAATGGTAGAAGTTTCAAAACATGTAAGTGACATTGAAGATAATATAAAGCGACCGATTATAAAAAATCAAAAAATGTCAACCATTATAAGTACTGCCATCTTCACGGATTGACCCAAAAAAATTTTTTTTTGGCGTTTTTTATCAATATCCACCAAATTGGTGGGTGAGACAGCAATATATTCAACTATTACTTTATTACATAAAGTAATTTTATAACAAAATTGGTTAAAAGTTGTTTTAATTTATATTCGCGAGCAATAAGCAGATAATTGCACCAAAGATATATCACAATGGATTATTTTGATCCCAGGAGCACTGAATGGTTAAATAAATAAAAATTAACCGAATTATTTTTCTTAAATTCCAAATAGTGGTATCAACGAGTTTAATAGAAAAACTCGTTTTAGGTAATTTTTCTTTAAAAATATTTTAAAATCCAAAGATGGCCTTGGCAAATAATTGGTTAACGTACTCGGATTTATCCCAAATTTTTGGAACGAAACTTCTACATATTTGGTTATTATATTTTAAGTGTCGCATCTAAAAATTGGACAGCACTTACAAAATATTTGAATATTTTGAATAAATTGTCTTTTATTAGATTGGGGTCATATGTGACCCCAATTCCAAAAGGGTGAATGGAGTCATATTATTTTTTTCCGAAACCCTAGGCTATTAAGATAAAATATAATATTTAAAAGTAGAAAAGTGATGAATTTTTGATACAAAGTATTTAGAAAGAGTACATTTACAGAATATTTCACAAAAATCCAATTTTTCTCGAAATCCGCGAAAATAAAATCCTTGTCAAAAAAGTTCTGTCAGAGGGATTTACTTAAAAATTCACACTGTTAATCTGCAACATGCATTTAATAAAACCCTGAGGTGGTAGATTCATTTTTTTAAATTTTGTTTAAGAAAATTTTTTCAAACTTGAAAAAGGAGTTTTAAAAATTTTATGAAAAAAATTTCCAATTTTCAGTCTCAATGCGCAATAGGTTAACAACGTGGTAATAAAACAATACTTCATATTTGAATAGTTATAAGTATAGAGACCAAAAAAGAATGATGGCTTTAATCAATTTCTCAAAGTTGAAAAAAATGCCATCAAATTTCATTACCTAGTTTTTTTTGGCACAGAAGTGGTCTGGGGCATTTGCTATTTCTTGGAGAGGTTTCATACGATTTTGAAGTTTTATAGCGTTTTAAAAGGATAATTTAATGCTGATCCCGAATTATGTAACAGCTTGTCGGAAAAATTAAATTATAGAACGAAATTTTCGTAAAATCTGAAAAAAAAGTCATATTTTCCCCATGTAAACACTCTTGAAATTTTCAATCGCTTTGCGCCACGACTAAACGTTTTTTGATTGGCCCATAACTTTGTATTTCCCAGTTCCCTCCATATAACGAAGGGCCACCCTACTGGAGGAAGCTTAATTAATAATCACTAAGAGCACACATGTAATTGTGCACATCTTATTCCATATATAAAAGTTCAAGTAAAGATTTTTCCTCAAAGCTCAGTATATTATTAGCTCAATTATCTCCAAATGAGCTGAACAAGTTTAAGTTTAAGTACATCGTAAGCCAAGGAAAAATGATATATTCCAAACAAAAACCTATCCTCAATAGTCACAACCCAAAATAGATGTGTAGTCTTCTTGCAAATATAGACCCTTTTTTGTAGTTTTCGTTTAAAGTCAAAACATTTAATCTGGAGTCGGATTAAAGCAAAGGATTATTATTAACAAGTAAGAGTATTAATTTCGGCTGTTTCGAATCTTTAGTTTCCTCTACCCGTATTCTAACCAAGGTTGTTAACATTAACAGACAGAAAAGGCTATATTTCACACTATCATAGTTAGGTTTTTACAATGATGTTTAAAATTAATAAGATAATTACAAAAACTTCAGGTATTTGCGTGCTTTTTATTTAAAGCAATTATTAAATGCAACCAGCATAAATGTAAATGCCTACAATTACATTTATGTCTGTTGGTTTATTAGCGATGCATACACATTTTTTTGCTTATTGTTGTTCACGAGAACAAAAAAAAAAAAAAACAACAAAAGCAATAATCAATAAAAAAACTGTATACATTGCTTTTACATTTCATATGCACATGTTCCGTTGTGTTAAAACATTTTTCACTATTTTTAGTTTTTTATGTGAAATTTTATTTTTTTTTTATATATATAAAATTTTATTTGCTTTCAATGTACATTACAATTTAATAACGTTGGTCTCAGCACCGAGAAGGCATTATTGAGACGAGCTGGCAATAATATATTACATAATTATGTACAAAATAAAATTTAACTTTACATATTTACATTAAAAATTCAAAATTATAGCTTATTTACAGAAGAAGCGTTTCAAGGTTTTGGTACAATAATTCTTTAAGATTTAATTTAAAAATTGAAGTTCTAACGGGTGATTTTTTAAGAGCTTGATAACTTTTTTAAAAAAAAAAACGCATAAAATTTGCAAAATCTCATCGGTTCTTTATTTGAAACGTTAGATTGGTCCATGACATTTACTTTTTGAAGATAATTTCATTTAAATGTTGACCGCGGCTGCGTCTTAGGTGGTCCATTCGGAAAGTCCAATTTTGGGCAACTTTTTCGAGCATTTCGGCCGGAATAGCCCGAATTTCTTCGGAAATGTTGTCTTCCAAAGCTGGAATAGTTGCTGGCTTATTTCTGTAGACTTTAGACTTGACGTAGCCCCACAAAAAATAGTCTAAAGGCGTCAAATCGCATGATCTTGGTGGCCAACTTACCGGTCCATTTCTTGAGATGAATTGTTCTCCGAAGTTTTCCCTCAAAATGGCCATAGAATCGCGAGCTGTGTGGCATGTAGCGCCATCTTGTTGAAACCACATGTCAACCAAGTTCAGTTCTTCCATTTTTGGCAACAAAAAGTTTGTTAGCATCGAACGATAGCGATCGCCATTCACCGTAACGTTGCGTCCAACAGCATCTTTGAAAAAATACGGTCCAATGATTCCACCAGCGTACAAACCACACCAAACAGTGCATTTTTCGGGATGCATGGGCAGTTCTTGAACGGCTTCTGGTTGCTCTTCACTCCAAATACGGCAATTTTGCTTATTTACGAAGCCATTCAACCAGAAATGAGCCTCATCGCTGAACAAAATTTGTCGATAAAAAAGCGGATTTTCTGCCAACTTTTCTAGGGCCCATTCACTGAAAATTAGACGTTGTGGCAGATCGTTCGGCTTCAGTTCTTGCACGAGCTGTATTTTATACGGTTTTACACCAAGATCTTTGCGTAAAATCTTCCATGTGGTCGAATAACACAAACCCAATTGCTGCGAACGGCGACGAATCGACATTTCACGGTCTTCAGTAACACTCTCAGAAACAGACGCAATATTCTCTTCTGTACGCACTGTACGCATTCGTGTGGTTGGTTTAATGTCCAATAAAGTAAACTGAGTGCGAAACTTGGTCACAATCGCATTAACTGTTTGCTCACTTGGTCGATTATGTAGACCATAAATCGGACGTAAAGCGCGAAACACATTTCGAACCGAACACTGATTTTGGTAATAAAATTCAATGATTTGCAAGCGTTGCTCGTTAGTAAGTCTATTCATGATGAAATGTCAAAGCATACTGAGCATCTTTCTCTTTGACACCATGTCTGAAATCCCACGTGATCTGTCAAATACTAATGCATGAAAATCCTAACCTCAAAAAAATCACCCGTTATTTGTTGTTCTCAAACTTGCTGGTAGATTATTATATTTAAAAATTCCGCTGTATTCGATACGCTGCTTCGTGGTTTCTAGTCTACACCTTGTCATCCTAAGGTTCTGTTGATTTCTTGTATTAAAAGCAGATTGGTTCAAAACAAAGTTTATAGTATGATACCCTATGTTATGCAATGACTTATATATGTACATAAGTACCTGATACTCATATAATCCATGGATCGGCAATATTGTCTTGCAAATTTCACTATATAGAGAGATTGTTGAAAATTCAGTTGGTAAATTATAAACTATTTTCAATGCTTTATTTTGCATCCTTTGCAGAGTTTTTAGAACCGTTGTATTTTTATAACCATATATCATAGTCATGTAATTTAAATGGCTTTGTATCATAGCTTGATATAACATAAGTTTGGCTTTCTCATTGAGCTTGTATTTCATCTTATACAATATGCCAATAGCTGGAGCTCTCTTCGATTTGACTTCGGATATATGCAAATCCCAATAAAGATTACTTTGTAATGTTATTCCTAAGTACCTTACAGCATGTGTTTCATTAATTATTTTACCATCAACATAAATGTTAAAATTTGTGTTTATTGAGTTAGAATGCGGCCTAAACCGAACCAACTTTGTTTTGTCTGCATTAAGTACTAATTTGTTCAACCGAGCAAACTCAAAAATCAGGGAAACATCCCGTTCCATATATGTTTTCAAAACCAAGTCATATTTGTATGGATAAAACAGACATACATCATCTGCAAACATGTACAAACGACCCCTTAGGTTCAAATTACTTATACCATTTATAAAAATAGAAAACAGTAGAGGTCCCAAACAGCTTCCCTGAGGCACACCACATTCAACATTTAGCATACTACTTTTAGAATTGTTATTCTGAACAAATTGCCTTCGATTTTTAAAATAACTTTCAAATAACTTTAGCTCTCTTCCAACTACACCATAATATTTCAACTTTTGTAGGATTATTCTATAATCAACTAAATCAAAAGCTTTTGTGAAATCTAAGAATAAGCCAGCCACTCCTCTCGAATCTTCATCAAGTTTACTACAGATATAGTTAACGACATTTACCACTGCTTCCTCTGTTCCACAGCCTTTTTTAAAACCAAATTGGTGTTTGTAAGCAAAATTATTGTTATCAAAGTGCAACACAAGTTTTTGATAAATAAATTTTTCAAAGACTTTATCTATTGTAGAAAAAATTGACACTGGACGAAATTTTTGATGTGTAAACATCTATACGCGCAGGGCGGTAAATTTCGATTTCACAATACAATCACAAAAACAGCGTAACTCATATCGGTGTAAGCTGAAGCAGATAACGCTGTGTGACTTATGATTGTATTGGTGAAAAAATTATGATATGTTCTTCTCTAAACATTTTCCAATTGTCTTTCAAAAAACATCAATTGTATTTCAGAAACCATCAACATAATTTCAGAAAACATCATTTGAATTTCAGAAAACATAAATAGAATTTAAGAAAACATCAATATAATTTCAGAAAACATCATTCGAGTTTCAGAAAACATCAATTGAATTTCAGAAAACATCAATAGAATTTCAGAAAACATCACTTGAATTTCAGAAAACATAAATAGAATTTCAGAAAACACCAATATAATTTCAGAAAACATCATTCGAGTTTCAGAAAACATCAATTGAATTTTAGAAAACATCAATAGAGTTTCAGAAAACATCAATTGTATTTCAGAAACCATCAATATAATTTCAGAAAACATCATTTGAATTTCAGAAAACATAAATAGAATTTCAGAAAACATAAATAGAATTTAATATAATTTCAGAAAACATCAATAGTATTTCAGAAACCAGCAATATAATTTCAGAAAACATCATTTGAATTTCAGAAAACATAAATAGAATTTCAGAAAACATAAATATAATTTCAGAAAACATAAATAGAATTTCAGAAAACATCGATATAATTTCAGAAAACATCAATTGTATTTCAGAAACCATCAATATAATTTCAGAAAACATCATTTGAATTTCAGAAAACATAAATAGAATTTCAGAAAACATCAATATAATTTCAGAAAACATCAACTGTATTTCAGAAACCATCAATATAATTTCAGAAAACATCATTTGAATTTCAGAAAACATAAATAGAATTTCAGAAAACATCAATATAATTTCAGAAAACATAAATAGAATTTCAGAAAACATCAATATAATTTCAGAAAACATCAATTGTATTTCAGAAACCATCAATATAATTTCAGAAAACATCATTTGAATTTCAGAAATCATAAATAGAATTTCAGAAAACATAAATAGAATTTCAGAAAACATAAATAGAATTTCAGAAAACATCAATATAATTTCAGAAAACATCAATTGTATTTCAGAAACCATCAATATAATTTCAGAAAACATCATTTGAATTTCAGAAAACATAAATAGAATTTCAGAAAACATCAATATAATTTCAGAAAACATCATTCGAGTTTCAGAAAACATCAATAGTATTTCAGAAACCATCAATATAATTTCAGAAAACATCATTTGAATTTCAGAAAACATAAATAGAATTTCAGAAAACATCAATATAATTTCAGAAAACATAAATAGAATTTCAGAAAACATCAATATAATTTCAGAAAACATCAATTGTATTTCAGAAACCATCAATATAATTTCAGAAAACATCATTTGAATTTCAGAAAACATAAATAGAATTTCAGAAAACATCAATATAATTTCAGAAAACATCATTCGAGTGTCAGATAACATCAATTGAATTTCAGAAAGCATCAATAGAATTTCAGAAAATATCAATATAATTTTAGAAAACATCATTCGAGTTTCAGAAAACATCAATTGAATTTCAGAAAACATAAATAGAATTTCAGAAAACATCAATATAATTTCAGAAAACATCAATTGTATTTCAGAAGCCATAAATAGAATTTCAGAAAACATCATTTGAATTTCAGAAAACATAAATAGAATTTCAGAAAACATCAATATAATTTCAGAAAACATCATTCGAGTTTCAGAAAACATCAATTGAATTTCAGAAAACATAAATAGAATTTCAGAAAACATCAATATAATTTCAGAAAACATCAATTGTATTTCAGAAACCATCAATATAATTTCAGAAAACATCATTTGAATTTCAGAAAACATAAATAGAATTTCAGAAAACATCAATATAATTTCAGAAAACATCATTCGAGTTTCAGAAAACATCAATTGAATTTCAGAAAACATCAATAGAATTTCAGAAAACATCAATTGTATTTCAGAAAACATCAATTGTGTTTCAGAAAACATCATTTGAATTTCAGAAAACATAATTAGAATTTCAGAAAACATCAATTGAATTTCAAAAAGCATTATTTGAATTGCTGAGTACATTAATTGTATTTCAGAAAACATCAATTGAATTTCAGAAAACATCAATTGCATTTCAGAAAACATCAATTGAATTTCAGAAAACAGCATAATCGACTTATTTTTTATGCACTGGAAAATATGATGTTTATGTTTTCTTTAATTATTAGATGTTTACACATCTCCCTTGTGATCGGACTCACATGATTTTTTACAGTAGAATCATTTGAAACTTTAGGGATAGGAATAATTTTACTTATTTTCAAGCATTCTGGAAAAGTTGATGTGGTAATCATCTTATTAAAAATATTCGCTAATATTGGCGCAATAATATCATTACACTCCACTATTAATTTTGGCGTAACTCCATCACAACCAGCTGCCTTTTTGATATTCAAACTACTTATAACAATTTTTATATCCTCCGTTGTAACTGGTAGAAGAGAGAAACGATTGTTACTCTGAGATAACGTTCTAAGGAGAATAAAATGGTCACCTGGAAAAATGTTAATCTGTGTTTTTGTGTTTTGTGTTGCTCTTGGAATTAGTTACGGTATCGCTGATACAACGTACTAGTTCTTCTGTTAAATCTGACGAATTAGCAGATGTATTTATTTCGGTTAAATTATTAAACAAATAATACTTTACCATGTTGTAATCACAGTGAGTTTTATCTGTTTCAATATAGCTGCTTGGAACAACAAAGTTTGACAAATCAGGAAACATATGGTTGTTATAAAGATCAATATTTGTATCACCTACAATAACAACTGGACCTTGAGCATTCGCACTCATAAATTCTTCCATAATGGCTAGAAAACTATCAGCAATACATTTTTGTGAACGGTAAACCGATACTATCTTTAAGGGCCTGTTATCGATTCGAAAATTGTGTAATGAAATTGATATTAGGTTAACATAGTCTTCACTTTTACAATATTCAAGAGCAAACTTCAAGTTGTTGTTGATATATAAAGATGTTCCACCGTAACCGTCACTTCTACAACAATGAATGTTTGAAAATCCAGGAATGTAATAAAGTTGTGTTAATTTTTCATCAAACCAAGTTTCTTGAATGGCAATAATAGCCGGTAATTTTGAAAAACTAGCAACCAAAGATTTGAATTTTTTAAATTTTGAAACCGATGAAACGGAGTATCTTTACATTTTCGGACATCATTGGGCTAGAAATACAACACCACACTTCTGTAAATTACGATGAACATTTTAAGCCTAAGTAGTATGGCCTACTCGACAGGAGAATATTTTCAACAGACAGACAAACAGACTCAGACAGCCAGATAGATAAACAGACGGACATCGCAAGATCGGCTTCTTATTTTATAAGGATCCAGAATATATATAGTTTATGGGGTCTCCGGAATTTGTTACATGAGTTACACAGGGATTGACGTACTGATGTATACCCTCTGCACAGTGGTATGGAGGGTATCTTTTATTAAAAAGTACCTTTTGTAAAGGAGGGTATCTTTTATTAAAAAGTACCTTTTGTAAAGTACCTTTTATATTTTATAAAACTACATTTTCTTTACTGAGTTTTTAATTTGAAATATTTTCCACTTCAAATTCAATGAAAAACATTTGTTGAAACATAAGTTTTTTAAATTTAAGTTTCACCAACTGTCATACTTTCTACAGGTATTATGCGGGTCTACATAAACCCCAACTAGAGCCTCGTTTCTATATTACTTAAAACTTATATAGAAGTCTTTGTTGTATATCATAAATCGACTCAAATTGATGATTTGTCATCTTTGAGCCGATAAAAGGTACTTTTTAATAAAATGCACTTTTTTATGAAAGGTACTTTTTATTAAAGCTACTATATTAAAAAAATACCTTTTACAAAAATTAACTTTCATAAAAAAGAAGCTTTCAAGAAAAATATCTTTTATAAAAAAGTACCTTTTATAAAAAAAGCACCTTTTATAAAAAATTACCTTTTACAAAAAAGTAACTTTTATAAAAAGTACCCTTTATAAAAAAGTTTCTTTTATAAAATAGTAGAAAAGTACCATTAAACCTTTAAACTATTTTGTTTTTAACTTGTCATTTTTTCATATGAGAAATGACAAAAAATCAAATCTCTTACATAATATGGCCGATGGCAAACAAAATTTATGCTATATGTCTCTTAAATATGAATCCCACATACAACAAATTTTAAACAGTTCTGTTGAGTTTTTTTTTAAAGATCTTTGGCAAAACAAATAAAATCCATAAAGTCTGCTATGGCAAAAAAAAAAAAAGGACCAAAGAAAAATAAACATGAATTGAAATAAAATCTAGGCAGCCAAATGACGAACAAATGTCTTTTAAATGGTTAGCGCGAAGAAGATGTCAGATGCCTCCAAGGGAAACAACATACAATACCGGAAAATCTCTTTCTCAATCGATTTAAATAATATAAACAAATAACAACATATTATATACTCATCCTTGCCTACATATATAAATATACATAAACATAGTAAAGTAGAGGAATGAATGAATAAATGGCTATTGAAAAGCAAAAATTTCTCTATAAACTAAACTAAAGGACATTAGGCAAACATACAAGGAAAATATCTCTACATACTTTATAAGCAAATAAATATGTTTAAGTAATGACAACAAATCCATTGGAAATGTAAGCATATAAAATATCAACACAACTGACGGCAAGATAGACTATTTATAAAATTGGGTAAAGAAAACAGCCTACATAACCTAACAAATAAACATTTTAAAAACTGAAATTGTCCTTTTGGGACACGTTTCAATTACGGCATAAGGGACTTTGACTGATTTTGAAAATACGACAGCAAAAAAAATGAAGCTTTTTCCAATGTATGTTTAAAAATATTGGCTGGCGGCTTTTGCTGCTTTCATATAAATTTTGTTAGTATTTGTTGCAGTCAACAAAAAAAAAAAAAAAAAAAAAATTACAGCATTTGATAACATGAATTTATAACGCCAACGACAAAACAAAACAAAGTCCCTTAACAATTTCAACTATAAAAAAAATATAAAATAATATTTATTCCAATTTTTATATCAGGTCTTTAAACTTATTTGACTTTAAATGAGAAACTTGAAATTTAAAAAAATTTTTATTTTAAAAATTTTATCCAGTAACTGCCAATTAATTATAGCTGCTGTTGTCTTTATTATTTAATTAAGATTTCAGCATTGTTTTGCGAAAATATTTTCTTACAAGAATTCCTGAAATTTTTTTTGGTGTTCCGGTTGAGCACTACTGGCGAATTTGAAATACCCATTTATTACTTAAGCTATAAAATATAAACACTGAAAGGACAACATCTCTGGAAATTCCTATTTTAATGGTTTAATAATATTTTCCTACACTGGCCTACACTACGTGAATTGTTTAACATTGCTGCAGTACTTTTATAGCCAGCTACCATTCTAACCACTCACGCACCCCTACAGTTATCTGCAAAGCATTCTGTGATATTTCCAGTTTAATTAAGCTGAAAATATTTTTACTGTTTTCTATAAGTACAGCTTAAATAATAATAACAATCGTAAAAGTTAAAAAAAAAAAAAAAAATACAAAAATTCCTCCCTTCCTATTTATTTATATAAAAATAAATTCCTTAGTAAAGTTGTATAAGTGCAGCCAAATTTTACAAAGTGTATGTTGAACTCCTCATCAGCAAACATTAGGGTGGCATTTATTTAGGAGGTTATTTTTATCTCTATGATTTAATTCCGTTAAAAGAAAAATTGCGTGTAACAAAGGGCAATAGTCATTCTGGGGTGTGAGAAATTCCAAGTCAAGAGGAGAGTAGTAGGCCAGTGTGGTAAAACTCCAAAGGGCTTTTTTTAATACTACCAAAAAAAAACAACAACTCTGGTCTAACGAAAATGACAAGTTTTTAGAAATGTTTCAAAAATCCTACAGACTTTCAATTTCATAACATAAGCTTATTACATGATACGACATTTTCATAATACTCGAGTTTGTGACAGGTCGTATTACAAAGTGTGATACTGTAAGCTGGCCTTTAGGAATACAAAAAGAAAACATCGGAAGAACTATTGAGCATATGCATCTTTGTTTAATACTTATTATACGCTCCATAGTTGTTCTGATGTTTTTTCTATTTCTAATGAAAACATAAAAAAATATAAAAGGTTATAAACCTATAAACCCTATGGAGGTTTTACTATACAGGCCTGGTACATACACCATTACTAATTCCTCACCCCTCAGGCAATGACCCCAACAATGTTTCACATTAGAGTTAATTTTTAATTTAGATTAAATATCAAGCAGTTATCGCGAAAATAGCTCAAGTGACATGGTTTTCCTTTTTCGTTTTTTGATAATAATCGATAATCCACGATCATTTGAATCGGCTTATCCTGGCAAGATCGGAAAATAGCAAACTTTATTAATTTTTTAAGTATTTAATTTTCAAAATATATAATAAATTTTGTTATTCTTAATAATATTACAAATAAAAATTTTAGCGCAAACAAAATTTCAGTTTAAGAAATTTTAATTTTGATTAAAAGCTGAAAAAATTTTTGACATACAAATAAACTGAGAAAGGGCAAGAAGAAACCACCATGGTGGTCTAGCGAGCTGCAACAGGGCAGAGACTCCTGCAGGAAACTCTTTAACAAGGCAAAGTCTTCAAGAGCGGACTAGGATTGGTTGGCCTACAAGCTGCAGCTTAGAACTTACAAGAAGAAGATTAGAACGGCAAAATGTGATTCTTGGAAAAAATTCTGTGATAATATAGAAGACGTTTCCGAAGCATCCAGGTTGCGAAAGGTTCTGGCTTCTACCCCGCACACATTAGGTTATCTGAAAGATACATTGGGGGTGTGGACTACCTCTAGTGGGGAATCACTTAGCCTGCTACTGGATACCCATCTTCCGGGCAACTCCCCTACGTCGCTTCCGGCATCAGAATACTCAGACGCTAGTGCGACGGATATTGCTTCGGAGATAGTCAACATACCAACACTGAACTGGGCGATTAAGCCTGACGGTATCATTCCAGCTGAATAGCAGCACGTGTCGGACTACATTTCCCCTTGGCTATGTAGGCTTTTCACTCGCTGTATCAACTTAGCTTATATACTCCTGAAGTGGAGGGAGATGAAAGTGGTGTTCATTTCAAAAGCTGAAAAAAGTTCACACACTGTCCCAAAAGACTTCAGACCAATAAGTCTATCATCGTTCTTATTGAAGACAATGGAGCGTATGATAGATTCTTACTTACGAAGAGTTATTGATCCTAAACTGCTGTCGGCGCGACAACACGTTTACAGCAAGGGAAGGTCAACCGAAACAGCTCTTCACGAGCTTGTGAGTACCATCGAGAAATCGCTCCCGGTGGGAGAATATACTATGACAGCCTTTTTGGATATAAAAGGGGCTTTTAACAATGTCACAACGGACTCGATATTAGCGGCACTATCTAGTAAAGGAGTGAACTCCGTGATCATCTCACTGATTGGAAATCTGCCTGCCAACAGGCGGATAACATTTAAATTGGAAACGACTCTTATATCTCGATTCGTGAACAGGTGAATGCCAAAAGAAGGCGTTCTGTCACCACTTCTATGGAACTTAGCGCTGAATTCAATGCTACGTTCGTTGGAGAGATAAGGCTGCAACGTGGTCGCCTATGCTCATGACGTGGCCATAGCCGTAAATGGGAAGTTTCTATCCACACTTAGAGACATTCTACAGGGGGCTCTCACTATGCTATCTAGCTGGGCAAGTAGTTGCGGTCTGCGGGTAAATCCGACCAAAAAGGAACTTGTTTTTTCACGAGGAAGTATAAGATACCTACCTTTGAACCTATTTCTCTTTACGGTGCTAATATCGCCTTCTAAGATGGAGCCATATATCTTGGCGTATTCCTGGACAGGAAGCTGAATTTCAGACGGAACTTGGAGGAAAGGGCGAAGAAGGCGACTGTAGCTTTATACTCCTGCAAAAAGGCCATTGGTAAGCGGTGGGGCTTCAGCCCGAAAATTGCTTACTGGATCTACACAGCGGTGGTTCCCAATACTGCTGTGCGGGATCATCGTCTAGTGGCCTGCTCTAGAGAAGGCCTCTAATATACATGGCTTCCATGTGTATCACTGGTGCCCTTCGTACTACACCTACGGATGCCTTGAACATCCTCTTACACCTAATACCGTTGGACATATTAGGAAAGCAGTCGGCGGCCTCATCGGCCATTAGACTAAGAAGCACAATACAATGGTGTGGTCATAATTGTGGCCATGGAGTGATCCTGAATAACAGGAACTTACCACTGAACGTGGATTACACTACTCCGAGGAGTGTATTCGAACGACACTACAAAACTCTGATACCGAGCACGGAATCCTGGTCAGGGAGGATTCCAGGTAGCAGGCGTTCGATAAATTTCTATACTGACGGATCGAAATTGTGTGGTCAAGTTGGTTTCGGAGTCTATTCAAAGGAGCTTGGACTAAATCTGGCTCGCAGGTTGCCAGACGACTGCAGTGTTTATCAGGCAGAGGTATTGGCAATAAAGGAAGTAGCTGACTTTTTGGGTCGGAATATTCTGTCTACAACCGCAGTCAACATCTACTCTGATAGTCAGGCCGTGGTTAAATCCTTGTAATCAATGTTCCTGAAAACAAGAACCACCCTTAACTGCCGCACGTCTTTAAATGAGATGGCCAAACAGTTCGACATCAGACTCATATGGGTCCCAGGGCACAGGAATATACCGGAAAACTGTAAAGCTGACGAGTTGGCAAGACAGGGCACTACCTTACGGGTTCCAGCGGACTTGGAATGTGTTGGTATACCCCTGGAATCTTGCAAGCTGGAACTTCGGCTTCACAGCGCCGGCATAACCGACAACAGATGGGCTAATGGATCAACGTGCAGGATCACGAGACAGATCTGGCCGGCTCTAAATCATAAGCGCACTAGCGCGCTACTATCACTCCTCCGTGGGGAGATTTCAAGAGTAGTTGCTGTTATCACTGGGCACTGCCTCATAGGGAGACACGCTGAACGCCTCAGGGTCTCGTCAAATGACTTCTGTCGTAGCTGCGTGGATGTGGAGGAGGTGGAGAGCATAGAACACTTCCTTTGCTATTACCCGGCGCTCTCCAGAACGAGACTTCGAACATTGGGATCGCCGTTTCTTCACGATTTCTCTGATCTCTCAAATGTGGACATTTCACATATCAGGGGCTTCATCAGGAGCTCAAACTGGTTCTACGGTGGGGACTGAGGGGAACACCTATTCGTCCCATGGTATCACAATGGACCCCAAAGTCTAAGTATGCTTTTCCTTTGGTTTAGCAGCCACTTTCTACTTAACCTAACCTAACCTTCTTTTAACTCATACTCTATGTCTGTCTGTTTGTCGTGGGTCAAGCCTATTCCTCCTTATCCAATTGCTCTGAAACTTGGCCCATAGTCTTGTTGTGAAAAAAGTCACGCACAGTCGCGGAATGATTTAAAACACATTTCCACTTATCCCATCGATCTGAAACCTGATAGATAGACTTGCTATGAAAAAAGATTAACTTTCACATAGTCACGCACAGTCACGCATATTCACGCACAGTCACGGAGAGATCCGTGGCCAAATATTAATTTTAAGATAGTCACACACAGTCACACACTGTTACGGAGATATTCAAAAGTCATATGCATACGGAAAGAAAGAGTTTTAATAAAAACTTTGTTTCTATGGGTTAGATTATTCATAAAAATTAAAAAAAACCTCTTCGAAAAAATTATAGAGGCTTGAAAATTTTCCATGCCAGAAGGGCGTATTGGCCAATTTTTCCGGTTCTGAGATGGATGCCACACTTGCCAAATGGATTACCTCCACTTTCTCCTTTGAAAGTATTCTTTTCATTATAAAGTTTTATAAAAACTTTTTTTTATGAAGGTACTCTTTCCTGAAAACGAATAATTTTTTTAAAAGCAAAAAATTTTTTTAAAGTACCGTTTTGTAATATATGTATGTACTTGTTCTTAAAAATTAAATTTTCTTAAAAGAGTACCCTTTTTATTGAAACAATTTTTTAAGTACCTTCTTTTAGAAAATTAAATTTTTTAGAAATTAAATATTCCGTAAGGAAACTCCTTTTACAATAAAAAATACCTTTTTAAAAGTTCCCTTTTTGAATAAATACTCTTATTCAAAAAGTACCATTTTTTAAAGAGTACCTTACTTAAACAACTACTTTTATATATTTTGTTAAAGTGCCCTCTTCTAAAATGAAACTTATTTTAGAAGAAGGTTTTCCTAAAAATTAAGGTGTCCAGACATTTCTTAATAGAATGTACTGTTAAAATATCTCAATAGTCCTCGATGTCACTTTAGTCCATATGCAGGTTTGCTTCAAAATTTTGTAGATCTCGCCATAACTTTATATAACTATATTAAAAAAAAATAAATAAAAAATTTTACTAAACTTTTCCGTATTTTTTTTTTAAATTTGTTTAATATTTCTTAATTATACATTACCAACATTTAACTAATTTTAATTATTCAAACTTTTCGATTTGCCACAAATTCGGTTGTTACAACAAATTTGTTATCTCTCTGCATATACAGTACTTCACGGATAAATGCTTGCCGCTTAATAAGGTGTCACGCTTAAGTAATTCTAAAGTGAAACATTTTCCTTGAACCGTTTACTTTGTGTACATATTTTTCTTTTAAATGCATCCCGCTTAATTGCGTTACACTCATAAATGGGGCATACGTTCAAAAAAAACCTAATATCAAACAAAATTCAACGGTTAAATGCATAAATGAACTGGCTTGTACACGAATATGTTTTTTTTTTTTATCACAAATCCGACAATGAAACAAGAAATCTGGGAGAAAATAATTTTTTCATTCAATGAGGAAATTTATCGAGAAAATCGATAAAATCTGATACCACTCCGATAGCTCAGCCTCTTGACCAAGGAATAATCATATCAATTTAGGAATATTATCAAAACATAATTTGAAGGAAATTGACAACAGACGAATTATGAAAAACTGTTGAGGAATTTAAAAAACCTCACTTTTGACAGCTTTGTATTTAATAAAGCGGTGGCTGCTAAAACCAATTTGTATTCAAAATTGTTTCAAATATGTCAGTTCATAACGCTAGTTTGATAACGGCTCTGAAAATAGAAGCGAGTCACAGGAATTAATTGAAATGGACAAGAATGAAAGTGTTATGAATCTTCACAAGAAATTGAAATTGTTTAAGCTTTGATGACGATTTACCCCGCGTTGGACCGCTTACCGAAGAAGAAGAAAATGATGATCTCAAAGAAGCTTATTCTTTACTGAATGTTTTGAAGTCGATGCATGTTCTTCGCAAGACATTTATGCCAATAGTAAATTTATGGATGAATTTTAACTTTTAAGAATTTTATTTTTCTCTATGTCTTGTTCTCTATGTCTTAAAATAATATTTTCGAAAATATATTTGTTATTTTTTAGTCAAACTAATTTAATATGTACTAATTGGAATTGAATAAAATGAAGACCTTTTATTATATGTAGACTCAAGTGACATGTTTGTCATAGAGTGATATAAAACCCATTTCCCTTTATCCGATCGATCTGAAACTTTGTCCATAGACTTGATTTTAAAATAGTCACGCAAAGATTAATTTTAAAATTCAAAACTCATATGCATAAGGAAAGAAAGAGTTTTAATAAAAACTTTCTTTTTATGGGTTAGATTATTTATAATTACTATCAGATTCCAGCGCTCGAAATTCGAGTGCAATTTCAAGGCACCTTTATTTTTCAACTTAGCCAATTGACAAACCAACAGTTATATGGTTTATTATTATTTTGAATGAAGATAAAAAACTCATTAACAAACACATTAAAAACAAGTACGCAAATTATAGTCGGTCTAGCCCGACTATACGATACCCTATACCATGGTTAAGGGACCCTATCTCTTCGGTCCAACTAATTGGCATTTTATTAATTTTTTTCGCTGCAAATATGAAAAAGTTCATATCGGATACTATATTTATATGGCGACTAGATCGAAAAATGGACCGATCCTGACCATATTTGGTAAAGTCACTTATACTTTGAAAAAATTTGAGAAAAATCTGTTAAATATTTTTGTTTTTTGATAGATTTAAGTTAAGATCGGGAAGCAGCTCTATATGGGGCCTCTGACTAACAATTTTTCTATAAGGAGTATTTTTGAACTACTGATTAATGGGTGTAATAAACACATACAAACCCAATTTGACTGAGATCTATATGATAATTTGGAACTTATGGCAATTTATGTCGATTTCATAGGGGTCATTTGTATGGGGGCTAGGTCTGAACATGGGCCGATTCTCACCAATTTCAATAGCGTTCATGCCATGGCCGATGGAAGCTTATATACCAAATTTCATCAAAATATATTCATATTGGCGACCTGTATTTTGATTACAAGCTTTACATGGGCACACAGACGGACGGACGGACGGACATTGCTATTTCGACTCAAAAAGTGATTCTGAGTCGATCGGTATATTGTGTGTATCGGTATATTGTTGTTTCTTTTCAATAAATAAGTAATATATTCTTTTAAACTACATTTTCCATAACTGAATTGTGGACGCAGCTAAGAGAGCATTCTGTTAAGTGAGTCAGTAACGCAAGTTAACCAAGATTTTTTAAAATGCATCAGCAACGCATTTAAATGAAATTTTTTAAGTGCATTTCTCACTTAAAAGCGTCCAGTTTTAGGCATTTACCATGAACGCATTTATCCGTGAATTACTGTACTTAAATATATGCAGTAATTATTTTTTATACCAAATTTCGTTGGATGAAAATAATAGTTTTTTGAATTATTTTGTTTTTTATACTAAAAAAAAAAAATTTTTTTGTCTGAAAAAATAAACATTTTTTAATTTTTAGTTTCACATCAATTTCTCACTTCAAAAATTTTTTAAGCTCAAAAATTTTTTTTATATTAAATTAAACGTTTCTTAAAATATATTTATTAAACATAAGGAAAGTAATATCAAAAAATGGAAACTAAATTTTTTTATCACATTTAAAATCCAGTCTAGAAGTGGACTCAAGTGTTATTCGATGGCAATCAGTGAAATGGAAACATCTTATCGAAAAGTATTGATTTAATATTTACGAAGAGAAAAAATATTCGAGATAAATGTCCGAATCATCTGAGTCTACCTCTTTGACTGAATTTTAAGTGTGATAAAAAATTATATTATACCCGGAAACGAATATGCCGACAGGGCAGACAAAAGACCTCCAAAAATATATCAAAAATTATTACACAAAAAAAGACAAAACTTATAATATGACATCAAACTGGTATAAAGTCATCAACCAAGATAAAATCAGTATAAAACATTTTATAAGCGGAGATATTAACAAACTAACAAGAAGAGATAGAACCAAATTTCTAAGAATTTGTTTAGGTCATACCAAATACACAAATGGACCCCTTCTTAAGATCCTAAACATACCAAGATGCAGTTGTAACATCATATATCCTTCCTCTCCCAAACATTTCCTATCTCACTGCCCACAACACCAATTCATAAGACAACAAATTTTTAAGGAAAAAAATTCCTTGAACATGATCTCAGCTCCCACCTTTGATAACATTAATATTGTAATTGATTTTCTTAAAAAATCCAGCATCTATAATTTTATTTAAAATTGCATTTATCTAATTTAAGACGAGCTGAAAGCCTTAGAAGCTATTGCTCTTTGTACCATAAATTCGCTTATAAATTTTAAATTGTAAGTTAATTCTAATAAATAAATAAAATAAATAAATATATTATACTCTTTCCTGCGGGTTGGCCTTAGTTTCGAAAAATTGCTTTTATTATATTCTCAGCCCTCTACGCGTTAACAAGTTATATTCTTTATTTTAAATTTGGTTGGTTAATAATTATTTAATTATTTATCCAGCTCCAATTTTTATAGACTAAATTAAAGTGGGTGTGACACAGATTTAAAGCGAAATTGAAGTACGGACATACCGTTAAAAGTAAAAGTGACTGTGGCTTTAAAAAATATATTTAGATGAAAATAATTGTTTTGAATAAAGTTTTTATACCCCATACCACTATGTGGTTTGGGTATAACGACTTTGTGCTGCTATTTGTAACAACCAAAAATATTCGTCCTAGATCCATCTTTAACTATACCGATCGACTCAGAATCACTTTTTGAGTCGAAATAGCAAACTACAGGTCGCAAATATGAATATATTTTGATGAAATTTTGTATATAAGCTTTCATCGCTATTGAAACTGGTGAGAATCGATCCATGTTTAGACCTAGTCCCCATTCAAATGGCCCCTATGAAATGGACATAAATTGCCATAAGTTCCAAATTATCATATATATCTCAGTGAAATTGGGTTTGTATGTGTTTATTACATCCATTAATCAGTAGTTCAAAAATGATTCCTATGGAACAACTCTTAGTCATAGGCCCCATATAGAGCTGCTTCGCGATCTTCACTTAAATCTATCGAAAAACAAAAATATTGCACGGATTTTTCTCAAATTTTGTTTGTATATATTTTTACAAAATGCAAGAGACCTTACCAAACATAGTGAGGATCGGTCCATTTTTGGCCCTAGTCCCCATATAGATATAGCATCCGATATGAACTTTTTCATATCTGCAGCCAAAAAAAAAAAAAATAAAAATCCCACTCAAATTTGGTTTATGCTTATTTTCTATGTCCAGTTAGTTGGGCCTATGAGATAGGGTCTCTAAACGCTGTGACGGTGATCTGTTTTGCGCTTTACTGTAGCCAAAGAATTTCTGGTACAAGCAGAAATAAGAAAGAAGAAAAAAATATAATAACCTTGATCTTGAAATTGTTTTCAAGTTCAAGTATGTACATGTAAACAACACCTTATATGGTAATATGTTGATGGCATTTTTTTTTGGCAAACTGATTTATGGCGTGTTTTTTTCTCTTCATTGTGTTATATTAAATCATGAACACATTCATATGCAATCATGCTGGTCAAACCACGTATTTTCTTGTATTGATCTCACTCGCTCTCATAGTCATATATGAGTGGGAGTGTTATAAATACTAGAGAATATTATGAATGCATATGAATGTTCTCAATGAATTGGTGGTGATTTTGTTTTTTTAATAAACAGGTTTTTATCTGCAGATGAATGAATGAAGATGAGAAGGTTTAATGTAATAAAGTTAAATTTAAATCGAGGAGTTGAATTTTGAAGGTTGAAAAGAAAGGTTGAAGAAAAACCTGAAAACTTAAAATTAAAAATGTAGTTTAATTTAATTTTAAAGAAATAAGAAAAGACATAAAAAAAAAGATTTAAATTTAAAATAAAGTAACGTGAAATTAAAATTAAATTAATGTAAAATTAAGATAATTAAAGTTTTAAGAAAAAAAAAAGTAAAGTTAAGTAAATAAAAATTGCATATTGTTGAAAAAAAAAATTGTTTTGCATATAAGAACTTAAAAAAAAAAGAAAGAAAAAATTTAAAGATTAAGAAAATTTAAATGTTGTGTAAGAAAATAAATAATGTTTTATTAATAAATTATAAGTTAAACAAAAAAAATCAACTATTGAACTTAAAAAAAAAAAATTACTCAGTGAATAGACTAAAGTCCAACGGCAACAAAATGAATGATGCACAAAAAAAAAAATGGAAATGTTGCATGATTTGCTGACAAATAAAGCTAAAAAAAAAAACTTAAAATGGAAACCCTAATGAAATGTGAAGGAGTTTTAATAAAGTTACATGCCAAAATTGAAAAGCATATTGCGAGACACAACCACGGCGTCCGGCGGCAGCAGCTTCATCGGTACCTCATCTACACCAGCAATAAGGCGGTAAATCTACTTTTTATATATATATAAATTAAAATTTTCCTATATATAAATTAAAAATTTTCCTATATATAAATTAAAAATTTTCCTATATATAAATTAAAAATTTTCCTATATATAAATTAAAAATTTTCCTGTATATACATAAATTAAAAATTTTGCTATATATAAATTAAAAATTGTTGCTAAATATAACTTAAAATTTTTCCTATAAATAAATTAAAATTTTATAACATTATATATATGTAATTAAAATAGAGTGGAACATAAAAATTTGTCACCACTACCTTAAATTAAAATAAAATATCTTGGAAATGAGAATTTTTTTTTGAACTTACCTTTAAGTAAAATTACTTTAAAATTCAACTATACATTATTACTATGAAATTAAAAATTTTATAAATCTACACATTAAAATCTCGCTAAGATTTAATTTTTATTTAACCAAAATTTCTTTTAGAGGTTAAACAAAAATTTTTCCAAAATGTAAATAAATTTTCTAAAATTTAAATACAATATTTTTATGATATAAGATTTGACTAAAAATGTAAATAAAAAAAAAAATTTTTTTTTGTCTAGATATGACATTGTCTACAATTTAAATATTCTTACATTTAAAAATTATCCTAAAATTGAATTTTTCTAATCCTAAAATTTTTAATTATAAAATTTAAACTAAAATTTTTCTAATGCTAAAATTAAAGCTAAAACAAGTAAGAAAATTATAGTCGGTCTAGACCGACTATACGATACCCTATACCATGCGTTTAGAAACCCTATCTCTTAGGCCCAACTAACTGGACATTGAAAATAAGCAAAAACCAAATTTGAGTGGGATTTTTATTAATTTTTTTGGCTGCAGATATGAAAAAGTTCATATCGGATGCTATATCTATAAAGGGACTAGATCCAAAAATGGACCGATCCTGATCATGTTTGGTAAAGTCTCTTGTATTTTGCAAAAATATGTACAAACAAAATTTGAGAAGAATCAGTGCAATATTTTTGTTTTTTAATAGATTTAACTGAAGATCGGGAAGCAGATCTCTATGGGGTCAAAGGGATCATTTTTGGACTACTCATTAGTGGATGTAATGAACGCATACAAACCCAATTTGCGTAAGATCTATATGACAATTTGGATCTTATGGCAATTTATGTCGATTTCATATGGGTAATTTGTATGGGGGCTAGGTCTGAACATGGACCGATTCTCACCAATTTCAATAGCGTTCATCCCATGGCCGATAAAAGCTTATATACCAAATTTCATCAAAATATATTCATATTTGCGACCTGCAGTTTGATTACAAGCTTTACATGGACACACAGACGGACGGACGGACGGACGGACGGACGGACGGACATTGTTAAATCAACTCAGAAAGTGATTCTGATTCGATCGGTATAATTAAAGATGGGTCTAGGTCAAATATTTTTGGTTGTTACAAACAGCAGCACAAAGTCATTATACCCAAACCACATAGTGGTATAGGGTATAATTAAGCTTAAATTAAATAGTGCTAAAATTCAAAATGCTAAAATTAAAATTTTTTAAAAAAAAAACAAAACTTTAAAATTTTCCTAAAATTAAAATTTGGCTATAAAAAAAATTTTGCTAAAATATATTTAAAAGAAAAAAAAAAAAAAAAAAAATAAAATAAATTTTTCTAAATATATAATTTTAGAAACCCTTAAAATGAAGGGTAAATAAAAATAAACTTTTTTGTTAAACCAATGTAGAAAACCAAAGCCAAGCCAAATCTTATCAATTGATGTGGGTTACCTCCAATTGAGATGGAGTCGAGGTAACATGGTAGGGAGGGCAAAAGGGGCTGAACACCTCGTCCCCAATCCCAAGGTAAGTATGGCCATCCGTCCCATTTAGCGTCCGTTTTTTTTGACAGTTGTTTTTTTTAATCACACGTGAAAATCTGTAGTGCGGTTTCCCTGGGCCTGAGCAAGACCCCACCCATCCGGCGAGCTAGGCCCCTACGCCAGCACGTGCGACCAGCAAAGGCTCAGGGAAACGGAAGCGGATCTTCCACCAACGCCGTACCATTACAACGCATGGTATAGGGTATCATATAGTCGGTCTAGACCGACTATAATTTTCTTACATGTTTTATTTAAAAACGTTATCCAAGTCGTAATTTTTGTGAAGTACCAAGTTTTACTATTTTAAGCCACTCTACTCTCGAAATTTTGATGTTAAAGAAATGTTGGGAAAAACATCTATTTATTGAGCTTTACATTTTTTCAAAAATACAAAACTAAAGACAAATGTTATTGTTGTAGCTAGCCACATAAAAAACAAAAAATAGAAAAATACGTCCAAAAGTTTTGTATTTCACTTAAAATTAATAGCGTACTGAATACTGAAGAGGTCATCATAAACGAATTTTCGTAAAAACAGCTGATAACTCTTATTTAATATTTAATAAAAAGTTTAAAAAATAAAAAATAAACTGTATTAAAATTTTATTCTTTTTTTCGTACTAAATTTGTAAAATATTATTGTCAAAAAAATAGTTAATTATAATGAAAAAAATAATAAAAAATGGGTCAACATAATAATGATTTATTTTAAAAGTAATTTCCAAAAATTTCATTAGAAGTTTCGTTTGGAAGCTATTAAAATCATCTCTAACATGATTTTTTCGGTCAAATGTCAAAGGTTATAATTAGGGACCGGAACTTCATGTAAATGCATGTTGTTGTCGTCATTCTGAGATGAACATAAATTAGATAACTTTGTGAATCCTGAAATGGCATCGATTTGTTAAAGCATATCTTTCATATTTCATTATAAATGCATGTTGTTGCATATTACTGTATGTGTTAGTATAAATTTGAAAAAAAAAAACAAGTAAGAGTGTTAAATTCGGCTATGTCGAATCTTTGGTGCTCTCCACATCGGCTGTACGTTAACATAAATATCTGGACTTATTGCACTATTTATAACAAATGTAAACAAAATATTTTAAAATTCAACAATTTGACAATTTGATAAACTTAATCTATACATTAATACGTGAAGGAAAATTTTTAATTCCCTTTTTAAGCAAAATATGGGCACGGAGGAGTGTGAAATTTGGCAAAGTTAGATCTCATAATGAGGAGAAGCGGAGAATGATAAAATATATGCATAACATGTTTTAAATATATATTAAATTAATTTTAAAAAATATTTCTTATAATTCGCTACACCCTGTTAATGCGATTTATTTAAATTAGATATCAGACGCCTTGTATTGACTTTAGAATTGCTAAAATTGATTAGCATACCTTTCGGCTGATTTAAATATTCATAAATTTGTTTATAACATATACATATAGATTAAAAAAACATTGAAAGGAAAGAAATTTAATGACAAAATAATATTTCCTAGAATTTGCACTCGAATTTTGAGTGTTGGGCTATACTAGTACTAAATTATTACGACAAAGACACTGAACTATTAACATTTTTTAGAGGTGTCTTCATCTTTTTGGAAATGTCTCGATACAGTGATGCCCGATTTACCCCATTTTCAATACTAACCTGCTTGAAATAATGACAAACAATATTATCATAGCTTTACCCAGGTATATGGTTTATTTTGGAAATGAGCGTGATTTCAATTTCAATGGGCGTGAATTCAACTTCAAATTTTCTGCGGATATCTATCGATGAAACAGCAGACATGGAAGAACGTCATATGGAAAAATGCAAACAAAAATTCTAGCTTAATATGGTGGAATTGGAAAAAGCAAACTATGCAACAATAGTTCGTGTGTTTAATAACTCTATTGCTTTATAAGATGCAAATTTCAGTAAAAAATACTATCGTATTTGGTATTTCTGAAATATGGATATATTATCAAAGTATTTTATCCAAGAATACTTCACGTAAGTTGTTTAGCCCATGCAAAGCACAGTGTAGTCGAATAGATAAGGAATCATATGATATAAAGTGTTTCTTAAAGCTTCTTCGTGAGTTGCTGTTTACAAAGAAACGTATACCGATTTAATGCTTCCTTCAGACCCCGTAATAACTAGATGAAGGAAATGGTTGGATGCCGACTATGCTAGAAACGTTGATGAGTTGAAGGATGTAGTGGAAGGATTCGACAAAGATTATGCAGTGCCAATAAAACAAAAATTTAAAAAGTGTTAAAATCATCAAATATTAAGAGTCGCATAGTAATTATATTCTCTTCTCATGGCTGCCTCCCTAAGGGATAACCAAACTAGAGAAATTTCCTATATTAAAAAGTGGAAGGTAAAATTGGTGAGAAAGTACGTACCTAACTTGATAAATTTCTAATAAGAATTATGAATTTAAAGCAAAATGGTTGCATATTTATTCTTATTTCTAGCAATAACAATGTAGTTGAAAACAAATTTAACTCAAGGAACTAGATGCATTTTGATATGAACCGATCACATCTGTCAAAGTCGAAAGTTAATTTTCTATGCATAAAAGCTTTCACGATGAAATGGAGTAAACTTTGCTTTTGAAAATTTTAAATAATACGTATCAATCTGTATAAACAAATTTAATTCTTATTGCGCTTAACTGGATGATTAACATCTGAAACTAGAGACGAAAGCGTTTAAACTGAGTTTATAACTTTTGATTTCGTGATCATGTTTCCTGCAAAAAAGACTTCATAATCCTAATATCTCTTATAATTTCCACTACAAAAATATCAGCCTTCTAGTTTAAATAGTTATGTGTTAATATAAATGTTAGGTTTTGTTAACAAAAAATGAGCATAAAAAAGTTGTACCGCCAATGGTGTTTAAAGGTAAGAAAAACATCGTGTTTAAAGTTAAAAGTTTAACTTTTGCCAAAAAGTATATAAATTAATGAGGAAACTCAATAAAATTTTAAATTACAATGCTTTGTTTTATGGTCAAATATTTACTACAGCTGTTTCTTTAGAAAACATAACTTTTAGTCTCAAAAGTTTTTATGGGATATATATCTCTGAATCTGAATATGATTCCAAGCAGACAATGGCAATCATGAAAATAATTGCCACACAAAAAATATCATTCAGCCTTATCTGCTTAAAATATTATTTTTGCCATTTGATAATATTATTGTTGCAAACATCCTGCTCTACGAGTAGTAGTCGAGGCAGTCATGAAAAATAATTTTATTTTTATTGAGTCAAAAGGTATGACTGTATTATGCCGGCAAGTTTTTCTTAAACATTAAATTGTAAGGCTTCAAATTAGCTGTAATTTTCGAAATAAAAATGTTTCTTTTTATATGTTTGTATGTATGAGAATCGTTTTTTATGTTATATATATTTGTATTTTTTTTTCTGTCATTCATTTGTACTTTTTATGATTGTTAAATTCAAATGTGAAATTTTTTTGCTATGAACGAAGGAGGTTCATTATAATAAGACATTTCAGTAATAACAGTCGTGTGGAAAGACAGTGTTTAAGAATCGGAACTATGGAGATCAAAAATGCTACGAAAAAAAAAAAATTATTTTGTAATCTCCTGAACAATAATTAAGATAGAAAATCATATGAAAATAAAATATGAGGAGTTGAAATATTTTTGCTTTTTGAAATTATGTACTTTTTGACAAAGGGACGTTCTAAAAAGGGAATTTTAATAAGAAATTACTTTCATTTTTAAAGTACTTTATTGGAAAGGTACTTTTTTGAGAAATTGTAATTGTTTAAGAAAGATACTTTTCTAAGAAAAAGTACTTTTTCAGGCACTTTTCTAAGAAAATTTACCTTGAAAGAAAGGATATTTTTTAAAAAAAGGTAGTATTTTTAGTAAAGGAATGTTTTTAAAAAGAGAATTTTATTTCAACAAGTACCTTTTTAAAAAAAAGTAGCTTTTAAAATAAATGCATATTTCTTTTAACTCTAAATTTTTATTAAAATTATTTTTGATGTGTAAACATCTATACGCGCAGGGCGGTATATTTCTATTTCACAATACAATCACAAAAACAGCGTAGCATGTGAGCCGTATGACAAAATCGGTGTGACTTATGATTGTATTGGTGAAAATATTATGATATGTAATAACTTGTTTGAAAATGAAAAATAAAAAATAAAAACTGAAAAATTAAAAATGAAAAACGAAAAATAAAAAATGAAAACTGAAAAATGAAAAACGAAAAATAAAAAATTAAAAATAAGAAAAGAAAAATGGAAAATAAACAATTAAAAATGAAAAATAAAAAATAAAAAATTACAAAAAAAAAACTAAAAATAAAAACTGAAAAATTAAAAACGAAAAATGCAAAATAAAATATGAAAAATAAAAATGAAAAATAAAAAATGAAAAATAAAAAATGAAAAATGAAAAATAAAAAATGAAAAACGAAAAATAAAAAATGAAAACTGAAAAATAAAAAATTAAAAATGTAAAATAAAAAATGAAAATTGAAAAATGAAAAATGCAAAATAAAAAATGAAAAATATAAAATGAAAATTAAAAAATTAAAAATTAAAAACGAAAAATTAAAAATTAAAAAAAAAAAAATAAAAACTAAAAAATAAAAATTAAAAAATAAAAAATAAAAAATAAAAAAGGAAAACTGAAAAATAAAACTGAAAAATAAAAAATTCAAAAAAGAAAAATAAAAAATGAAAAACGAAAAATGAAAAAATTAAAAATGAAAAATGAAAAACGAAAAATAAAAAATGAAAACTGAAAAATAATAAATGAATAATAAAAATTAAAAATGAAAAATAAAAAACGAAAATTAAAAAACAAAAAATTAAAAACGAAAAATGAAAAACAAGAAATGAAAAATAAACAATTAAAAATAAAAAATAAAAAATTAAAAAAAAAAATTAAAAATGAGAAACGAAAAACGAAAAATGAAAAATGAACGAGTAAGAAAATTATAGTCGGTCTAGACCGACTATATGATACCCTATACCATGCGTCTAGATACCCTATGTCATTACCCTAACTAACTGGACATAGAAAATAAGCATAAGCCAAATTTGAGTAGGATTTTTATACCCTATACCACTATGTGGTTTGGGTATAATGACTTTGTGCTGCTGTTTGTAACAACCAAAAATATTTGACCTAGACCCATCTTTAATTATACCGATCGAATCAGAACCACTTTCTGAGTTGATTTAACAATGTCCGTCCGTCCGTCCGTCCGTCCGTCCGTCCGTCCGTCTGTGTGTCCATGTAAAGCTTGTAATCAAACTGCAGGTCGCAAATATGATTCTATTTTGACGAAATTTGGTATATAAGCTTTTATCGGCCATGGGATGAACGCTATTGAAATTGGTGAGAATCGGTCCATGTTAAGACCTAGCCCCCATACAAATTACCCATATGAAATCGACATAAATTGCCATAAGATCCAAATTGTCATATAGATCTTACTCAAATTGGGTTTGTATGCGTTCATTACATCCACTAATGAGTAGTCCAAAAATGATCCCTTTGGCCCCATATAGAGCTGCTTCCCGATATTCACTTAAATCTATTAAAAAACAAAAATATTGCACTGATTCGTCTCAAATTTTGTTTGTATATATTTTTGCAAAATACAAGAGACTTTACCAAACATGATCAGGATCGGTCCATTTTTGGACCTAGTCTCCATAAAGATATATCATCCGATATGAACTTTTTCATATCTGCAGCCGAAAAAATTAATAAAAATCCCACTCAAATTTGGTTTTTGCTTATTTTCTATGTCCAGTTGGTTGGGCCTAAGAGATAGGGTTTCCAAACGCATGGTATAGGGTATCGTATAGTCGGTCTTGACCGACTATAATTTTCTTACTTGTTATTAATTTTTTTGGCTGCAGATATGAAAAAATTCATATCGGATGCTATACCTATATGGGGACTAGGCCCAAAAATGGACCGATCTTGACTATGTTTGGTAAACAAAATTTCAGAAGAATCAGTGCAATATTTTTCTTTTTTATAGATTTAAGTGAAGAACGGGAAGCAGCTCTATATGGGGCCTATGACTAAGAGTTGTCCCATAGGGATCATTTTTGGCCTACTGATTAATAGATATATAAAACACACACAAACCAAATTTTACTAAGATTTATATGATAATTTGAATCTTATGGCAATTTATGTCGATTTCATAGTGGTCATTTGTATGGGGGCTAGGTCTAAACATGGATCAATTCTCACCAATTTTAATAGCATTCATTCTATGGCCGATGAAAGCTAAAATATGTTCGTATTTGCGACCTGCAGTTTGATTACAAGCTTTACATGGACACACAGACGGACGGACAGACGGACATCGTTAAATCGAATCTGATAGTGATTCTGATTCGATCGGTATAATAAAAGATGGGTCTAGGTCACATATTTTTGGTAGTTATAGACAGCAGCACAAAGCATTATACCCAAACCACATAGTGGTATAGGGTATAAAAACGAAATACGAAAAATAAAAAATAAAAAATAAAAAATAAAAAATAAAAAATAAAAAATAAAAAATAAAAAATGAAAAATGAAAAATGAAAAATGAAAAATAATAAATAAAAAATGAAAAATGAAAAATGAAATACGAAAAATAAAAAATAAAAAATGAAAATTGAAAAATGAAAAATGAAAAATGGAAAATGAAAAATAAAAAATAAAAAATAAAAAATAAAAAATAAAAAATAAAAAATAAAAAAAAAAATAAAAAATAAAAAATAAAAAATGAAAAATGAGAAATGAAAAATGAAAAACGAAAAATAAAAAATGAAAACTGAAAAATAAAAAATGATTAATAAAAACTATAAATAAAAAATGAAAAATAGAACATAAAAAATGAAAAATAAACAATTAAAAATAAAAAATTAAAAAAAAAATGAAAAATGAAAAATGAGAAACGAAAAACGAAAAATGAACGAGTAAGAAAATTATAGTCGGTCTAGACCGACTTTATGATACCCTATACCATGCGTCTAGATACCCTATGTCATTACCCTAACCAACTGGACATAGAAAATAAGCATAAGCCAAATTTGAGTGGGATTTTTATTAATTTTTTTGGCTGCAGATATGAAAAAATTCATATCGGATGCTATACCTATATGGGGACTAGGCCCAAAAATGGATCGATCTTGACTATGTTTGGTAAACAAAATTTCAGAAGAATCAGTGCAATATTTTTGTTTTTTGATAGATTTAAGTGAAGATCGGGAAGCAGCTCTAAGAGTTGTCCCATAGGGATCACTTTTGGACTACTCATTAATAGATGCAATAAACGCATAAAAACCCAATTTTAGTAAGATCTATACGACAATTTGGCTCTTATAGCAATATGGGGCCTATGACGAAGAGTTGTCCCATAGGGATCATTTTTAGCATACTGATTAATGGATATATTAAACACACACAAACCCAATTTGACTACGGTTTATATGATAATTTGAATCTTATGGCAATTTATGTCGATTTCATAGGGGTCATTTGTATGGGGGCTAGGTCTAAACATGGATCGATTCTCACCAATTTCAATAGCGTTTATCCTATGGCCGAGAAGAGCTAATATACCAAATTCCATTAAAATATATTCGTATTTGCGAGCTGCAGTTTGATTACAAACTTTACATGGACACACAGACGGACAGACGGACGGACATCGTTAAATCGAATCTGATAGTGATTCTGATTGGATCGGTATAATAAAAGATGGGTCTAGGTCACATATTTTTGGTAGTTACAGACAGCAGCGCAAAGCATTATACCCAAACCACATAGTGGTATAGGGTATAAAAACGAAATACGAAAAATAAAAAATGAAAAATGAAAACTGAAAAATAAAAAATGAGAAATGAAAAATGAATAAATAATTTTATATTAGCAGAGCCCCTGTAGTTGATTGCTATAAGTGACACATAGATGACGTTTGTGTTTGATTTTAAAAAAGTGCCATAAAAAATCTTTAATTAGTATATTTTTACACATCTCCCCTGTGATCAGACTCACATGATTTTTCTTTTTATAAAATATGCCTTTTATAAAGCAATTTTTTTTAAAGACAAGTTTTTTTTTTTAAAAAGTACCTTTTGAAAAAAACGTACTGTTAAAAGAAAATTTACTTTTTTAAAAAACTTACTTTTTACGAAAAAGTAGTTTTTTAAGAAAATGTAAATTTTTAAGAAACTGTACTTTCATCAAAGGTAAGAAAATTTACTTTAAAAGAAAAGGTACTTTCTTCGGAAAAAGTACATTGTTAAGAAGGGGTGCTTTTTAAAGGAAAAGTACTTTTTCAGAAAACACACCTTCTATAAGTTTTACTGCTTTAGAAGGTTTACTTTTTAAGAAGAGGTACTCCTTTAAGAAAAGGTGTTTTTGAAAAAAGGTTTTCTTTCTTAGAAACAGGTACTTTTTTAAGATATTACTTTTCTAAGACAAGACGAATTTTTTTGAAGAGAATTAGTTTTAAAAAAATGAATTTGTTTAAAGAAAATATACTGTTGTTAGCAAAATTTATCTTTTGTAAGAATACATATTTTTTAAGAAATTGTACTTTTTTGATAATATTTACTCTTTAAGAAAATATAGTTTTTACTAAAACGTACTTTTTAATTAAAGGCAATTTTTAAGAAAAGACGCCTTTATGAGAAATGATACGTTTTTAAGAAAATATTCCTTTTTGAGACAAGGTACTTATTAAGAGAAGGTGTTTTTTTTTAGAAAAGGAATGGTTTTAAGAAAAGGTACTTTTGAAGGGGATTTAGAATTTAAAGAAAAGGTTAATTTTAAAAAATGATGCTTTTTCAAAAAAGGTACTTTAAAAAAATAATTTTTTTTAAGAAAAGGCATTCTGAAAGACAAGGTTTCCTTTAAAGAAATGGTATTTGTTAAAAACAGGATAAAAATGTACGTTTTTTAAAAAAAAGATACTTGTTTTTAGAGAATGTACTTTTTTGAAGAAAAGGTACTTTTTCTTAAGAAAATGTACTTTTTTTTAGAAAATATTTTTTTTTAAGGAAATGGTAGTTTTCTACAGAAAAGATACTTAAAAATTACTTAACTTTTAAGAAAATGTACTATTTTTAGAAAATTTATTTTATAAACACAATTTTTTCAAATGTATTTTTTTTAAGAAAAGGTTCTTTTTAAAGAAAAGGCACTTCTTTAAGAAAATATACTTTTTAAAAAACTATTTTTTAAGAAAGGTAGTTTCTTTTTAGAAAAAAGTACCTCTTTAAGAAAGAAAATGTACTATTTAAGAAAATTTATTTTATATGTACTTTTTTTATATGTGTCTTTTTTAGAAAAGCCTTTTTTTTCGAAAATGTATTTTTTAAGAAACGGTACTTTTTAAAGAAAATTTTCTTTATAAAAATAATTTGTTCCAAGGAAAAGGTACTTAACAAAAAGTACTTTTTTTTTTAAGATGTATGTATTTTTTTAAGAAAAATTATTTCATAAAAAAAGTATTTTCTTAAAAAAGAAACATTTTAAGAAAATTTACTTTTTTAAAAAAGTATTTTTTTACTTTTTTTTAAGAAAAGTTATTTTTTAAGAAAAACAGCTTTCTTTTAAAAATTTGCTTTTCAAGAAATGGTACTCTTACGAAAACGTATTTTGTTAAGTAAATTTACTTTTTTAAGAAAATTACTTTTTAAAAAAAATTAAATTTTCTTACCACTTAAACACTGTTGTTTTCCAGGGCATGTTTGTTAAATCTATTTTTGTGAAAATATGAAAATTTTATTAAGAAAAAAAAAAAAAAATGAATATAATGCTGGATAATAACAATAATAACAATTTTATTTTAAACATATCAACATTATCCTGTAACAATTTAATTAAACTGAATTTCTGTTCGTAATTGAATTTTATTTTCTTTATTTAAAAGATTTCTTTTTAAGCTAGACATATTAAAAAAAAATTAAGAAAAACCTTAAATAGAATTCTCAATTTAATTCTGAATGGCTGAAGAAATATCTTTGTAAGTGTGATTCTTTTTTGTGTTTTGCTAGGGTATGAATAACACTATCTTGATGGAAATAAAGCATTTGAAAATGAAAAAAAAAAATCTTAATAAATATTTGTAAATATTTGACGTTCCTTTAAATGGCATGTATAACTTACGTTTGCTCATGCACTCATTCATTCAGTTGTTCTCTACCTTACTGTCTTCATCTGATAAGAATATAAGCATTTGTTATATCCGTGTCTTTGAAAGTTCATAAAGTTCATTTGTAGCTGCGTGTGCTCTTACATCTAACTTTCTTTGTTAGACTAGAAACTGAAAAGAGAAAATGTTTAATAAAGCAAACACAAGTATGTTTGTGCCATGTTTGCGTGATATGGCATCATAGACTGGCTTTGGTTCGAATCGATTTGGTTCGTTTATCCCAACAGCATCTAAATTGTAGTTAGGTGTGACCTGATATTTGTAAAAAAAACGAACTAAATTGTTTTTTTTTTCTGCCAATAATGAGCAAGAAATGACTGAATGTCTGGCAAATACTCGTAAGTGCTCACTACAAAAAAATGTTTGTTGTCTGGCTGAAAGCTTAAATTTATCAGTTTATTATCATGCAAGTTATGGTGTGTCTGGCCATGAAACATGATGGTCATATTATGATATAAACATTGGAATTAAATAAAGCAAAAAAAAAAAAAAGAAAAAACTAACAAACTACAACATAATGCACTTGTTAGCCTTAAATGTAAGTAGTGTTAGTGTTTGCTGTAGTGGGGGTGGTTGTGGTGGTGGTTATGTTGGTGTTGCTGTTTGTTAAATTTAAAAGATAATTTCTTTGTGTTCCGTTATTTTCATTTCCTGCCAACTCCGTGACTGTGTGTGTACTATCAGAGCATTGAGGTCTTTGGCCATTAATAGCCACCCTTAGAATTCCTTTGCAATTACATTCCCTGCAATTGCGGTCCTTTTGTTAGTGTATTCGTAATAAGTAATTTAGTGCAAAAGTTGTTGTGATAACATTATTTATTTCTGTGCGTTTAATACATTTAATTTTTTTTTTTTTTTTGTTATCGTAATTTGTGGCTTTGCACTATTTCTTTATTACGTATAAAAGCCTTAAACTGGGCACTGTTACAGAATGATGGGTGGTGGGTGGTGGGTGGTTGTTTGGTGACCATATAAAACTACATACGTTTCTTAGCATTAAGCATTAAAAGGAGGTTCGGCTGGATTAGTTGAGTATAATGAAGTGTGAAATTATATTTGCTAAATGTTACAAAAAGCTGGATAAGAAGGGGGCCAGCATAGCAACTGGATAAATTGTATTGTTGGTTAGTAGTTATTGCCATCAAATAGTTGATTACATAAGCTCTTGTTATGGTTCGATAAATTTGTCTTGTACATGCTAATAAAAATGTAATTTTTCATTGACATAACGTAATGAATTTGAAGTAATAAATTATAGCAACACAAATCATATAAAAAAAATCATCCCCACTAAAGGGTGATATTTTCAAACAAAAAAAAAATTATTATAATTGTTTCGAAGTTTTGGAATGAAAAATACCAGCGGTTTTAGCCGATAACATTAAATCAGTAATTAGCCCTTTACTGATAATGCCTGTTTAAAGAATTGCTACTTTTCAAACTTTTAATATTTTTAAATATTTACCACAACACTTGTTAGAACCAATTGACTAAATTTCCCATTCCTCTACATGCCTGGCTTATATAAATTTTATATTATTACAGAAAAGATAAAGATACTTAAGCAAGCCCATGATCGTGAAATTGCTTAAGTGACAAAATATTCGATTTTTGTTTTTTTTTTTTTTATGGAAATCAATAATTTACCATTATATGCATCATCTAAAAAAATTTTATAGGTGTACGATGTATCGTTACATACAGAAAAATAATTAGTTGGAATTCGGTTACCACTAGATTTTCTTCGCAAACAACTTTATTATCTTATTTCTTGCAACATGAAAATATCTACAAAAGCAAATTAAGTTCCGTTTACCAATCAAAGTATTTATACAATTTACTGAAATAAATGATAGTGCCGCAAGGCTCTATCCATATAAATACACCCAATGGGAAGGTTCACGCAATTCTTAGGAGTCTTTGGGCTGTTCAAACGTCAACACCTCTTGAAATAAGAATGCTACTGGCAGAAACATATTTAATTCCTCTTCTAATATACAGCTGTGACATATTCGCTAACTGTGATAATGATGATTTTTATAAACTTAAAGTTGCATACAATAATATTGCTCGGTACATATTTATCAAAAAACGTCGCACAGTGGCGCCATTTGAGTTTTTTCGTTGCAAAAATCATATCTTTTGAACCGAATAACATAATTGAACAGTTTAAACAGCATATGATAGATAACTGTTCAGCCTATGAAATGAGCATTCGAAAAGGGTGCTACACTTTGTAGGGGCCTACTTATGGGTTATCAAAGTTAAAATTTGTAGAAAAATCAATTTTATGGTAACTAAAAAAAATTATTTTTACATTTTTAGATTGTTTTTATTTTTTGATGTGTAAACATCTATACGCGCAGGGGGGTAAATTTCTATTTCACAATACAATCACAAAAACAGCGTAACTCATATCGGTGTGACCTGAAGCAGATAACGCTGTGTGAGTTATGATTGTAATGGTGAAAAAATTATGATATAACATTGTCTTTTTATGCCACTTTTTTAAAAGCGTCATCTATGTATCACTTATATACGTTTATATTGGGATATTTTTAACGTTTTACAGCAAAGGGTTGTTGAATTAGCTGAAACAGTTTTTGCTATAAGTGATACATAGGTGACGCTTTCTGTTTGATTTTAAAAAGTTTTTAATTACTAGATGTTTACACATCTTCCCTGTGATCGGACTCAAATGATTTTTTTTTCTTTAGGGTTTTATGTTTTAAATTATTACCCAACAAATTAAAAAAAATTACTTCTTTTTTAAATTAATTTTTTCAATTTTCTGTAAAATATTCATCACAATTCGTAAGAGAAGGTATATCTAAAAGACTAATCATTTTTAAACTATAATTATTTTCTAACTCTATTCGTAACTTCACATGCCGCAGGGAAGAAGTAAGTGGATCGGAAGATGCTGCCAACATGTTGAAGAGGTCCTCATTTTGCCTTACTCTTGATGCTTTGAATGTGTTCTGCAATCTATATTTTTTATAAAATTTGTTAAGAGACTTCTGTGCTTCTTCAGAAAGCTCTCCAATTGGCGAAGACTGGTACTCTATTATATCCTTGCCATGCCACAATATTTTATGGATGGTCGGGGTCAACTTCTTGTGTGGATACATTTCTGCTAAAAGAGATGCAGTTTTCGATGCATATTTTCCATATTTTGTAGAATTGATATTTTCTTTGCAGTTTAAAACATTCAAGATCGTTCCCAATCTTTTCACGATTTGATTGTCAATTCCAGTGATTCAAATTACTGCCTCATCATTTTCAAAAAAATCTCCTAGAAGTGTTTCCATCGTTTGAGTTACCGTATCCGTGCTTGGGACAGTCTACTTTTAGTCCAACTTGTTTAAAAAAAGCATCCTGTATTTGCTTCTTTCTGATCTTTTCCTTATCCTTTATTGATGTATTTTCATCGAAGTTTTCCTCCTCTTGTGGTAGGGTATACGCCAGTTTTAGCAAGAACTCCATACACCTTATCCTTGCGTGCAATGTTGACATTCCATATTCGTAATTCTCCTCGTTTGTCGAATCGTTTAAATTACCAAAGTTCTTCTGACTCTTTTTGCAAATCGGGCATGACAATGTTGAGGTTGTTCCTGTCAGTTCGTTTACGACTTTTCCGTCAACCATGGTCAGGTGGAACTCGTAATTGCATTCAATATATTTTCCTTCTCCAATTTGCAGCTTTGTGGGCTTAATCTTGCTTATTTGTTCTTCAATGTCCTTCACCGTGGTCCTTATGAGTTCTGCCGATTCCCTTGCAAACTGAAACATTATTGGTCGGCAATAATGCACTACTGACGGACGTGGATTTTTCCAGTGTAGGAAAACATCAGATTTTAGCCGCAAAGGAACAACAGATGCCATAAACATATTTCCGTCCGATATTGTAGCGTCATCGGAAGATATCCTTTGCTTATAAACGCTTTGTCCGGATGCTCCGTCGCAGCCCCATTTGCTGATCAATGTCAGTTTCTGTAATAGAATATTGGGAGTAGACTTTGGCAGAGGCTCACAGGTAGACAACCGACTTAAAATGCAATTTTCAAACTATTAGATCAAACTACTGTCAGTCAAAACATGTAAGGGATGCACGCCATACAATTTCTGCAACCATGTCTTTTTAACCTTTTTTACCTCTAGAAGCCAAACGGGCACGTACGGGCAGATAAAACCTTTTGAAATATGTAAAGAAATAATCAAAGAACATGTTTTGCAAATATGGCAAATATAGAAAAATATAGATTTTTTTTATTTTCCGTCAAAGTTGAAAAATAGTGAAAAAACGGATAGTTTTTAAATAGTGATTTACCAGGAGAAACACAAAGCAAACAGTTATTTTTTTTTTATCATTATACATTTAATAAATACATCAATCAATACAAACAAAAAATAAGGCGATTCGTTACCTATTTTTCGTGATATTACACCTGAAATCGCAACAAATTGACTAAAAATTGTGTGTTTTTTTTGAAAACCGAAAGTCGGTCAACTTTGAACGGTTATATCTTCTAAACTAAATATGTCGGCGAACTAATATTCGTCGGCGAACATGAAAATTTTGATTTTTGCAACATCGTTTGCTCTAGGGGCGCCACTGTGCGTCGTAACCACATTTCTGATTATACATATCGGATAAACAATATGTGTTTTTAAAGATTTGCTCAATTATAGATGCCTTTTAATGATACAAAAAATTATATTCACTAAAGGGCCAGATTATCTATACCGAAATTTAACTTTTGCATGATCTAGTCGAAGGAAAAAACTTATCCAAAAAAGATTTAAACATCTAATGTCAGAGAGACAATTCTTTGTTCACACAACACGTCTTTGGAACAATCTACCTTTTCATATTCAAATAATATGCAACACACATTACTTCAAAATTCAAATAAAAAGATATATTAATTATAATTAAAATTTTAATTTCTGTCCTAAAAATATATTTTTCTTTTCTTTGTTTATTTTATATTATTATAATGATTGTTATTTCTTAATCATTTCTTTTTAATGTTTTTTATATTTAATGTAATCAAAATAGTTAAACATAATATTAATATTTGTATTTGTATTTTAGCACTATAATATATAAGACTTATGTCTTGTTGTGCTAGAATTACAATAAGAAATAATAAATAAATAAAAAAAAAAAAATGAATTCAGGTAACTACATTGAAATCAATCATAAATATTACGGATTGCAACAATTAACTATGTTATAACAACATATGCTAAATAAATAAATAAATAAATGCAGAGCAATAAAAGATTTGTTGTAACAACCGAATTTGTGGTAAATCGAATCGTTTGACTAAATAAAATTAGTTAAAATTAGTAAAATTATTCATGTATAATTAAGGAGTGTTAAGCAAATTTACAAAAAAAAAAAAAAAAAAAGAAATTAGCGGGAAAGTTTGTTAAAAACTTATATTTTTAAATATATATAATATACAGTGACGGAAAATTCAATAGTATCGCTAGAAAATCTTTACTTAAACCAATTTTTTTTAAACAGTCAATAAAAAATACTATATTTTTCTCAATCTATTACTAAGAGTATAAGTCTTATGCCGTTTTCTTTTCGGAAAAAAATTCGCAGTTTATTTGTACTTGTTCTAAAAAGTGTATTTTTATATATTCTAAATAAAATGCGACCATGTTTTATGCATTCGTATAAAGGTCTCAAAATGTTATCCTGGCAAAGTACAAATAATTGGGATATTTACCTCCTTTTAAGTCATAGTCTGACAATATTGCAAAACGGGGGAACAATTGGGTAATATAAAGCATTGTAAGCAAATTTTAATGGCATATCTATTCGTAAACCGTCACTTCCAATAGGCAAACCTAGAAAAAACAGCAATTATGAAGATAATTTAATCATTACTTTATCGAAAAGAGACCCTTTTAAGTCAAAAGGATCAATCCGGAAGGAAGTTGTTTGCCAGATTCCCATTAGAACAGTTCGTAGAAGACTTTTGGATATTTGCCTCCATGGTGGAATATCTAGAAAAGTTCCGATGCTTACCAAAAAGCATATTCAGTTAAGAAACAAGTTTGCAAATTATCATAAAGATTGGTTTGGCTCGGAGAACATAAAAAAATTGCGAATTCGACTATGCACCGATAAATCTAAAACAATCCTGATTGGTTAAACTTGGGTAAGATATCCAAAAAACGCGGAAGAAAATCCATGCTATACAAAAAATCCCTTATGTTTGGTGGAGGAGACATCATGCATTTCTTGATGTGTTATAGTTCAAATTTTTTTGTATTGAGGAAAATATGTATCAGTATCCCTACATACACATTTTTATGCCCTGTGCTGAATTGAATGTGCCTTGAAGTGGCAATTTCACCAAAATAACGGTCCAAAATCACTTCACAAATTTAAATGAATTTAGCTTTTTACCATACAAACTATCTACTGCTTTTGGTTACTGAAACAGCTGTATAACCTGTCATGCAGAATATAGACTAATTTTTTGAAACAAATGTGCCAATGTTTCTGCCTTATTTAAAGTAGAAACATTTGATCTTGAGCCTGAATAATTTCAAACTCAATCGTTTTTAATTTATTTTTTGTTGATTTTAACATTAGATTGTATTTTTGCTGTTAAGCATTAACGTTAAATAAATTTCATTTGTTTTTCAGTGATTTTATTAAATTGTCCGTCACTGTATAATGCATATATGTATAATAATATATATTAAGAATATATGATATATATATAATAAATATTACAACAAAATTATGTTAATCAAATAAGTAAAAATTTTGAATAGAGAAAACAAGTTAGTATTAGAAATATTGTTAAATTTGTTAAAAGTAAAATTTTGTAGATATAAATAATTTTGATGAAATTATATTCATTTTTTTTTTCTTAATTTTACTAATTTTCAATAAACTTTTCTGTTAAAATTTTTATTTTATAATTGGGTTAATATAATTTATTTAATAAAATTCGTTTACGCATTGATAATTTTACTAAATTTAAATCAATTTAGATTAGCCAAATGATTCGATATTTTGATAAATTTATTATAAATAAATAAATTAATTTATTTAATAAGCACAAGCAAAATTTGAGCGACATTGCTATTAATTTTTTTACCTTCGGATATGAAAAAGTTCAGATCGCACTAGGCTAGGTCGAAAAATGGATCGCTATTGACCATATTTGGTAGGATCACTTATTTTTTGCAAAAACATAGAAAACCAATTTTGAGAAAAATATGTGAAATATTTTTGTTTTTTGATAGATTTATATGAGGATCGGGAATTAGCTTCATATGGGAGCTATGACTAAGAATTGTCCTACAGGGTTTATTTTTGGACTAGTGATTAATATATGTAATAAATATATACAAACCCAATTTGGTCGACATGTATATGTTAATTTGAATTTTATGGCAATTTAAGTCGATCTCATAAGGCTCATTTGTATGGGGACCACGTCTGAACATGAACCGATTTCTGCCACTTTCAACATGCTATGGTGGACGGAAGCTTACATACTAAATTTCATCAAAATATGATCACATTTGCTACCTGTAGTTTAATTACAAAGTTTCATGGACACATAGACGGACGGACGGACATCGCTAAATCGACTCAGAAAGTGATTCTGAGTCGATCGGTATAATAAAAGATGGGGGTAGGCCTAATATTTTTGGTAGTTATAAACATCAGCACAAAGTCACCACAAAATAGTATTGGGTATAAAATTTTTAAATATATTAAGTAAACATAAAATGGTTATTATATTTGCTACGAGCTTACTGGTCCTTGCTAGTGATGCAAATAAAACAACTTTTATAACATCATTTGCCGAACGTTTCGTTCCTTTTTGGGAACATTTTCAAGAGCTTTTTTATTGAAATTTTTCTGTTGTTATTGCATTTGTCAAAAATATTTGCTGCTATTATTATAAAGTTTATAATATAAAAAATATATACTAAAATTTTTAATTTTATTTTTTTTGTCAAGCACTAAAATAAATAAATAAATAATTGTAACAATAATCGAAAAAGAAAAACTGGACTTCACAAAACAAAAACATCACAGTTGTGTAGCCTACAATATCACAGTATAAACTCGAGAAACTCCAGTTTTTCTTTTTTGATTATTGTTACAATTATTTATTTATAAAAAAAAAAAAAATTTTAAAATTTTAATATATTTTTTTAAATTATAAACTTTATAATAATAGCAGCAAATATTTTTGACAAATGCAATAACAACAGAAAAATTTCAATAAAAAAGCTCTTGAAAATGTTCCCAAAAAGGAACGAAACGTTGGACAAATGATGTTATAAAAGTTGTTTTATTTGCATCACTAGCAAGGACCAGTAAGCTCGTAGCAAATATAATCATCATAATTTGGTCTCTGGTCATAAAAAAAATTCATAAAATGGTTTTTCTGTAAATAAGATGCAGTCTGAGAAGCTAAGGCAACTGCAGCAAATTCTTGGCTCGGGTGCCAATTTACCTACACGAATTTTTAATTTCTATTGTATTTGAATTTTGAGTAGAATTGTTTTAAATATATTTTGGCAAAAATAACTACAATTGTTTCAAGTCAAAATATATGCGGATTTTGCAATTACACAGATACATAACAAAGGCGAAAAAATAGTTTTTAAAAAATGTATTTACATATCTAATTATCATACTTTTTTGTCCTTTTTATAACCAATATTTAAATATCAATAATTAATTATTTAAATAAAATAAGCTAAGACTATTTTATTTATATATAATTATTTTTCTTTCTTCATTTTCAACCGTTTCGGTAATTATTTCTTCTAAGTATTCCTATCAGTCTACCTTCCCGTTGTGTATATGTGATGTTTATGCAATTTAATATTGATTTTTTTTTAGCGTTTGATTGAATCAGCAAACTTAAAACTGAAAATACAAATAGCTATTGATTTGTTGGCTAAGGAACAAGTAAATAAAACTTTATTTAAATAACATATTAAAATGTAAAAGAAAAAAATTATAAACAATATATTTAAAAACTTAAACGAATTTTTTTTTTAAATAATTGATAATAAACATACAAGCGTGTTAGTTCATCAATAAACATCAATAGTAACATGAAAATAAATCGTTAAAAAATACTGGGAAAAAAATTTATTAATGAATTTATAAATTTTTTTAATAAATTCAACTTATTAAAAACAATTTTGTGACACAATACTGCACTGCGCCCAAATGAAAAAGTGACCCTACTAAACATTTTTCTTACTAAAATTTTTTTACTTTAATTTATTTGAAATCAATAATCTGAAATTTTTTTTGACAATTTGATGTGAATTTTGCTTGAAAATTTTATCGTCAAAACTAGAAAATATTGGATCTCTTTGTTTTTATGGTTTCTGTAATACGGTGCCTCGAAATGTAAAAAAAAAATCTTTAAAACTAACTGGAGATGTTAAGTGTATTTGTTTTAATTATATTCCAGCCAAGGTCTTATTTAAAAGTGTTCAGAATGTTATTTAAACAATTTTATTGCGAAAGGTCAAGGGTCAAAAAATTAAATATTGATTCCCATTTTTTTTCGGAAAATTTATCACAAAATTTCAAAACGGTAAAAATTTTTGCATATTTTAACCTAACCCTAAAATTACTCTAAATCCATATTAAATGTAATAAACAAATTTAATTCAAAATTGTTGGCTGACAGCGTATCTATTTAGAGTGAACTATTTCTTTTAAACAAATGTCGTTGAAAATATTTAAAAAAAAATGTTAAATAAAAAATTGAAGTAGAAAAATTATATACAGAAATATTTTAAATTAAACTTTTTAAGCTTTTTTGACAATACAAGTTAAATAATTATCAGCTAATTTTTTTCAACAAATAAATTAAATCAAAAATTTTCTCTTGTAATTGAAGAATGTTTTTTTGTTTTTAATTTTTATGAAGGTTTAGAAAATACACACATCAAACACTCAATGTTCTGTTCTAAAGCAGCCAACACATATTTTTATTTTCATATCAATTATGTGTGTTTCTTAATTTTATACGGTGCCGAACACAGTCATGACTGTGTTTCGTTTTAATATATCGTTATGTACACGCATATGTTTCTATCACGTATTTTTTGTTTCGAACACACATAAACCACACAGGCACGTGAACTGCTAAAAAAAAAAACAGAACATGTTCCCGAACGCGTACATCTAAATTTTAAAACATTACCCACTCGCGATCCGAAAATCTGATACACCCCTATAACAACGACAACAATTGTTTCAATCAAATTTATTAAAACAAATCTAAAATATTACCGATAATTAAAAGTTATAAAGTTATAAATGTATTGTGAAACCTTTAAACGTTAAATTTTGTAGAAATAAATATAATTATTCTGATAAACAATTTATTTATTTTACAAATTTTATGAAAACAATCTTACGTTTGGTTTTTTGATTAAAAGTTAGTATAATTTTCAGGATATAAAAAAATTTTTTATATTAAATTATGTTAAATAACTTATAAGAAAAACAATCTCTTAAAAAGCATTTCAGTAGAAAAGTTAGGAATTTTTTAATTATATAACTTCAACCCAAATAAATAAATTATGTTAATCAAATGAGTAAAACACTATGAAGCAAATATAAGGTATGTCAAAAATTGAAAATATTGTTAGTGAAATTTAGTAAAATTATTTGAGAGTTATTTTAGTAAAGTCAAATTTATTAAAACTTTTTAAAAATTAATGATTGAGTTTGAAATTATTCAAGCTCAAGATCAAATGTTTTTACTTTAAATTTAAATGAAATTGTTTGGTTGGAAATTCCAAACTCTGATTTATTTCTTCCAAGTAATCTTAATCTTAATCTTATTGATTTAACCTTCAGTATAGACTTAATTCAGATAAATACGGTTTTTTAATAGACTAACTAAACTTTTAGATTTGGTTTTTGTAAGCTCTGACCTTTAATTCAGTCGTACTGAATCGGCTTTTCCAATTTCACCTTGTACTGCTCATCACAGTGCATTGGAAGTCGAAATTGAATTTTATGAATATGCTAAAATTGGTAGTTTAAATGATTTTCATTATAATTACTATGCGTCTGATTTTAATTTTCTGAATTACTTAATTAGTAACTCAAATTGGTATATATTATTAGCTAATGATATTGTTGCTATTTGCTATGAGAATTTTTTATCTAACCTGCTTAGAATATGTTCTGAAAATATCCACTTGATTAAACGTAATGTCTATAAACTTCCTTGGTATACCAAAGGGTTGAAAAATAAATATCATAAATTTTCGTAATAAATATCATAAAAAATTTAAATCATCAAACAATGTTGCTGATAAGTTTATGTTTCTCCATTATGAAAGAGAATTTAACTGCCTGAATAAATTTTTATATAAACAATACATAATGAGTGTTAATGATTCGATCATTGATAATCCTAAAAGATTTTGGAGCTTTATTAATTCAAAAAGAGGTACATCTGCCATTCCTGCTCAAATGTGTTATCAGGGGTATACTTCTAATTCCATACGTGGTTCTCTTAATCTATTTGCTGATTATTTCAAGAGCAATTTTAATAATGAAAACTTTCATGGTAGTTTTGATATAGATGAAATACATTCATTTTTTGATTTTGGTTCATTGCAAATTTCCGAGGACGATGTTGCTATGGGTATTTTTAAACTCTCAAATTCGTTTAAATGTGATGCTGATGGTATTTCAGCCTTTTTGTTGAAACAGTGTTTTTCATCGTTAGTTTATCCTCTTAAAAGGATTTTTAATCACTCTTTAAGAGTGGGCTTTTTTATTCAAAAATGGAATAATACCACAATTTTTCCTATTCTTAAGTCAGGTAATAGGAATGAGGTTTCTAATTATAGACCAATTTCTAAATTAACAAATATTGCCAAAGTTTTTGAACATATAGTTTATGATAAGCTTTATTTCCAACTGAAACGTTACATTTCTTCTTCTCAGCATGTTTTTATCTACTACCACAAACTTAGCTGTTTTTACTAACTATTGTATAGCCCATTTTGAAAGGGGTGTTCAAATTGACGCAATATACACTGATTTTGCTAAGGCATTTGACCGCGTGCCGCATTAATTGCTGCTATTAAAGCTGTCTAAAATTGGGTTTCATTCTGAAATGTTGAGATGGTTTCGTTATTATTTAACTGGCAGAATCTGCAATGTCTCAATTGATGGAATTTGTTCAGATTTTTTCATTCCACCTTCTGGTATTCCGCAAGGAAGTATCCTAGGTCCATTGCTTTTTAATATTTTTATTAATGACGTCTGTAATTCCTTTAAAAAATCAAAATATCTTTTGTATGCGGATGATCTAAAAATTGTTAAGCCTATTTATAACATAATGGATATTGTTGATCTGTAGATCAACTTAGATAGAGTATTTATGTAGTCTGAACGTAATGGCATTCCTTTCAATGTTGCTAAATGTCGATATATGACTGTTCATAGATGCCGTCATGCTTTTTTATCTCAATATAATATTGGAGGGCAAGTTTTATTGTCGGTTGATGAAATTTTAGACTTAGGTGTAGTATTTGATACTAAGTTCCTCTTTAGTGGGCACTTGAACTACATCGTTCCCAAAGCTTATTCGCTTTTATGTAATATTGGTAATCTGTTTGATTATAATATTAAAAAAATAATATTTTCGTCTTTTGTACGGTCGAGATTGGAATATGCCTAATTTATTTGGAGCCCTAATGTTAGCGTCCACATAAATCGTTTGGAAAAAGTTCAAGTCAAATTTTTAAAGTTCACCTTTTTGTCTCTTCATTTCTCAACCCCTCTCACATCTTTTGAGCACAGATGTAGTTGGATTTCTATGAAATCTCTTGAATTTCGAAGGAAAATACACTCATTATCATTTTTGCATAGCATAATTTGTAGTTATATTGATTGTCCTGATCTTTTACATTTAATTAAATTTTTGGTTCCTAAAATTTCATTGAGAAGAAACAATTTTTTCCATATTGAGTTTCATGGAACTGAATATGGCCGTAATGAAACTCTAACCAAATCTATGATATTATATAATAGTCTTTGCAATGAATTAGATTTAAGTATTTCTACTAATGAGTTTAAAACTTGTTTAAATAAATTGTTGTAATATTAGTAAAAAGCTGCTAATCTGTAAGGATAATATTGTATTCATAGACTCAATAAATAAATAAATAAATAAATAAATAAGTAAATAAATAAATAAATAAATAAAAACATTGGCACATTTATTTAAAAAAATTGATCTATATTCTGCATGCCAGGTCATACAGCTGTTTCGGGAAGAGTCACCAACCATCATCAGTAACCAAAAGTAGTAGATAGCTTGTTTGGTAAAAAGTTAAATTCATATATATTTGCTGAAAACAACCAAATGAGAATTCAAGCAAAAATTTTTCCTATTTAAGCCTCTTCCAATATAACAAACTAAAATATACAACAACTTTGAAATAAATATGTTTTGTATACGAGTACACATTGCATACTACAATATATATGTTTGTTTTTGTCTTGAAAAGAACAAGAAAAACAATTTGTTTTTGCTAAACTTACATTTAGCGTTAACGGCGTGCCCTCCGTATTTTTAATTTTATTATTTTTATAAAAATAAAAAATCTTATTTTCGATCTTTATCATTTTAATGATTGAGTTTGAAATTATTCAGGCTCAAGATCAAGTTTCAAAGTTGTTCTATTTGTTATATTGGAAGAGGCTTAAATAGTATAACTTTTGCTTGAATTCTCATTTGGTTGTTTTCAGCAAATATATATGAATGTAACTTTTTACCAGACAAACTATCTACTGCCTTTGGTTACTGATGAGGTTGGTGACTCTTACCGAAACAGCTGCATTACCTGTCATGCAGAATATAGATCAATTTTTTGAAACAAATGTGCCAATGTTTTTGCTTTATTTAAAGTAAAAACATTTGATCTTGAGCCAGAATAATTTCAAACTCAATCATTAAAATGATAAAGATCGAAAATTAGATTTTTTATTTTTATAAAAAATAATAAAACTTTTTAAAAATTTTAATAGACATATCAATTTATTAAGAATATTTCTACCATTACAATCAAATTTATATGAAAAATATAAGTAGATAAACAAACTTATAAAAAGTCAAATTTTGTAGACGTAAATAATTTTGATAAAATTTGACATCAATTTGATAAAATTAAAAAAAAAAAAAACACAAAGCGCGTTGCTAAAACTCAGTAATATATTCGAGGTAAAAATAATTTATATTAATAACATAATTGAAATATATAAACAGAAAAATTTGATATCTATTAGTAAAGAAGAAAAAAGCTAGTAAAATTTTGTGAAATATGCTTTTAAGATATTTCAAAAAATTTTACTCAAAGTAGAGAACTTTTTAAAAAATTTTCAATATGTATTACATTAAATACTAGATGTAACCCGGTGTGCTTCACTACTCCGCTGACCCCCTTTCCCCATCGTAATGAAAAGGCTGACGAAGTCCCAAGGCTCTCACTATTGCATACTACAGATATATGATATTTAATATCTACTTTATATGAGGGAGTGCCACGCCCATTCCGATCCCGCCCATTTTTTGTTTGACTACTGACGTTAATAATAGATGACCTAGGACAAATTTGCAAAGCTGTCTCAGTCATAGTACTCGCGATATATGATATTGAGCATTTACTTTCTACTGGCGGTACCACGCCTACTTACCCGAACCCGCCAATATCCGGCATAGCTACTAACATTGATAATAGGTGACCTCACACAAATTTGCAAAGCTCTCCCTATCGTAGTACTCAATATATATGATATTAAAAATTTACTGTATATGGGAGGTGCCACGCCCACTACAAATATTAAGAATATTACAGCCTATAGCACTTCCTATATCCACAGTAAGACTGTAAAAATTTCAGGAAGATATGGTGGCTGGTTACGGATATTACCTCCTACAAACAAACAAACACACATTACCTCTTTATTATATTAGATTAGAGTAGATTTATTAAATTTACAAAATATGACACACAAACTTGTTAAAATTGTTGTTAATTTTTTGTTATTAACAATATTAGTAAAATGCAATTAAATAAAGTTTTTATAAAATGAAAACAAGAAATTTAACGTATTTTGATAAAATTGTGTAAAAACTTATAATTTTGTTAAAAACAAGTAAATTTTATAAAATTTGTTATATTTAAGGCAAACACAATTTTAAAATTAATTTTTTATACCCTCCACTCTAGTGTGCAGAGGGTATATATAAGTTTGTCATTCCGTTTGTAATAATTAGAAAAAAAAATTTGGACCCCATAAAATATATATATTTGTGATCCTTTAAACAACCGTCTGTCTGTCTGTGGAAATCACGATGACGGCATCAATCGGGCAGCTAGGGTGCTCGTTGACATAAAAAATGATTAACTAACATCCTGAGAAGTTTTCTGTTTGAAATCGTCCAAATCGGTCAATTAGGGCCCGGGATTTGAATAAAGAACTAAAAAAAGTCTTGAAAAAATATAATTTTCTATGTTGTTCTTGTCACGATCACGCCCTCAATAGGATAGCTAAGGCGATCATTTTTAGTGGGAATGACTCAGCAAATTCATGGGAAGATTTCTGTTTCAAAAATCATTAAAATCGGTGGAACAGGTCCAGGGAATTCTTTGAAAAATTAAAAAAATATGAAAAATATGATGTTTCTATATTGTTCATGTTGTTATTCTAAATGTTGTATTGTTGTCATAGTTGGACTTGTTGTTTTTGTGGTCGTTGTGGTAATAATATAATAAAAACTAACCCTTTGTAAATTTTTTTATCAACTCTGGTAGAAAAATTTAAAAGTTTCCTTTGTTTTGGCATCACTAAAAAAATCTACTAGATCATTTCTCTCATTGCCACGAGCCTGCCTGCAAAATTTCAGATCGATTGGGTCACGGGAAAGGGGTTAAAATCGATCCAAAAATTTTTCGATAAGCAGACACTACAAGTTAATATAAAGGGAGTGAAAATTCACCAGCATCTAAAGCAAATAATGCTTAAATAACGGGTGATTTTTTTGAGGTTAGGATTTTCATGCATTAGTATTTGACAGATCACGTGGGATTTCAGACATGGTGTCAAAGAGAAAGATGCTCAGTATGCTTTGACATTTCATCATGAATAGACTTACTAACGAGCAACGCTTGCAAATCATTGAATTTTATTACCAAAATCAGTGTTCGGAAAAGTTGGCAGAAAATCCGCTTTTTTATCGACAAAAAAGCTCATTTCTGGTTGAATGGCTTCGTAAATAAGCAAAATTGCCGTATTTGGAGTGAAGAGCAACCAGAAGCCGTTCAAGAACTGCCCATGCATCCCGAAAAATGCACTGTTTGGTGTGGTTTGTACGCTGGTGGAATCATTGGACCGTATTTTTTCAAAGATGCTGTTGGACGCAACGTTACGGTGAATGGCGATCGCTATCGTTCGATGCTAACAAACTTTTTGTTGCCAAAAATGGAAGAACTGAACTTGGTTGACATGTGGTTTCAACAAGATGGCGCTACATGCCACACAGCTCGCGATTCTATGGCCATTTTGAGGGAAAACTTCGGAGAACAATTCATCTCAAGAAATGGACCGGTAAGTTGGCCACCAAGATCATGCGATTTGACGCCTTTAGACTATTTTTTGTGGGGCTACGTCAAGTCTAAAGTCTACAGAAATAAGCCAGCAACTATTCCAGCTTTGGAAGACAACATTTCCGAAGAAATTCGGGCTATTCCGGCCGAAATGCTCGAAAAAGTTGCCCAAAATTGGACTTTCCGAATGGACCACCTAAGACGCAGCCGCGGTCAACATTTAAATGAAATTATCTTCAAAAAGTAAATGTCATGGACCAATCTAACGTTTCAAATAAAGAACCGATGAGATTTTGCAAATTTTATGCGTTTTTTTTTAAAAAAAAGTTATCAAGCTCTTAAAAAATCACCCGTTATGTACCTAGTTGTTAATAAAAAAAAAACAATGTAAATTAAGCAAAAAAAAATTTTATATATTAATTTATTTAAAGAGAAAAACACAAAAATAACGTTTGATGTTGTATTTTTTCTGTGTAATATTTACATATACATACGTACACATATTAAATAATACAAATAATATACATATATTTTATATATGTATATCCATAATTACTGCATGTTAGAAATAAATCGGTATATTATTTTATTTACATAAAATTCTGCAATATTTTGTTGTGTGGGAAAATACATTTCTTTTGCATTAACAGAGTGTTACTTCATTTTGCTCAGCGTGACTATGCCATAGTAGATGGCGCCACAATTTTTATTCTAATTAGCTTTCCAATAGTTAATATCTATTTTAACATGAATGTCAATATTTTCAAATAGATATCATACAGAACAATGTTAAGAGTATACACGGGCTGGTCTTTTATTTCATACGTTTTTTCATTATTCTTTTACAAATATGAACATAAGTTTGGCATATTAACTTTTTGTTGTCTTTACAAAATAGAGTTACCGAGTTATCAATGAGTTTTTTGATTTCAAAAAAGTTCTACATAGTTATATAGAATTATTATTGTGCTTTACCTATAAAATATCTGATTGCGATTACATCTTATTTTTAAAAATTGTTTATAATTACTAAAGCATTATTATTCACATAAATACAAAAAAAAATTGAAATTCCAAAAAAAAACCAAATATGTTTACATTTAAAAAATGTTTACATTAAAAAAAAATATTGGCATTCAGGAGAAATTAATAGCTTTTCAGTAACTTCTTTTAACGATAGTCGAATCGTTAAAAAAAAGAAAATAGCAAAATTATCAATAAAATTTTTAAACGATATTCGCTATTGTTAAAGTCAGCTGTTGTTGTTATCTAAACGACAACCATTTTTGTGTTGTTTATTCAATCGATAGGTTGAAATGACGTCATACATAAATAAAAATCATAAAATAGTGAATATATTTTGCTTTTATTAAAAAACTTTTTTATATAAATAAAAAAATTAAAGAGCATATTCAATTCATTATTTCATTTTCAAATAAATAAACAGAAATATTAGTAAAAAAATAGAGATATTAAACATAAACATAAAATCATCCTGTCAAACACGAAGTAATTTGTTTTTCTATTCTTCTTTGTGTTTTTCGCTTATTTTAACAGAGATGCCACTCGTTTACAATTTAAATAAATAGAAAAATAGATTTGTCGACTGTCGTTAAGATGTGTGTACTTAGTGAATCACTTAATCCTCAGTGCAAACAACAATAGCTGTCGATATATTTTGCGATTGTCGGATCGTTGAATTCGCACTACAGAAAACATTAATTTAAATTCAATGAATTTTAGAAAACCCCAAATGATATTTTAGAATTGCGAGCATAAATAAACGCAATTTGATGAGAATGTTATTTATACATATATTATTTTTCACAATTTTTTTTGGATGAATATTTGAAGTTTTTCAGAAAATAAAGATAACAAATTATTTTATTTAAAATGTTTGGGACATTTGGTTTTTTGCGTTTGGCATCCCCAATTTAATTATTTATTATTATAAATTTATTCTCTATGTTTTCCAAATATAACAATATTTTAATAAAAAAGTTGAGAGATCTTTTTTTTGGTTATTATTGTGTCAGTCCATCCGACCTATATGGCCGCAATGAAAAAATATTTCGCCAGTTAAAAGAAACTACACAGCCATCTCCAATTAGCACGATTTAATGCATATAGCCACACTACACAACCATTACCTTTGAAATGGAGGTTAGGGCGACCTATTTAATTAACAAAAACTAAATTAAACGAGAAGTTATGTCATATAACCGGAAACGCATGCATATAGAAACGCATGCATATTTTTCCAATATATTGTTTACATTTATTATCAATACTCAAACCGAGGTGGAGGGTATCAAAGATTCGGCACAGCCGAATTTAACACTCTTACTTGTTATTATATTAGATTAGAGTAGATTTATTAAATTTACAAAATATGACACACAAACTTGTGAAAATTGTTGTTAATTTTTTGTTATTAACAATATTAGTAAATAGCAATTAAATAAAGTTTTTATAAAATGAAAACAAGGAATTTAAAGTATTTTGATAAAAATTGTGTATAAACAATTTTGTTAAAAATAATCAAATTTTATAAATTTTGTTATATTTAAAGTAAACACAATTTTAAAATTATTTTTTATTTAAATTTATTAGAAAACTAGTTAAATTTAAACAAAACTTTGAACCGAAAATTTTATTCTTTCCAAAATTTTTTCGAAAATTTCATATATTTCAACCATTTTTTATAACCCCTGTAATTTTAATATATTATTTTTTGTATTATTCATTAATAGATATAAAAATTGGAAGTAAAATTCATATATTTAAAAATTTTAAATTCTATCTATATTAGGCAAAGTATTTTTGTTATAAGCCCGATTAGCATTTTTATCAACAAATAGGTAGATCATTTATTTATTGAAAGTCATTTGACATTAATTTTCAGTTCGGCACTTCAATTTTACAAAATATTTTTTAAATTAAGTTATTAATTCGATAATGTTATTAAAAAATTTTCAAAATTATGATTCATTTTAGTAAAATTAAAACATTCTAAAATATATGCAAAATTATTGAAAGCCCCTTACATTTTAAGAAATTATTTTGAATTGAGTTTTTATTAATTCCCTTTTACTTAATATTCCTAATTGCCAAAACAAAGTATTAGATGCTTGAATAAAAATTAATCATTAAAGAAAAAACAAAAGATTATTAATAAGGTAAGTCTCGGCAAATATTTGACAACCTTTGTTTAATTAATGTCCAATGTTTCTTATTAAAAATTCAACGTTAACTTACAAAATAAATTACCTGAAACCACCTTTTTCTAATGCACACCAACAACAATTACATGAACAAAAAAGAAAACACTCTACTTTTAACTCAATGACGAGTTAATGACAACTTAAGAACATCTTGAATACTGATGAACTGAGAGAGAGTGAGTTTAAGATGAAGTGCTAATGTTATCACAATGGAAGTTTACAAAAACAAGTGGCCACCTAAGTATAATCTGGCATGCCTTCAAACATTAATAACGATAATTCTGAAGCAGTTGATGATAACAATCCCAACCTCAATGAGTATAATGATGAGGATGATGTTGATTATATCGCAAAAGCTTAATCATCATCTTTATTATCATGGTAAAACTGCCAGTTTAATCATAAAAGTATTAAGATCCCACTTAACTAAAGATTATTGAAAATGTTCGGTGACAAGTTTATGACACGCGCCTGACTGCATTTCTTACTCAATGTAAAAGGAAAATTATTTCTATTATTTTAACATGAAGAGAAGAATGTTCATCGTTTCTATTTTTGTAATAGCGTTAGGATTTGTACGTACTTTCCATGCTATCAGTTCTCTAAGTTTGAAAATGTTAAGCTTCATTCAACAACTCTGCACAATTTAATGAGTATTGAAGTGCAAATATTTCAAGTGAGGATAATACAAAGGGATTTAATGATGTTTAAATTTTAATCCTAATTTGAAATTGTTGCTGGTACATTAAGCCAACTGTAGAGGAGAAATTTTGTTAAAGTCTGAGAAAGTGAATGAAATTTAAAAACAATTTAAATATATAGTTAAGCAAAAAAATAAAAGAAAAAATTTTGTATTTTAAGTCATAAAAAATAATCAGAAAAATTTTAATTAAAATAAAAATATTTATAAAAAAACTTAGATGCGAAAATATATAAAGAAAAATATTTTGTATGAATATATTTTTTGAATTATTTTTGAATTTGTTTTTGAAATGAGAAAATTAACTTTTTTGTTTGATAAAAATATTTTTTTTTTTAATTTCTAGTTTCGTATCATTTTTTCGATTTTCAACTCAACAAACTTTTTATATTAATTCGAACATTAAAAAATTATTTATTAAAAGAAGAAAAAAATTACACTGGTCTAAAAACAAAAAAAAAAAACAAGTAAGAGTGTTAAATTCGGCTGTGCGAATATTTGATACCCTCCACCTTGGTTTGAGTATTGATAACACAAGGGCACAATGGTTCTGTTGATTAAGAACTGAATATTGTTTTTAAGGTTATTTGGGACGCTGAATCCAAATCTGGCCTTGGTTTTTTTCTATCAGCTCGACTTTTCGAGATATACCGTTATGTTCAAAATTAAGGCACTTCCGCTACATATATTGGAATAACTTGAAAACGGTTCACCATATTAAATTAAAAAAAAAATCCGAAACTCGCAAACAATATTCTCTTAAAGCCGTGCTTACTTTGTTTTTAAATTTTCCAAGTAGTTTTAGAGATATCGTTCAAGTTTTGAAAAAAAAAATTAAAATTTTTTAAAAAAAAACATTTTTTTTGTTCTTTAAAAATTCCTAAAAAATAAAAATGGGACAAAAATCACAGTTTTGGTCTACAAACAGTTAGTTAAATATATTTCGAATAAAATGAGCTTTATTTCATTGTAATCGGTGCACAACTTTTGATTTTGTTCACGATTTACTGAATTGATATAAATCGCGATTTCCATACAAAAATAACATTTTCTAATGTGTAAGTGTTTGTATGTAATAAGTTAGTTTTTTATGATTCTAAGAATTAAAAAAATTAAGTAATAAAAAAAGATTATTTCATTTTTATGGTCAGCTATACTTTTTAATTTAACACAAAAAGAGAATTTTAAAGAAAAATAAAAAATTTTAATACACAAATATTACAATGTAATTACAACTCATCGAAAAATTTTCTTTTATAAGATTTTCTTAAATAACCTTGTTTAGAGGGATTTGTTTTAATGCTCCAGCAATAGTCCGCCATCATATAACTCTATAACTATATATAACTATGTAGAACTGTTTTGAAAGCAAAAAACTCATTGATGAACTCGGTAACTCTATTTTGGAAAGACAACAAAAAGTTAATATGCCAAACTTATGTTCATATTTGTAAAAGAATAATGAAAAAACGTATTGCTAACATTGTTCTGTATGATATCTATTTGAAAATATTGACATTCATGTTAAAATAGAAATAACTATTGCAAAGCAAATTAGAACAAACAAAAATTGTGGCGCCATCTATTGTGGCATAGTCACGCTGAGCAAAGTGAAGGGACACTCTGTTAAGGCAAAATAAATGTATTTTCCCCACAACAAAATATTGCAGAATTTTATGAAAATAAAATAATATACCGATTTATTTCTAACATGCAGTTATTATGGATATACATATATAGAATACTAGATGTAACCCGGTGTGCTTCGCTACACCCTCCCCCTCCCCTCCCCTTCCGAATCGTTATGAAAGGGCTCACGCAAAGTCCCAAGGCTCTCACTAATACAGTAATTCAGATATATCACATTTAATATTAAGTTTGTGTGGGGGTACCACGCGCATTTGTCTAATCCCGCCCATTTTTTTGTCTGACTACTCACGTTAATAATAGATGACCTGAGACAAATTTGCAAAGCTTTCTCTATCATAGTGCTTAATATATATGATATTAAAAATGCACTTTGTATGGGAGGTGCAACGCTCACTAAAAATATTTTAAAAAAACTAAAGCCTGTAGCACTCCCATATCTGCAGTAAGACTATGTGAAAATTTCAGGAAGATCAGATGAGTAGTTACGGAGGGTACCTCCTACAAACAAACAAATATACAAATATTATCTCTTTATTATGTTAGTACAGATCATTAGTATAGATTTTTTATTTCAATGCTTGCTGATGCTGATATACAATGTTTTTTGTTTTTTCATTCGGTACAACAGTAATCAGATTTTTCGGCGTTCCTACCCTAGAGCAAGGTACATGTAGCTGCCCATGAGAAGAAGATGGATTATCCATATTAGAATATCATTTGGCAATTTTCTTTTTCGCGATTTTTGATTTTGCCCATTTTTGATTTTGAAGATTTTTGTTTTTGGGCGATTTTCATTTTCGCGATTTTCGGGTTTGGCGATTTTTGATTTTGGCGATATATTTTAAACGACAAATCACATTGATAACTAATGAACTTGTCAAAAGACTGTCTCTTTCGTTGTGCTTCATATTTTTTACATAGGAGGTGCCATGCCCACAAATCCCATCCCGCCCAATTTTTATTGGACTACTCACATTAATATCTGATGGACTCATGCAAAATGTCCAGTCTTTCCCTTTTATAGTACACAAGTTATATGATATTAGATATCTACTTTGCATGGGCGGTGCTACAGCCACTGTTTCGATCACGCCCATTTTTTTGTTCGACTGGCTCACGCAAAGCCGTTTGCTTAAAGTCTCCGTCTCTTTAAATTCACTTGAAATATTTTCGCATTCTATTCTTGCGTGATTCCAAAGCTCATCTACGTTGGTAGGTGGCCCATTGTGTTGTCCTAATCGCATCTTCAACATAGAATACAAGTTTTTTTATCGGGTTGAGGTCTGGACTTTGCGACAATATTTTCCCAGACAGTCAAATTTGGGACAATCTGTACCGTCTGTTTAAAGTCTCCGTCTTGCTGGTCAGTGAGATTATGCTCGGTCCCAAATGCCGCCTAGTGAAACAAGCCCACACCATCAAACATACCTCCGTCATGTTTGACCGCTTTTTTACAAGATGGTTTTGAATTGCTTCATGAGGTCTGCTTTAGAAATATTCCTCGCCATGGAATTGGAATCGGTTAATTTTTATCTCATCGGACCAAATAACCTGATCCCGGTCCTCAACGGTCCAATGCTCATGTTTTTATGCTTTTTTTTATGCAGTATTGCAGGCCCGATTTTTTATTCTTGTCGAACTAAGCAGGTTTCTTTCTTTTCCACTGCTGCCATACAAACAAAGTTTGAGAAAAATCTGTGCAACATTTTTGTTTTTTTTGATAAAGATCAAGATCAAAATCGGGAAACAGATTTATATGGGGGCTATAAGTAAGAATGGTCCTATAGGGTTTATTTTTGGACTACTGTTTACTGAATATAATAAACATACACAAAACCAATTTGACCGAGATCTATATGATAACTTGGATCATATGGCAATTTAAGTCGATTTCATAGGTTTTGTTTGTATGGGGACTATGTCTGATCATGCACCGATTTATGCCAATTTGAACAGCCTTCATGCTATGGCTGATAGAAGCTTATGTATTCAAAATATATTCATATTTCCGACCTGTAGTTTGACGGAAAGACGGACGGTCATCGTTTAATCAGCTCAGAAAGTGATTCTATATCGATCGGTATAATGCAAGATGGATCTATTTCAAATAGTTTTGGCAGTTACACACATCAGCATAAAGTCATTATATCCTGACCCCATAGTGGTATATGGTATAAAAATAAAGTACTTCAAATAACACTTTTACTTCAAAAATATTTTTTTGAGACTGAAAAAATTTTTCCATTATGAAATCTTGATTGATTTTTATACCCTCCACTCCAGTGTGCAGAGGGTATATATAAGTTTGTCATTCCGTTTGTAATAATTAGGAAAAAATTTTTGGACCCCATAAAATATATATATTTGTGATCCTTATAACAACCGGAGTTGATATAGCGATGTCCGTCTGTCCGTCTGTGGAAATCACGAAGACGGCATCAATCGGGCAGCTAGGGTGCTCGTTGATATAAAAAATGATTCACATCCTGAAAAGTTTGCTATTTAAAATCGTCCAAATCGGTCGATTAGGGCCCGAGATTTGAATGAAGAACTAAAAAAAGTCTTGAAAAAATATAATTTTCTATGTTGTTCTTGTCACGATTACGCCCTGAATAGTGCAGCTACAGTGATCGTTTTTAGTGAGAATGATTCACCAAATTCATGGGAAGATTTCTATTTCAAAAAATCCTTAAAATCGGTGGAACAGGTCTAGGGAAATCTCTGAAAAAAAAAAAAATGAAAAATATGATGTTTCTATATTGTTCTTGTTGTTATTCTAAATGTTGTGTTGTTGTCATAGCTGGCCTTGTCGTTTTTCTGGTCGTTGTGGTAATAATATAATAAAAACTAACCCTTTGTACATTATTTTATCAACTCTGGTAGAAAAATTTTAAAGTTTCCATTATTTTGGCATCACTCTAAAAATTTGTTAGATCATTTCTGTTATTACCACGAGCCTGTCTGCAAAATTTCAGATCGAATGGCTCACGGGAAATTGTTTAAAATCGATCCAAAAATTTTTCGACAAGCAGACACTACGAGTTAATATAAAGGGAGTAAAATTTCACCAACATCTAAAGCAAATAATGCTAAAATACCTAGTTGTTAATAAAAAAAAAAACAATGTAAATATAGCAAAAAAAAAAATTTATATATAAATTTATTTATAAATTTATATAAACATATTAAATAATACAAATAATATACATATATTGTATATGTATATCCATAACAACTGCATGTTAGAAATAAGTCGGTATATTATTTTATTTACATAAAATTCTGCAATATTTTGTTGTGGGGAAAATACATTTCTTTTGCCTTAACAGAGTGTCACTTCATTTTGCTCAGCGTGACTATGCCACATTAGATGGCGCCACAATTTTTTGTTTGTTCTCATTAGCTTTGCAATAGTTACTTCTATTTTAACATGAATGTTAATATTTTCAACTGGATATCATACAGAACAATGTTAAGAGTATACACGGGCTGGTCTTTTATTTCATACGTATTTTCATTATTCTTTTACAAATATGAACATAAGTTTGGCATATTAACTTTTTGTTGTCTTTACAAAATAGAGTTACCGAGTTCATCAATGAGTTTTTTGCTTTCAAAACAGTTCTACATAGTTATATAGAATTATTATTCTGCTTTATCTACAAAATATCTGATTGCGATTACAACTCATTTTTAAAAATTGTTTATAATTATTAAAACATTATTATTCACATAAATACAAAATTGCCATTTTTAAATTTTCCATTCAAATTTAAGAAAATATCAATTCTAAAAACTGGAATTAAAAATTTCCAATTATAAATTAGAAAATATTAATTGAATTTCAGAAAATCATATCAAAACGTCGGAAATTATAATTTTAAATTTAGAAGACATCAATTGCATCTTTAATATATAAATTTTATTCGTTAAACACAAATTGAAATTCCAAAAAAAAAACAAAATACCTATGTTTACATTTAAAAAAATTTTACATTTAAAAAAAATATTGACATTCAGGAGAAATTAGTAGCTTTTCAGTACCGCGATTCAGTAACTTCTTTTAACGATAGTCGAATCGTTAAAAAAAGAAAATTGCAAAATTATCAGTAAAATTTTTAAACGATATTCGCTATTGTTAAAGTCAGCTGTTGTTGTTATCTAAACGACAACCATTTTTGTGTTGTTTATTCAATCGATAAAAACTTAAATTTTTAGGTTGAAATGTCGCCATACATAAATAAAAATAATAAAATAGTGAAAATATTTTGCTTTAATTAAAAAACTTTTTTATATAAATAAAAAAATTATATAGCATATTCAATTCATTATTTCATTTTCAAATAAATAAACAGAAATATTAGTAAAAAAATAAAGATATTAAACATAAACATAAAATCATCCTGTCAAACACGAAGAAATTTGTTTTTTTCTATTCTTTTTTGTGTTTTTTGCTTATTTTGACAGAGATGCCACTCGTTTACAATTTAAATAAATAGAAAAATAGATTTGTCGACTGTCGTTAAGATGTATGTATGTACTTAGTGAATCACTTAAACCTTAGTGCAAACAACAATAGCTGTCGATATATTTTGCGATTGTCGGATCGTTGAAATTTACAGAATCACACTACAGAAAATATTAATTTAAATTCAATGAATTTCAGAAAACGTCAAATGATATTTAAGAATTGCGAACATAAAAACTGCTACATAATAAACGCAATTTGATGAGATTGTTATTTTTTATATATAAATTTTCACAACTTTTTTGGATGAAAATTTGAAGTTTTTCAGAAAATAAAGAGAACAAATTATTTTATTTAAAATGTTTGGGACATCTGGTTTTTTGCGTTTGGCATCCCTAATTTGAATATTTATTATTATAGATTTATTCTCTATGTTTTCCAAATATGGCAATATTTTAATAAAAAAATTGAGAGAGTTTTTTTTGGTTATTATTTTGTTACTCCATCCGACCTATATGTCCGCAATGAAGAAATATTTGGCCAGTTAAAAGAAGCTATACAGCCATCTCCAATTAGCACTATTTAATGCATATAGCCACCCTACACAACCATTACCTTTGCAATGGAGGTTAGGGCGAGCTATTTAATTATGCATGCATATAGGTATATAACCTAAATGCATGCCGATCAGCAACCACGATGACCAAAAAGCAAACACCGAAATAAATCCGAAATAATAGAAAAGACGAAAACCAACCCAAAGAATTTGCTGAAATAATTTGGTATTAAGTTTAACAAATTGTTAACTTTTTCATTTACATTTATTATCAAGACTCAAACCGAGGTGGAGGGTATCAAAGATTCGGCACAGCCGAATTTAACACTCTTACTTGTTATTTATATTTAAATACTTTTGCGGTATCAAAGCAAATTTCAATTCCTTTTTCATCCACTATTTAAGTGATCTTAAAATATCTTCTTTAGTGATAAAATATCTACAAATTTTAACGCACATAATTAAATACACTTACGACTGATGAGTAACCTCTTGTAAAAACTATTTTAGCTGTATCTTGTTTAGTTTTCGAGATATCGCAAATTTATAGTTTAAAATCTCTGTTGCATCATTTAAACCAATTCATTGATTTTTTGAGCATAAAGTATTTTATTTTATAATTCTGACTAGCAATTTAGTAATTTTGCAATTTTTAATACCACGACACAAACATGTTGTTTGCTGTTAATCTGTGGTTACTACAAAAGCCATTGTGGTTTGGTTATAACCGACTTAACTGATTGTGTGTGCCGTATGGTCAAAGTATTACTGAACCTTCACATATATACAAAATTGTACAGTGACTGTAAAATATTGTCAACAAATTTTGGAAAAAGTGACACATTTTTAAAATAAATATTTAAATGACATTTGTCATAATTACTTAGAATGAAACTTTAACGATTTTGTGAAAAATTTAAATATATTTTTGAGAATTCATTTTTATACAATCCTCTAAAATATTTACTGGGTTAATAACAAATTTGTAAGAATATGCTTTTACACAAATATGAACACAATTTTTTTTCTCCAGCATCACAACATAATAGCGTTTGAGTAGCGAAGGAAGATTAAAAAAAAAAGTAGAAATGAAATAAAATTGAAAAGCAATTTTTAGAGTTCTCCTCACAATGTGTATTGAATGCATGTTTGCTGTAAGTAATGCATTTGCGGATTATTAGCTGAATTTTATTATAACTCCTCTATGTACGAGTAGCAAATAAGTACTTTTGCTTCGACTACTTTTTGGGTTATTAAATTTATAGTTAAAATGTAACCAAGTGCAACAAACAAGAAGTAAACGCTGAGTGCTGAGTGATGAGTTAACATAAAAGTGTGGGAAATATTTAGCTAGGCGGTCTTCGGAAAGGGGAATGACAACCATGGACAAAAGGAAAATTTATGAAAAATTTTATAAATTGGTATAACATTTCTTAGGAGTCGTCATTCCCTCACACAGAAAAAATATTTGCCAACCGAATTCGTCTTAAGTGGAACAAAATTTCATAACATCTGCAAATTTTCTATTATGATAAAATATTTACTGTTAAGGCAATAGAATTGTCATCATCGTGAACCCGAAAATCGGTTATTAGCATTATCGCAATTCGGTTGGTAATAAATTCTGTAGCCACAATGAATCTGTTTTCTGTATGCTAATACTTAGTCTTGGATGTAGTTAACATTAGCTGTAAATAATTTACAGCTTAAAAACAACCGCTATAAAATTACAAGTTATAAAAATTGATCATAACATCCAATACATTAGACCATTAGAGAAGCCATAACTTCATTTGCAACGGCAAATTATAAATGAACACTCAACAATTGAATGAAACGAACGTAGATTTCTTTCGCAAATTTCACATACATTCGAACAATGATAAAAAAAAAAAATACATGGAAAAAGAAATTGAAAAATACAAGAATTTTATTCAATACGAATAAATAGAGGCAAACATATACATACATCTACTTACAATGGGAACCCTAGAAATATTATATGTACCCTGTTAGACAAGTAAATCTTATCGTGCAGAAAATTGTGAATTTCCCCAGACAAAATACTAACCGAACTGAAAATGGTGTTGGTGCTGATGACGATACAGATGATAATGATGATGATGAGGATGAGGATGTCGATGAGAATGATGATGATACAATACAACTAAGCAACAGGATGCATGCTGGATGTTTATAAAGAAGAAAAATATTTACAACCTTGACAGAAATAGAAAAAAACGAATTCTAAAGTAAGAACTGCAGTAGTTACATCCGCTAACAAAGTTGAGGAAAAAGGAACAAAATACAAAAAAAAGAAAGAAAAGAAAAAAATGCAGCAGCATAAGAAAAGCGCAAAATATTAAGTAAGAAAAACGAGGGTTTCGCCATGGATTTGATTGAAACCTATTGTAATTTCCCAAACGTATTAAGCCAACTGCCAAATGCTTCAAAACGTTAAGTAAACGAATAAGAACTGATGATGGCAAAACACACATATAACTGCAAACAGAACATACACACACACACACACACAGACAAAAAAGGCACCTAGTTACAAAACGTTGAATGAAAATAAATATAGTGAAACATGTTTTTCTTTCATTTTTGCTATCAAAAAACAATTTTTTTTCCTTTCTTTTGCTTACAAAAAAAAAAAAAAAACAAAATGCTTGCAATTTCAAGCTTAAATATGTTTGTACATTTGTATTGGTTTATTGTATAATTTTTGTATTTTTTCATTTGTACTCGATATCATTTGCAAACAAGCATTTAGTGTTAATCATACGCCAATCTAGTTAGTGACACTATTTAAAGCATTTCCTTTGTGTGAAGCTTTTCTCAAACTGCATTTTTCTTTGCTTTTCCCTGGCCTGCCTCTACTTTTATTAACACCAATTACTAAATCTCCATAGAATTGTTAGCACAGTTGATAAAAATATAATGACTTATTACTAACATATTTTCGGTGAATAGAAGATGATTAACCCTTTGGTGTAACTAATTTTTATTCCTAACGACCTAGGTTTATTTTAAAATATTAGATAAATTTTAGAATATTAGAATTCGGTTGTGTAATTTTTGGTTTTCTTGTGCACAGATTACGATCTGGAATGATATTTTGAATCCTTATCAATACCGAGGAAGCAAAGAACAACAACAAAATATGAATCCCGAAGTAAGAAGATTGCTCAAGTTATTACTAAAAAGAGGGGTATGTCCACTTGAGATGTGCAAAAGCTGTGGAACGAACATCAAAGATGCAAAGAAGAACTGGCTAAAGAACTGTAAAGAAATTAATAGTGCCAAAGTCCCAGAAAAGTAGAAGAAAGCCATAAAATCAAGTTCAAGAGAGTTATATGGGCTTTTGGTAAAGAAAAGCTGTAATATTCAATTGAAATTATTTAAATCTTAAATCTGTGATATTAGTCGTTAAGCTTCAACTATGATTTTCTTCTTATAGTTGTCTTATTTGTTTTTACTAGTACATTCCAGCCCGCGAAATTCGAGTGCATTCTAAGAAATTTTATTTTTCATTTAATAAATTATTTTAGAAGATCCTAAAAGTAGGCTAATCAATTGTAGCCCATTCACAATTCAACACTTTTACTCTCGCTATTGTCGTTATTGGTTTATGTCCAAAATTATTTCTCGATTTAACACAGGGCTTTTTGCAAACACATTAACAAATTTAGTAAACACTCACACGTAACATTGTATAATTTTATTTATATATTAATTGCAACTTTACATGCATTTTACTCTGCAAAAAAATTTAAAAAAGGTAAAAATTTGTATGTCTGGTGGACAGCTAAAAAGAAATACCTTTCAAAAGAACGATGTTTGGTCAAAATAGGATTAAAACTGACAAACTTACATAGGTCACAAGAAATCGCCTGGCTTATTAATGTTAAAGATTAATTCATTAAATTTTATAAAAATTTTTTTATCTTTAAATTTATGAAATAATAATGATTTGACATTGTAAAAGAGAATTAGTCTAAGATAAACTATTGAAACTTATATTATAAGATTATATGTTGATATGATGTTTGTTATACCCACCACACCTCAGCGGCAGTGGGTATATAGGTTTGTCATTCCGTTTGTAACGCCTCGAAATAAATTCCTGAGACCCCAAAAAATATATTTTCTTGATCCTTATAACAAGGGAAGTTGATTTACCGAAGACCGTCTGTCGTCTGTCTGTGGAAATCACGATCACGCCGTCAATATCTAAGCTAGACCGTTCGTTTTTATACAAAATCGTTTATTAACATCCCAAAGGAGTTGTTATTTAAAATCGTCAAAATCGGTCAAAGGGCTCACGAGCTATGAATGAAACTTTGAAAAAACTCTTGAAAAAATAAATTTTTTCAGTGTGTTTGTTTGTTGCCTAAGCAACTATTACCACATATTTTTTTATCATTAAAATTAAAAATTAAAAATGAAAATGGAAAATGAAAACTGAAAAATGAAAAATGAAAAATTGAAAATCGAAAATGGAAAACGAAAAATGGAAAAAGAAAAATGGAAAATGAAAATGAAAAATTAAATATAAAAATGGAAAATGAAAATGAAAAATTAAAAATTAAAAAAGGAAAAAGGAAAATGGCAAATGAAAAATGAAAAATTAAAAATGGATAATGAGAAATGGAAAATGGAAGATGAAAAATGAAAAATGAAAATTGAAAAATGGAAAATGAAAAATGAAAAATGAAAAATGAAAAATGGAAAATGGAAAATGAAAAATGAAAAATGCAAAATAGAAAATGCAAAATTAAAAATGAAAAATGGAAAATGGAAATTGAAAAATGAAAAATGAAAAACGAAGAACGAAAAATGAAAAATTTAAAATGAAAAATATAAAATTAAAATTTAAAAATGGAAAATGAAAAATTGAAAACGGAAAACGAAAAATTAAAAATGGAAAATGAAAAATTAAAAATGGATAATGAGAAATGGAAAATGGAAGATGAAAAATGAAAAATGAAAATTGAAAAATGGAAAATGAAAAATGAAAAATGAAAAATGAAAAATGAAAAATGGAAAATGAAAAATGGAAATTGGAAAAAGAAAAATGGAAAATGAAAAATGAAAAGTGGAAAATGGAAAATGGAAAATGTGAAATGGAAATTGAGAAGTTAAAAATGAAAAACTGAAAATGAAAAACGAATGATGAAAATTGAAAAGTGAAAAATTTAAAATGGAAAATGATAAATTAAAAATGAAAATTTAAAATGAAAAAGGTGGAGGATATCAAAGATTCGGCCCAGCCGAATGTAACACTCTTACTTGTTTTTATATTGTCGCCAGAGATGCATAAAATTTTACGCTCAACGGAACGCATAGAGAAGGACTAAATAATAGTTTTTGATTAAATCTGTTATTTTTTATAACTTATGAGCATAAGTCTGACCATAATATAGCCCGAAAGAAATTAATATATAAATACAGCAATGGTCATAAAACAATTCAATAAGAAAATTTGCTGCGTTAGCAACACGTACTTTAAAGTAGACTCTTACTCAGTATTTTACTGATAGCCGAGATGCTTCAAAATTATAAACTTCTATTGACCTTGAACAGTTAGGTTCGAAATATCTTGAATAAAATATATAAGAAAAAAAATGCAAAATAGAAACCGAACAAATTTCTTTAGACTGGCAGAAATTTTATATAATTTTATATATTAATAGTAAGCCCTGTCGCGCTTCGCTCAACCTACCGAGACTTATTGTGACGTTTCATTCCATAATTTTTCCAATGCAGTTTGTATTGTGCAACTAAAATATTTTATATCAGTTATTTAGTATTTTTTTATACTCAATACTTGTTGATATACAATATCACTAGCCAACAAGGTTTTGGACTTGAGCAACCAAATATCTTTCCTAGGGCAATTTTGTGGGCTGAATTCGAATCTGTAATTGGTTTTACTCTATCACGTCAGGTTTTCAAGATACAAAAAAATGTTTTTATTCGTTTTGACATAAAAAATCATTAGTTTATTTAAAACTCAATGAATTAGGTCGCACAGTGGCGCCACTTGAGTTTTTTCGTTGCAAAAATCATATCTTTTGAACCGAATAACATAAACAGCGTATGATACATAACTGTTCGGCCTATGAAATGAGCATTTGGAAAGGGTGCTACGCTTTGTAGGGGCCTACTTATGAGTTATCAAAGTTACAATTTGTAGAAAAATCAATTTTATGGTAACTAAAAAAATTTTTTTTTTACATTTTTAGATTGTTTTTATTTTTTTTCTTTAGGGTTTTATGTTTTAAATTATTACCCAAGAAATTAAAAAAAATTACTTCGTTTTTAAATTTATTTTTTCAATTTTCTGTAAAATATTCATCACAATTCGTAAGAGAAGATATATCTAAAAGAGTAATCATTTCTAAACTATAATTATTTTCTAACTCTATTCGTGACTTCACATGCCGCAGGGAAGAAATAAGTGGATCGGAAGATGCTGCCAACATGTTGAAGAGGTCCTCATTTTGCCTTACCCTTGATGCTTTGAATGTGTTCTGCAATCTATATTTTTTATAAAATTTGTTAAAAGACTCCTGTGCTTCTTCAGAAAGCTCTCCAATTGGCAAAGACTGGTACTCAATTATATTTTTGCCATGCGCCAATATTTTATGGACGGTCGGGGTCAACTTCTTCTGAGGATACATTTCTGCTAAAAGAGATGCAGTTTTCGATGCATATTCTCCATATTTTGTAGAATTGACATTTTCTTTGCAGTTTAAAACATTCAAGATCGTTCCCAATCTTTTCACGATTTGATTGTCAATTCCAGTGATTCTAGTTGCTGCCTCATCATTTTCAAAAAATCTCCTAGAAGTGTTTCCATCGTTTGAGTTACCGTATCCGTACTTGGGACAGTCTACTTTTAGTCCAACTTGTTTAAAAAAAGCATCCTATATTTGCTTCTTTCTGATCTTTTCCTTATCCTTTATTGATGTATTTTCATCGAAGTTTTCTCCTCTTGTGGTAGGGTATACGCCAGTTTTAGCAAGAACTCCATACACCTTATCCTTGCGTGCAATGGTGACATTCCATATTCGTAATTCTCCTCGTTTTTAAAATCGTTTAAATTACCAAAGTTCTTCTGATTCTTTTTGCAAATCGGGCATGACAATGTTGAGGTTGTTCCTGTCAGTTCGTATACGACTTTTCCCTCAGCCATGGTCAGGTGGAACTCGTAATTGCATTCAATATATTTTCCTTCTCCAATTTGCAGCTTTGTAGGCTTAATCTTGCTTATTTGTTCTTCAATGTCCTTCACCGTGGTCCTTATGAGTTCTGCCGATTCCCTTGCAAACTGAAACATTATTGGTCGGCAATAATGCACTGATGATGGACGTGGATTTTTCCAGTGTAGGGAAACATCAGATTTTAGCCGCAAAGAACAACAGATGCCATAAACATATTTCCGTCCGATATTGTAGCGTCATCGGAAGATATCCTTTGCTTATAAACGCTTTGTCCGGATGATCCATCGCAGCCGCATTTGCTGATCAATGTCAGTTTTTCAGGAAGAATTTTCACCTCATTTTCAGGAAGACTCTCCAACAACCGTTTTGCTGTATGGCCCACGAGATCCTGCAGATTGGCTTTCACAGAGACTTCCGTAAACTCCGTATACAGTGGTCGTGAATTTATTTTGGCTTGCGTAATATGCTTGTATCCTGGTAAAACGTCAGCCCCGTGTCGCATCAAGGATGCCCGTAGTATCTCATATTTTTCTTTGGAAAGTTGTAAGTCCATAAACAAGGCCAAGGCTTCTTCGGAATCATACTTTTTAATGTGTGCGTTTGTGGGCGTGGGAATGCTTTCCTTAATCCTTTTTAGTCGCAGTGGGCTTGCATCAGCAACAGATTTTGTAATCTGCGACCTAACTCTTTCACTATCCTTTGTATATTTAATAGACAGCGCGTCCGATAAATGCTTCGTGGTCAAGGCATTGGTGGCATCGGCAAGTTTCCTCTTTCTTGTGAAAATTGAACACTCCTCAATACTTTTTATTGGCCTTCCTGTTGCTCCTCTGGTTGATGTGGTGGGTTTATCTACTGCCAATATATCCAGGATGGTGTCTTCATTAAGCCAGTCCTCGTATTTGGAGTTGAAGTTCTGAATGGTTCGATTAGATTTCACCCATTTTGCCTTAATAGTTGCATATATCAGATAAAAATTATTATTTATAATTTCGCTTCTCTCAATATTTCCGTATAAGCTATCAAGTTCTTCTAAAGCAGCTTCCGTGAAAAACTTTGGTGTGGTTGACCTTCTAAACAGTTCAAATAATTTTAAATTGTTCAACGCCATGTTTTCAGTACTTAAATTGTTTAACGCCATGGTTTCAGTACTTGTTGCGCCAACTTTCAGTCGTAGACTAATCCAGGCATTATGCTTATTTTGCAATATATAGGCTTATGTTACCAAGCCTAAAAATTTACCTGTTCCCTGCATACGTATGGATTTAGGCTGAATTATGCAATTTTGATATTATGCTCGTGTCTAAATAAGATTTGTACCTACCTGGAGGGACCATAAGTCAATATTGTTCGTGACCATTTGTACTCCAAAGTAATTTTTAAGTGAGGTGCGTACCTGCGAATTTCAATGAGTAGTTTTTTGTGCATCCTGTGTCCGTAACAGAATATTGGGAGTAGACTTTGGTAGAGGCTCACAGGTAGACAACTGACTTAAAATGCAATTTTCAAACTATTAGATCAAACTACTGTCAGCCAAAACATGTAAGGGATGCACGCCATACAATTTCTGCAACCATGTCTTTTTAACCTTTTTTACCTCTAGAAGCCAAACGGGCACGTACGGGCAGATAAAGCCTTTTGAATTATGTAAAGAAATAATCAGAGAACATGCTTTACAAATATGGCAAATATAGAAAAATAAAGATTTTTTTATTTTCCGTCAAAGTTGAAAAATAGTGAAAAAACGGATAGTTTTTAAATAGTGATTTACCAGGAGAAACACAAAGCAAACAGTTAATTTTTTTTTATCATTATACATTTAATAAATACATCAATCAATACAAATAAAAAATAGGGCGATTCGTTACCCATTTTTCGTAATATTACACCTGAAATCGCAACAAATTGACTAAAAATTGTGTGTTTTTTTGAAAACCGAAAGTCGGTCAACTTTGAACGGTTATATCTTCTAAACTAAAAATGTGATATTATTAAGAGTAGCATATTTGAAATCGTTGAAAAGTTTCCTATAACATGGGTTTATTCAAAACTTCGTCGGCGCACATAAAATTTTGATTTTTTGCAACCTCGTTTGCTGTACGGGCGCCACTGTGCGATGGTCTATATAAAGAAATTTAAATCAGACACCTTATCACCACAGATCTTCCATTTATGATCGTCGTATTTGAGTAATGTCAAAATTTCAGTCATTGATTCGTAATTTTCCTTTGTATTAATGGCATGAGCAATTGGTATGGATGGTTTTTCATTCCTATTAAGAGCCTTTAAACTTTACTTAGAGCCAACAGTAGATAATCTCCATTCAGTTTTGTCATATGGCTGGTTCATTTTTTGAAATAAACCATCAACATCAGTATAGTTTAGAATAGAGTGTTTCTTTTCAAAATACGCAGCCAATTCCAAGCTTCTATCTGTAAAGATTGTAACTTTTGTCCCAACTGCAAAATGTTTCTACTGTTGCATGCTTGAAGCTAGTAATTCTGCATCGTGCTTCGTTATATGTAAATCCCGAATTAGGTCATTCAGCTCAGCTTGAGTCTATTAATGGCGTTCATCATCAGCCTCATACAAACTACCACTGGTGGTGAAAGATGTTTGGGACTCAGTGCTCGTTGCACTGGGAATGACTGGTAATTGATCATTTGGTGGGCGTTGAACTGGAACCGATGGGACATTCGCGTAAGTAATAATTTTTCGATTTTTAATTTTGAATCCAGCAACTTCTGTTAAACAGAAATAACAATCGGTTTGGTGGTTACTTGATTCTCTCCAAAGTACTTAAATTGAAAAATCGAAATAGACCTTCTTGCCATTTGACCACTTGTATAAAATAGTTCTGCAACTATTGCAAAACATTTTCGGTGTCCATGGTTTGTCCAAGTTTCTGACACCAAAACCAAAATAATGTAAATATGCATATTTTAATTGCATATCCTTTTTTTCCAACCAAATATTCACCATGCTTAAATGCTACTATTATTAAGATTTAGAATGAATGTAGGCTTCTGTCAAATTAATAATTGTGAAATTGTAGTGTCAGTATTGACTGTTTTACAGCATTGCCAGCATGCGATAAAAAATTAACAAGACGTGATAGCCAAATTTTTGTGCCAGATTCGAATGCAGCGCACCCAGATTAGTTAAAAAACGTGCAGTTCTGCAGTAATTATACCCTATACCACTATTTGGTTTGGGATTAATGACTTTGTGCTGCTGTTTGTAACATCCAAAAATATTCGTCTTAGACCCATCTTTAATTATACCGATCGACTCAGAATTATTTTTTAAGTCGTAATAGCCATGTCCGTCCGTCCGTCCGTCCGTCTGTGTGTCCATGTAAACTTTTTAATCAAACTACAATATCTATTAATATCTATTAATAATATCTTTTGATAAAATTAGGTATATAAGCTTTTATCAGCCATGGCATGAACGCTATTGAAATTGATGAAAATCGGTCCATGTTCAGACCTAGTCGCCATACAAACGACCCCTATGAAATCGACATAAATTGCCATAAGATCCAAATTATCATATAGATATTAGTAAAATTGGGTTTGTATGTGTTTATTGTATCCATTAATCAGTAGTCCAAAGAGAATCCCAATTGGACAATTCTTAGTCATAGGCCCCATATAGAGCTGCTTCCCGATCTTCACTTAAATCTATCAAAAAAAAAACAAAAATATTCAACAGATTTTTCTCAAATTTGGTTTGTATATATTATTTCACAGTATAAGTGACTTTACCAAATATGGTCAAGATCGGTCTATTTTTCGACCTAGTCCCCGTATAAATATAGTATCCGATATGAACTTTTTCATACACAGACAGAAAAAAATCGACAACCGAATTGTTCTAAAGTTTAACAACTCCATTTTCAATTGTATCAACAGACATTTTATAGCAACTAACCATTTTCTATTGTAACAAAATATTTACTGTTAATACAATAGAATTGTAATTCTAATCAACTCAAAATTCGGTTATTATCTTCATCGCAATTCGGTTGCCAATAAATTTGGTAGCCACAACAAATCTGTTTTCTGTGTGTATCTGCAGCAAAAAAAATTAATAAAAATGCTCAAATTTGGTTTATGCTTATTTGCTATATCCCATTAGTTGGACCGAAGAGATAGGGTCTCTTACTATGGTATAGGGTATCGTATAGTCGGGCTAGACCGACTATAATTTTCTTACTTGTTTTTTTTTAATTTGTAGACCAGTGTATTTTTCTTTCATTCGGTGAAACAATTATCAAACTTTTCGGCATTCCTACTCTGGAGCAAGGTACATATAAGTGCCCATGAGATGAACATGGATTTTCCAAATTAAATCTGATAAAATTTAACTAATGGCCTTGAATTTAGAATATCATTTGACAATTTTTCATTTTAGCGATTTTTGATTTTAGCGATTTTAGATATTAGCGATTTTTGATTTTGCCCATTTTTATTTTTCGAGATTTTCGGTTCTGGCGATATAAAGGAGGTGCCAAGCCCACTAATCCCATCCCGCCCAATTTTTATCGGACTACTTACATTAATATCTGATGGACTCGTGCAAAGTGTTGAGGCCTTCACTTTTATGGTACACCAGTTATATGATATTAAGTATTTACTTTGTATGGGCGGTGCTACGTCCACTGGTCTGATCGCGCTTATTTTTTGTTCGACTAATCACATAAATAACGTATGGGCTGACGCAAAGTTACATGGCACTCACTTTTGCAGTAATCTACATATATGACATTTAATAATTGCTTTGTTTGAGAAAGCCACGCCTATTGGTGTGATACCGCCAATTTTTTGTCCGACAACTTATATTAATTTCTGATAAGCTCGTGCAAAGTCTCAAGGTTTTCCCTTTTATAGTACACCAGTTATATGACATTTTATATTTACTTTATATGGGAGGGCCACGTCCGTTGGTCCGATACCGCCAATTGTTTGTCCGGCTACTAACGTTAATAATAGATTAGCTCAAGAAAATTTTCAAAGCTCTATTTCTCATAGTGTTCGAGATAAATAATATAGAACTATTACATTTTATGGGAGGTGCCACGCCCACTTATCCGATACCTTCCATTTTCGGCATGGATACTTAGATGACGGCACACAAATTTGCAAAGCTCTTTCTCTAATATTACTCAATATATATAATATAAAAAATTCACTTTATATGGTAGGTGCCACGCCCACTAAATATATCGTAAAAATTTATAGCCTATGTCCATCCGTAAGGACCATTTTAAATATTGGATTCAAAATTATTAAAATCAAATGAGTTGTTACGGAGATTACCTCCTACATATAATTATACCCTCCACTCCGTTTGTAATAATTAGAAAACAAATTTTGGACCCCATAAAATATATATATTTGTGATCCTTATAACAACCGGAGTTGATATAGCGATGTCCGTCTGTCCGTTTGTCCGTCTGTCCGTCTGTGGAAATCACGATGGCGACATCAATCGGGCAGCTAGGGTACTCGATGACATAAAAAATGATTCATTAACATCCTGAAAAGTTTGCTATTTAAAATGGTCCAAATCGGTCGATTAGGGCCCGAGATTTGAATGAAGAACTAAAAAATGTCTTTAAAAAATATAATTTTCTATATTGTTCTTGTCACGAGCACGCCCTCAATAGGATAGCTAAGGTGATTGTTTTTAGTGAGAATGATTCTCCAAATTCATGGAAAGATTTCTATTTCAAAAATCATTAAAGTCGGTGAAACAGGTGCAGGGAAATCTCTGAAAAAGTAAAAAAAAAAATGAAAAATATGATGTTTCTATAGTGTTCTTGTTGTTATTCTAAATTTTATATTGTTGTCATAGCTGGACTTGTTGTTTTTGTGGTCGTTGTGGTAATAGTATAACAAAAACTAACCCTTTGTACAATTATTTTTATCAACTCTGGTAGAAAAATTTAAAAGTTTCCATTGTTTTGGCATTACTAAAAAAATTTATTAGATCATTTCTGTCATTGCCACGAGCCCGCCTGCAAAGTTTCAGATCGATTGGGTCACGGGAAAGGGGTTAAAATCGATCCAAAATTTTTTCGACAAGCAGACACTACGAGTTAATATAAAGGGAGTAAAAATTCACCAGCATCTAAAGCAAATAATGCTAAAATACCTAGTTGTTAATAAAAAGAAAACAATGTAAATTTAGCAAAAAAAAAAATTCGATCATATAACCGGAAACGCATGCATATAGGTATATAACCTAAGTGCATGCCGATCAGCAACCACAATGACCAAAAAGCAAACACCGAAATAAATCCGAAATAATAGAAAAGACGAAAACCAACCCAAAGAATTTGCTGAAATAATCTGGTATTAAGTTTAACAAATTATTTACTTTTTCCAATATTTTGTATACATTTATTATCATTACTCAAACCGAGGTGGAGGGTATCAAAGATTCGGCACAGCCGAATATAACACTCTTACTTGTTTTATATTAGTATATATTGGAAAGCTTTTTTCGAGTATTTTTTGACTTCAATATTGTTCACCTAAATATAATTGATATAAAAATTCTATTTCAAAAAATCTTGCTATTATAATTTGTATTACGTACTGCGGCCCACTCGACCTATTGAAGACAGCAGAATATTTTCAACTGACAGACAGACAGATAAACAGAGAGACGGATATAGCCAGATCCACGTCTCCTTATATAAGGATCAGCTATATACATATATGTATAGCATATGGGGTGGCTGGAATTTATTTTGATGAGTTACAAACGGGTTGACAAACTGATATATACGATCTGCACAGTAGTGTGGAGGGTATAAAAATATCAGCAAAAACTGTTATTAAGAAAATCGTTATAGATCCTCTTTAAGATAAGGAGTAAAAACTACAGCTAATATATTGCGAAAATGTGAACCATATATGGCCCCATTCTAATCCCCTATAAATGAGATTCGGCTGCTGAAAGAAGTTTTCTTATATCAGTGCATTCATTTCGTTATTAAAGGGTTAATAAATACAAATCTTATATTCCATTGAATTATTTTTTATGGAGCTGCATCCACGAAATGTATATGGGAACTATTACTTTTGCCGCATTATTTGATTTTCTTATTCGGTTTCCTGGCTTTAATATTTTATATATAAAAGAAATAAATTAAATTTCTTCACTTGCAGAAGATCGCGAGAATAATATATTTCTTTTCTTTACTGTATGTCGACCAAACTCAACTAAACTGGAAAAGTTCTAAGCAGTCACGTAACGTATGCTGACACAGTTTTTTACTTTTGCTACATGTAAAGAAGAAGTACGTACAATCCAAAGAGGTGACACGATACAAGTAGAAGTACATACGAGTATAACTACAACATCATCATTATGACCTTTATTCTATATATACTTGAAAAACGGCTAAAGGACTGAATATTTTTTCACGTTCTCGTCAGTAAAGAATTTCACTTAAAATATGTTTCACCCAAAATTTTTCGCTACACCTTAAAAAACATACGTATATATAATATAAGATGTGTATGGGCATCATCATTCTTTCCATGATGATGATGATACAAATCATGGCATACTTGTTATCAAGCTACATTTATTTAAAGTAAAGTAAAACCCTTTTCGATATTTTTTTCAAGAGTCAATTGACACCTCCCAATATTAGACTCATTTTCGCCAACTGTAATAGTCTCCTAAGGACAGCTTTCACTGTATAAACCTACTATATTTTTGATCCATGTAGCCAAGTTTCACCTTTGTAGCTTTCGTTTTTCTTTTACTTTTCTTTCAATGTATGTGTTTTTTCTCGGTTTAACTTCATTACTCATAATAGCTGCAATTCATGTACTGTATTATACAACACACTTTCTCACCCACTCATACACCTATACACCTTTGACATGCTATTGAAGTTTAAAATTGAAAGAATGAAAAATATTTGGAAGTGCACCCAGCAAAAATTTAATGAAAGAATTTAAATGGACTGTTTATATACCCTCCGCACTAATATGCAAATAATATATACTAGTTTATCAATCCATTTGTAATTCACCGAATATATTCCGGAGACCCAATAAACTATATAAGTTCTTGATCCATATTTTTTTATTTTTTTTATTATTTATTTAAAGTCCATGGAATTACAAATATCCTTACAGACTAATATATTTAGTGTATAAAATACATATAACAAATAAAATATTGACGATTTAATTACTCGATCTGTCTATATGTCTGTCTGTTTGTCTGCCTGTCTGTCTGTCAAAAACATTCTCCTGTCTGCAATAGGTCGAGTGGGTCGCACTACGTAGGCTTAAAATGTTGGTCATAATCTGCAGCAGTTTGCTATTAAATTTTATAATTTTTTTTTATCTATAATATTCATAGGCAAGGCGATTTCTGTGACCGATGTAAGTTTCACAGTTTTACCCCGATTTTGACAAAAAATTTATCATTTTAAAGGTATTTTCTTTAGCTGTTACCCAGATTTACAGATTTTCATCGTCTGGAATATTTTTTTGGAGTTATGATCGTTTAAAGTTGCTACTAACACATACATAAAATTATACAATGCTATGTGTGTGTTTATCAAATTTGTTAATGTGTTTGTGTTAATGTGTTGAGTTTGTTTTCTTCGTTTAGGGTCCTTATTGAATGAAAAAAAAATATAATCTCCTAGAATTTGCACTCGAATTTCGAGTGCTGGGATCTGCTAATTATTATTAATGCGGTACATTGTGTTCATCTCAGGAAAAAAGTGTTTTGGCATATTTGAATTAAATATTATTAAATTACAAGTATCAGGAAAGACTTGTGTGAGCAGTTTATTTTACATACGTCTAGTTTGATTGATAAACGATTTTGCTTTGTAATGCGTTGTGCGTTCAACTGAAACTCAGTTACTTGAAATAAATCACTAATCTCTTCAGAACAAGTCCCATCTATAAAACAGTGTTACACAACCCACATTCCGACGATGTTCTAACGAGTCGATAGATTTCGATATCCTACTGTCATTAATGAGGATCAACGCAACTCTGTTGTACATGGTTCAGTAACTCCAAAATAGACTTTGAAGCTTCTGCCTCTATATTGGAGTTGAATCCCATTTTCAGTCAGATTAGGTGATATAGTTTTTAAAGAGATCAGAAGGAGTGAAGTATATTTTGCGCCGTTTGAAAAAAAACCATGAGACTTGAATACTGCTTTCGACACTTGAAAAACCTGTTCGTTCCAACGGACATCGTATTGAATTCTCATGTCAAGAACATCAACCGTAGCCGATTCCCCAATAGCAACAAACAACATTAGGTTTTACGTGCATTAAAATAAACCATATTCGCTTTACCCTACTCAGATTTTGTTAGCAGGCCTTTTACCCCCAACCTAAAAATGCCTACAATAGAAGAAAATTAATGACAAATGTTGCTATCACCTCCGAAGGAGTAGATATGATTGAAGGTTTGACCAACAAGGTCATTTAGAAAGATAAGGAAAAGAGAGCGAGAAAGAACGGAACCTTAGCGACCCCATCAGAATTATTACAGATGTGTAAAGCGGTCTTTGAGGAAACTTGATATATATCAACAGAAGTTTATTTCGGCCCCAAATGCAATAACCTTTGATAAGCAACATACCATATGCCATCGAAGCCTTGGAAATATCTAGAGGCACCAATTTACTTTCACCCAAATTTTGAAGGGAACGACTATAATGCCCTCGTACAAAGCTTCTACGGAAGCCATACTGTCGATCATTAATAAGTGTGTTGGCCTCTAGATAGTTGAGAAGATGTTTTCTGGGATATTAGCCTCATCCTTTTGAGAGATTGGTTGGATTTTGGCAACCTGACAGCATGAGAGAAAGGCGAATGGCCAATGACGTAGCTAGCGTCGAAGAGCACCGTTTCAGCACCTGCGCCATCTGGTACCGGACATTTTTTTACAAAAAAAAAAAAATCCACTTGGTATTGTGGGTTTTCATAAAAAAAAGTAAAAAAGATATAATTACATTTAAATGCGCGTTTTGGCTTTTCTTAGCCAACAATTTTAGTTAAACTGGGATATCGATTTTCACGAGCCATGTTTTTTTTTTCAAAAATATCAATCAAAATGGGAGTGAAATCAATAAATAAAATGTTCTCGAAAACATCTCAATATTTTTGCTGCATTAAAAGTCTTGAAAAATCTAGAGTTTTTAACTTTCCTGTGATATAGAGATGGGTTGATAAAGCTCTCTTACAAATTTTAAAGATTTGAATACAAATCGCCCTCTCTTCGGTTCAAATCCATCGTATTGAAAAACATGACTTTGTTCGAATCATTTGTAATAATCAGAGTTCAGAAAAAAACACACACTGAATAAAAAAACTCGTACATATATGTAAACAAACAGAGCTCAGACCAACAACAAATATTTTTATTTTGATATCAATTATGTGTGTTTCTAAATTTTGTACGGTGCCGAACACAATCATGACTGTGTTTCGTTTTAATATTTCGTTATGTACACGAACACAATTCTATCACGTATTTTTCGTTTCGAGCACACATAAACTACACAGATTTGAGTGTAGCTTTATTTTAAGTTCGTGTTCTTGCACGTATACTGCTAAAAAAGCAGAACATGCTCTTGAATGCGTACATCCACTCTAACATCAAACTATCCAATCTATCTACTCGCGATCGAAAAAAAAAACGAAATTAAGTCATAAACAACATATAAAATTTCTCTGTTTTCTATTTTGTTACTATTTTTTTATTTTTATTTTTTTAATTATTATTATTATCTTTTTATTTTTTATGTAACTGCTAATGAATTAGTTTAGTTTTTTTTAAAGAAATTTGGTTGAAACAATTGTTGTCGTTATTATTGGGATAATGTTTTAATTTTTAGATGTACGTGTTCAACAATGTGTTCTGTTTTTTTTTAGCAGTACACGTACACGAACCTAAAATATAGCTACACACGAATCTGTGTGGTTTATGTGTGTTCGAAACAAAAAATACGTGATAGAAAAATGTTCGTGTAGATATCGAAATATTAAAACGAAACACAGTCATGATTGTGTTCGGCACCGTACAAAATTTAAAAACACACATAATTGATATGAAAATAAAAATATGTGTTGGCTACTTAAGAACAGAACATTGTGTGTTTGATGTGTGTATTTTCTAAACCTTGGTAAAAATTTAAAAAAGAAATATATCGCGTGTTGTTTATCACTCTTTTTGCTGGGTTCAAAAAGGATAAAACGAAACAAAAATCATATTTATAGGAATCTGAAACATTTAAGTGTTATCGTTACAATACGATACTTTTCTTACAGCCTTTGGTGTAAGCTTCGTACAAAGTTATGTCTGGCTGTCCGTCGTTTTTCATATATGAACTCTTTGAGTGAATGAAGTGTTTGAAAAAAAAAACACAGTACAAGAGCGAGTTTGCAATAGTATGAGTGTAAAGTGTATTAATAGAGTTAGTATATGCTTCTGTAGATGTGTGTAAATATACGGGAAAAGGTTTATTAATAGACCTCAAAATGTTTTACTGTTCTTATGTTTTTTGTCACTTTTCATTGATATTGTAGACGTATTTGTGGTTGTTTGAACTAATGACTTAAGTAATAACAGCTTGAGAGTGATATTTTTCAGTGAAGGTAAAATAAAGTAACAAGTACAGGAATAAGGGATTATTTTAAAACTTTGGAAGTCAAGATTTTTCAATGGTATTAACATAGAACTGTACACCATTTTTGACGTTGGTATGGGTCTTTATTTGAAGTCAAATTAAGCAAATATTTAAATTTTTAACCCTTCAACACTTCAGATTTTAATAAAATTAGGAGGAATCAGTGTTCCTGGCACTATATATATAGGAATATAAGTTAAAAAGTTTTATCTCACAAGATTTTAATTTAAAAATTTTGTTACAGTTTCTCGTCAATGAAAAATTATATAAAATAAGTAATGCAAATTTCAATTTATTTAAAAATTAGAAAATAGTTCTTAAAATATATTTTATAAGTTATTGCCTTTTGTACAAAAGGCATAATTAATTATCACTAATTAGTTATGTAAGAGGGTGACAAGGTACCGTTATCGGGCTTACTAGTTAGAAACTGTGTAAAAACTCCTAACAAAAACGTTAAAAAGCGGAAGTAAATAGACTATAACTAGCTAATAACCCAAAAAGTGGCCAACGTTTAAAAATGGTAAAAAATATTGAAAATATATACAAAATTAAGTATTTGTGTTTAAAGAGTTACTGACGAGTATTGGTGACTCGACCCGAAACAGCTGTATAACCCGTCCTGCAGAATATATAAAAAAGTTTTTTTTTATCCAAAATCCGTAAAAACTTTTTTTATTTAAATAATTTGTTTACTCAAAATTTTTTTCTCTAAATTTTTTACTCTAAATTTTTAACCAAAAAATTTTTTTGGTTCCAAAATCTTCTCAAAATTTTATATTGAAAAAACTTTTTTATAGGCAAAAAATTTTTTTCACTGATTGTATTGAAAATACCAAGGTTCAGAAAATACACACATGAAACACACAATGTTCTGTTCAAAAGCAGCCATCACATATCTTTATTTTCATATCAAGTATGTGCGTTTCTAAATTTTCTACGGTGCCCAACACAATCATGTTCGTTTTAATATTTCGTTATTTACACGAACATGTTTCTATCACGTACTTTTTGTTTCGATCACACATAAACCACACAGATTTGAGTGTTGCTTTATTTGAAGTTCGTGTTCTGGTACGTGTACTGAAAAAAAAACTGAACATGTACAATAAACAGGTTCGAGTTCAGTTATATTTTAAGTCGTGTTCTGGCTCGTGTACTAAAAAAAAAAAATAGAACGTGTACAATAAACAGGTTCGAGTTCAGATATATTCTAAGTCATGTTCTGGCTCGTGTACTAAGAAAAAATAGAACATGTACAATAAACAGGTCCGAGTTCAGTTATATTTTAAATTCGTGTTCTGGTTCTTGTACTGCGAAAAATTGAAACATCAATTCGCGATCTGATACACCCCGATAAAAACGACGACAATTGTTTCAACTAAATTTATTAAAATTTTATTGACCCTTTTTTATGACTTACGTTGCAAATTGATTACAATTGTTTTTTTGTGTCTAAAGTTATTTGTTACCAAAAAAAAAAAAATATGTTTGCAAAAGATCCTAACAACCAACAAGTGTGTCTTTTATGCCGCAAAATTGGGTTTTTCGTCTATGACACTAATTGGTTGCGAAAATAGGGGTGGTAATGCAAAAAAAACCTAACAACCAATAAGTGTAACTTTTATGATGCTAAATAGTTTTTGTGTCTTAAGTATTTTATTACCATATATTATTAAAACAAAAACCAGTCAATAAAAACAATTGTAAATAATTCCAACGTAAATCACAAAAAATGGCCAATAAAATTTTAAAATATTTGACAATTGTAAACAATTTGCAACGAAGTCATAAAAAAGGGTCAATAAAATTTTAATAAATTTGGTTGAAACAATTGTTGTCGTTTTTATCGGGGTGTATCAGATCGCGAATTGATGTTTCAATTTTTCGTAGTACAAGAACCAGAACACGAATTTAAAATATAACTGAACTCGAACCTGTTTATTGTACATGTTCTATTTTTTTTTAGTACATGAGCCAGAACACGACTTAAAATATAACTGAACTCGAACCTGTTTATTGTACATGTTCTATATTTTTTAGTACATGAGCCAGAACACGACTTAAAATATAACTGAACTCGAACCTGTTTATTGTACATGTTCTGTTTTTTTTTCAGTACACGTACCAGAATATGAACTTCAAATAAAGCAACATTCGAATCTGTGTGGTTTATGTGTGATCGAAACAAAAAGTATGTGATAGAAAAATGTTCGTGTAAATAACGAAATATTAAAACGAACACAGTCATGATTGTGTTGGGCACCGTAGAAAATTTAGAAACGCACATAATTGATATGAAAATAAAGATATGTGTTGGCTGCTTTTAAATAGAACATTGTGTGTTTCATGTGTGTATTTTCTGAACCTTGGTAAAAACTTCTAACAAAGACGTTAAAAAGAGGAAGTAAATAGACTATAACTAGTTAAAAACCCAAAAAGTGGCCAAAGTTTAAAAATGGTAAAAAATATTCAAAATATATGCAAAAATAAGTATTTGTGATGAGTTACTGATGAGTATTGGGGACTCGACCGGAAACAGCTGTATAACCCGTCCTGCAGAATATATATAATTTTTGAAATAAATGTGCTAAAGTTTTTGCTTTAGTAAAAGTAAAAAAAAAGCATTTGATTTTGAGCTTGATTAATCATTAACTCTCCGTCTAGAAACACTTCTGGTACCCTTAAACGCATGACAAGGTCCGTAGGGACCTATTTTTGTTGATATGACATTTTTTATGAAAAAGACATTTTAAAATTTTTGTTTTGTTATTTGATTATTGTTTATTTATTAAAGTGTTGATAAATAAATTAAAATATTTTTATTTTTTTTTTATACTAACATAATTAATTTTTATGAATTTTATTATGAAAATTTAGTTTTACAATGAATAAAACTTAAAAAAACTATTGTTGCGATGGTTGTTCCTCATTTTGAGGGCATGTTAAGCACCGATGCATTAATCTTGAATGCTCTGCACAAACTGCATTGTTGCAGGAACAGCAATAGGCCCTTGTTTTGCGTTGACGACAGTACTCCGAACGGCATAGTCGACATGATGGCCTGTTTGTCCTCAGCGCAAACGACGGTGCAGCTGCTTCTGTTGGTCTTGGTACTATCTAGAATGAAAAAATATATATAATCATTCTGCTTTTGACCTTTAGAATTCTTAATTCTTACCTTGACATCAAATTCCTCCATTGCATTCCGTATCCTTGGATACGGGAACGTTCTTCAATGTTTGGTAATGCCAATTGCTTAGTAAGCATAAGGATGAATGAGCGCCGTCTGTCACTTCTCTTCACTGGCTTCATCTCGTTGAATATTATGAATGCAGCTAATGCAGCGATGTCGAGCATATTGTAAAACGTGGCAAGCGGCCAGCGCTTTGTTGAGCGCTTGCATGTATAGGTACAAAGCATCTGGTCCATAATATCAACGCCGGATTTGTTGGCATTGTAATCAAAAATGGCTAAGGGCTTCTTCTTTTCAGCTTTCATGTTCACATCGCAAGTGAAATGTTGTGTAGATAGCAAAATTAGTGATTTATTCTTCCTGGGCACATATGAGCATAGTGCTATATCGCCTTCGTTGAACCCAAACAATGTGCTGTTGATTGGCCGCGTATGATTTTTATATAACTGCCGTGGCACAAATGTTTTGTTAGAGCGTACTCTTCCAACATATTCAGTTTTCTTTCTTATCAAAATACGCGCCAAGTTCAATGTACTGAAGAAATTGTCAGCATAAATTGTGCGGCCAGAATATTTATCCTCAAGAGTAAGTACAACGTTCTGCCCTTGATTTATTTCACGCTCCTGGTCAGGGAGTTTACCAGAATAAATCATTCCTTTGACAGGATAGAATGATTTTGGGTCACACAACCACCACACCTTTATACCATACTTGGCTGGCTTCGAAGGAATATAGTTATTGTGTGAAGCGGGTACGGCCTCTGTATGGGAATAACTGCTCATCAACTGTAAGTGCATCATGCTACGACGCATCATCGTGCTATGACGCACCACCATTTCAGCAATTTCAATGCTTGATTCTGCCATATTATTTTATCGCTTTTAGTTTCCTTCGTACAATCACTTTGAAATTTCAAACAAGATGTTGAGTCTTCAGTGTCTAAGCTGTGTATGATTTAGTTTACGAAACTAGAGCCACTTTTATACCCTTTCCGTTGCCTACTTGTGTTCTAGCTTGAACATCCGCGTATATGTACAAATAGGGATTAGTATTAGCAGGTAATAAAACAAATGGTGCATGCGAGGAACACGTTTGAAATGTGTTCAAACAATAAAACAGCTAAAAAGAAGCCAAAATAAAGTTTATGTCTTAATGATTTCTTGTAATTTCAGTACAAGGTCCCTACGGACCTTGTCATGCGTTCCCGTACTACTCACCTTTAAACCTCAATAAAAACTAAACTATTGGGCGTATCACCTTGAATTTTCTTTTAAACGATTTTTGACAAAATTCTCTTGGAAAACAGGGCAACTTTTGGGGTACCTTGTCCTGGCCGAAATAGGAGTAATTTCAGTTTGAAAATGAAAAAGGTCCCCAGGGACCTTCTCGCTAACCGAAGGGTTAAATAGTTACTGATGAGTATTGGTGACTCGACCCGAAACAGCTATATAAGCCGTCCTGCAGAATATCTACAATTTTTGAAATAAATGTGCTAAAGTGTTTGCTTTAGTAAAAGTAAAAAAAAAGCATTTTATTTTGGACTTGATTAATTATTAAAATTATAAGATTTCTATGTTTGTTAGTTTTAGTCATTTTTCAGACATATTGCAATTAATGCAAATTTTAATTTTGTTTAAATGGTGCTTGGTAAAGAAGAAGAAAGCATATATTTCAAAAATTCATAACTGCACTGTATTCTTAATCGGACCGGTTTCTGGCATTTCAGCCTTCATCAGCGATTTATTGAACATTGTGATAATTGTTATGTTTTAATTGAATAGATTGTTTCTATATGAAAATTTTTTTCTACTTAGGGCGGCCGTGAGGTTTTTGAACCATGAACCTTCACATACACTCGTACTTGCACTTTCTATTTTTCTTTTATAAATAAATAAAATTTGTCCAAAAAAAGTTTTTTACCCAATATCCGTAAAATCTTTTTTTATTGAAAAAATTTGTTTACCCAAAATTTTTTTCTCTAAATATTTTACTCTAAATTTTTAACTAAAAAATTTTTTTGGTTCCAAAATCTTCTAAAAATTTTATATTGAAAAAACTTTTTTATAGGCAAAAAATTTTTTTCACTGATTGTATTGAAAATACACAAAAAAAATTTTGGAATATAAAAGGTTTCAAAAGATCTGCTGAAAAAAATGGTGAAAAAAAATTTGTTTTAAATAAAAAAAAAAAAAAAACTATCACGTTGACTAAACACAAAGTTTTTTTTGGATAAAAAATACTAGAAATATTTTTTTGTAAATGAAGAATTATACAATGAAAGGTTTTTTGATTACCTGCTTCTATTGAAAATACGTGGCATAATTTTTGCTGCAAAAACGAAATAAAGGTTAATAAATAAATATTTGGTCCAGCAAGTTTTTTTAGTTATAATTTTTTAATCTAGAATATTCCTGGGTAAGAAAAAGTAATCAATTAAAAAAAATTTTTTCACCAAAATTTTATTCATAATTTTTTTTTTTTTTCACCAGATCTTCTTATACCCTATACCATTATGTGGTTTGGGTATAATGACTTTGTGCTGCTGTTTATAACAACCAAAAATATTTGACCTGGACCCATCTTTTATTATACCGATCGGCTCAGAATCACTTTCTGAGTCGTTTTAGCGATGTCCGTCCGTTCGTCCGTCCGTCCCACAGTGGACCATTTGACGAGAAGGCGGTCAAAAATCTATAACTTTTGATTGGATTGGAATTTTGATATGCGTTTTTTTTTGTTTGGTAGGTGAGACTTTAGCCTTTAAGTTCCGCTTTAAAACGTGATTCTCGATTGAAAATAGAAAAAGTTACGGAGGGTTTAAAATACATTTTCATTTGTAGTTGAATTTTAGTTAAAGGTAAAAAGGTAAAAAAGGTTTTTTTTAATATAATGTCTTATTTTTTCAGTTAATTTACAACTAATACTTTTTAGCAATTTTTTAAGTTAATTTTTTCAGAAAATGCCCAACTTTGGCCACCATAAACTTTCTAGTCCTAATGTGCACAAGGGCCAAAGGTTGTTTTTTTTTGAAAGATCCCGAGTTAAAATATAATTTATTAAGCAGCGAACGTAAAAGTTACCTTATATTGGTGCAAGATAGAGAAGTTTCAATGAAAAACTCGTATGTTTTTGCTTTAGTTAAATTTTTTTTTATTGTCTTTTTAAATATTTCTATATCAATTTTTATGGTAAATTTATGAAATATAACAATTTTTATTGTAAATTTACAAAATATATAAATTTTTAAATCAAGAAAATTTTTGAACTATATAAAAAAAAGTGTAACTTATTGTTAGTGTAATGAAAAAGTACTTAAAATCAACCAATTTTAGTAAAAATTTCTTCTAAATAGCCTTGATTTTCATCTTCTAGAAGTTGTTTAGCTTCTTCGTCTAATTCAATAGAGGTAGTTTTCCATTTTTGACAAATGGTGGACATATATGGATCTGAAGTGCACAACAAAATAGTGATAAGGTCTTCATTAGTATAACATATGGACATTTTCCTTGTGTTGTGCTCGCGAAAGAATCTGTAGTCTTTGTTCCTTTTTTCTTGCGCTTCTTCAGAGAGATCTCCTATTGGTAGCATATTGTTTTGAATTATTTGTTCCCCATGGTACAAAATTTTATGAACTGTGGATGGCATATATCTCCAAGAGTATTTTTCATTATAAAGTATAGCTGTTTTATTGGCGTACTCTCCAAATTTTTTTGCATTTATCTTTCTGCTGCATGCTAGAATTTGTAATATGATTTTGAATCGTCTTATTAATTCGTGATCTACACCTGTGATAGATGCCGCAGTTTCCGGATCGGCAAAAATCTCCTTGCAGTATTTCCATCATTTGTGTTTCCTTCCTCTTGTTTTGGTTGGTCGATTACGAGGCCTAGCTGTAGATATTTTTGTTGAATTTGTTTTTTTTTGCTTTCTTTTTTCTTCATTTTCTTTGTTTTTTCTCACTGTTTCGCCTAACGGACCAAATTCCAAATCATAACCCATTTTGAGAGTATGCTCCATGAAAAGTATTCTAGCATGAAGAGGGGACATTCCAAATTCGTAGGCTTCCTTAAAACTATCGTCTTCTGGTGGGGGTTGGCTTAATTGACTTGATGTCTTTTGGCATATAATGCAGCTTGACGTTGACTTTGTTCCAGTTAAAGCTTGTGCAACTTTTCCATCAATCATTGTGAGACACATTTTAAAATGTACTTCAATGTCTTGGTCATCAAATTTAAATATTACTGGTTGAAGTTCCTTAATCTGATCTTTTATTTTTTGAACTTCTTCAGTTATGACATCTTTGGTTTCCTTTTTGAATGCAAATTTTATTGGTCTGCAATACTTTGTTGAAGAAGGAATTTCATTTTTCCATATATCAATTTCTATTGTTCTACTAGTTAACGGCTCTAAGACGCTATAACTTTTTGTTAAGCGCAATGGAACGAAAGATACCATAATAAATTAGAATCTGCTGAATTTTCGGCATTAAATTGCTTGTATTGTTTTTGACCAGAGGATCCATCACATCCCCATTTAGAAATTAAAGTAATGCTGCCATTACCAATTTTTTTTAAATGATCAGTATCAAGCGTATTTAGCAATCGTTCTTCAGTATGTTCAAGGAAATCTTGGAATTTTATTTCTGCTGATGTTGAAGTGACACTAATAGCAGATTGTGAAGGTAAGCATTCTTTTTTGGTAGAAACTAAATCTCGATACTCTGGAAAAATCCCACAATTCTTTTCATTGGTTCGCTTCCGCAATTCCTTATATTGATTTTTGGTCAATTTCAAATCCAAAAATAGGGCGAACGCTTCTTCCGGTGTAAATTTCTTATTTCCAATTGGTGTAGGAATGCTTTTTAAAATCCTCTTTGTGCGCCTTGGGCTCGCTTCTACTATGTTTTCAATTATTTCAATTTTATTTTTTTTATTTTGTGTTGGTTGAATTTGGTGCAAAAATGAATCCTGAATAATTCTTTGAGAAATTTCTTCATTGATATTCTCCAGCATGTGCCTTCGAGATCTTTCACTACATCCGTCAATTGGTTTTGCTGGTCGACCCTTTTTTCCACTTTCGTTGGCAGTTGTAGATGAACTCTCAAAAATAAGTTCCTTTATTAACCAGTCTTGGTAACGTTTGTACATCTTTGCCTTGCTATGAGAGCATTCAATGTACCGTCTTTTCAAATTCGATGCAAAATTAGTAATTTTTCCTTTGTGCATTTCAATGTCTTCTAGATTACAATTCTTAAAGAAGTCGTTGCTCACTATGTGCAAAATTACATCGTCTACATTATTTCGTTGAAAATAAATATCTGCCAGATCTCTGTAACAGTACTTAGCCATTGCACAAATTGTGATGAATAATAATTGTGGAAACATTATTATAAATACTCTTTCTTGCAATTATGTAAAATAAATATTTTTATCTTTTATTACCACTTTTAGAAGCATAAAAAACCCACACCCTAACCCCTTTTAAAAGGTGAAGCATACCATTTACCATTTACCTGTTATTTAAATTGTTTCCCATTTTGTCAGTTATTTAAACTTTATAACTCTAATTCAGACTATTAATGTTTTTGAAAGATACCTATGTAAATCTACCTGTAACAATTAAGCGCATTATATCTCAACCCTTTTTATAAGTATATAACAACTCCTGACAATGCAAAAAATACACCGCGTTGCACCGGTACGACCAACTTTTGTATTCATAACACTCATACGGACGGACGGACATCGTTTAATCGACTCAGAAAGTGTTTTTGAGTCGATCCATATAATAAAAGATGGACAAAGGTCCAATATTTTTGGCAGTAACAAACATCACCTCAAACTTAATATATCCTAACCACATAGTGGACAACTTTTGTATTCATAAATTTTGCAGAAAATATCTAACCTTGGGTCAGAAAAATTGTTCTGGTGCACACGGACGGAAACTGGCAGGAGTATAATGGGGTGTAAGAGTATAGGGGAGGGTTCGGACTATAGAAGAGTGCAAGATTTTTTCTGACTGCTTATGACCGGCAGGAGTTATGCTCTCTTAACTAGGAGATTTTCGCAAAATTTGGACCTTTTTTAAAAATTTTTTTTTTTTTTAAATTTTGGAATGACTCAGTGATTTTAGTATGGAACCCAAAAAATTATACAAAATTTATTTCACTTGAAAATCTTTGAAACCAAAAAAGTTACAGTCATTCAAAAATAAAAATTTACAAAGAAATTTTTAATTTTAGCAAAATACTGAGAAAGCCCATTTTCGAAGAACCTGTTCGCTGTGATATAGTTGAGATAGAGTCGCAATTTTTGGCTCCCGAGGTTTACTAGTATTTACTTTCAAATGAATAACATAACTTTAAAATCGGTAACAAAAAAAAAAAAAATGATTTTTGGCCGCCTTCTCAAAATATGGTCCACTGTGCGTCCGTCCGTCCGTCTGTGTGTCCATGTAAACCTTGTTATCAAGCTACAGGTCGCAAATATAAATATATTTTGATAAAATTTTGTAGACAAGCTTCTATCGGCCACAGAATGAACGCTGTTTAAATTGGTGAAAATCGGTCCATGTTCAAACCTAGTCCCCATACAAATGACCTCTATGAAATCGACATAAATTGCCATAAGATCCAAATTATCATATAGATCTTAATAAAATTGGGTTTGTATGTGTTTATTGCACCCATTAATCAGTAGTCCAAATATAATCCCTATTGGACAATCCTTAGTCATAGGCCCCATATAGAGCTGCTTCCCCATCTTCACTAGCAAAAGACAAAAATATTGCACAGATTTTTCTCACATTTGGTTTGTGTATATTTTTTCAAAATATAAGTGACTTTGCCAAATATGGTCAGGATCGGTCAATTTTTTACCTCGTCCACATATAAATATAGCACCCGATATGAACTTTTTCATATCTGCAGCCAAAAAAATTAATAACAATGCGACTCAGATTTGGTTTTCGCTTATTTTCTATATCCAGTTAGTTGGATCGAAGAGATAGGGTTTCTAAACCATAATATAGGGTATCGTATGGTCGGTCTAGACCGACTATAATTTTCTTACTTGTTTAACCTTTAGATGAATTGAAATCGGATACCCAGGGTTGAAGGTTTTAAAATCACATAGGCGTTTTATAACATTTGAAGTATTTTTGAAAAAATAAATTTTCAATTAAAAATATCAGTAAATAAGTTCGTGACAGCGAATCTTTGGAGGCGTCATGAAAAAAAGTTGTTGAGCGGTGAACTTCATAACTTGTTACCGGATTATCTGAAAAAAAAAAATCTAAATATGTTTACAAGGTGATATGTTTGCCTTGTAGTCAGAGGGTGTTTTTTAGATTGTTTTATTTTTTAATATTTTATTGGTGAATTTGTTGTTAAAAAATGGAAACAAATTGTAAAAAAAAAACTCCCCCTGATTACCTGTTGATTTATGATGTTTACGATAAAGGACTTGATTATAAATTTCCAATAAGAAATAATAAAAACTCTGAGCCTTTTGTGTAAGAAATATTCACAGACTTTTTAGGGGAACATATGTTTACATTTTAATTTTTTATTTAGTTATTGAAAAAGTTTTGCCAAACTTTTCATTTTACTTAATTGCTTGAAAATTATAAATTCAGTTCTCTTTTGATGAACAGTCATTGTGTTGGCAACATCTTAATTCTGTTTACTTTTTTTTAAACCTTTTCAATCCATTTCATTACATACGAGCTAGTATAATCTAATAAACTAAACATTTTTTAGCCATAATAAAAAACAAGTCATAAAATTAAATCTTCGATTAACAATAAGAACGAGAAAATAAAAAATAAAACTTTGTAGCGATAATTTTGAAAAAACAGCTAAAGTAAAAGCTCCGCGAACTCACAAATTAAATAACCAAAAAGATTATAGTTAACAAACTAAAACAGTTATAATCCAAAGGCTATTCCCTGAGATGATCGGGTATAATAGCTTTTACTGTTTTCACAATTTGTTTGTTTGTGTATAGATTGTGCGCCTTGTTTTGTTCAAATACAATAAAACTCAATTTCCTAAATTTTATTTAACCTTCAATAGATCGAAATTGAGAATTGAAGCGTATAAAAAAAACTAAATAATATTTTATTTATTTTTTTTTAATATAATTTTAAATTCATAATAATAAAAAAAAACAGATTTCATTATTGTGTGAAGCTGACCATTTTTATGACTGTTTTTCTCTATGTCAGACCTTAACAATCATAATTTTATGATTTTTTCTCTGCTGATGTCGTTGATATGACTTCTTTTTGTTGCTGCCTTAGATATTTGTTGATTAAATAGATTTCATTGGCTTTTGCTTAAGTAAGTAGTAGTACACTGCAGAGTATAAAAGTAGTTAATTGTTTGAATATTTTTTAGAAATTGAAAGACATTTCAATGAGGTCATATTTTTGATGTAGGTTTTTTGAGAATGTTTGTAGAAATCGCAAGTTCTCAGACCGCTTTTTGTGTAGAAAGCAAGAAATTGAAAATTGTCTGAATTTTGTTAAATAATTTGAAAGAAATTACAGATTGTACGATAATGCGATGGAGACCAGGGGACAAATCACCGCATTCTATATCGAATAAAATCAATCTAAATACCATATTTTGGTTTACTATTTTAAGAAGGTGAACTAACGTCAGCTCTTGTTTCACGTCTACCTTTAACTAGGGGACATAATTCGTTAACTGTGAGAGAGCAAAATTATTCCTAGTGCTTTATTTTGCAAAATAAAAAAATTAATTTCGATCGAAAAAATTCGATCGCAGGTCCAAATTAGTTTTTTTTTGATAGTTTAACAGAAAATTTACGTAATTCTTTGGCAACTCTGATTATTGGTAGTCATTATTGTTGTTGTTGTTATTGTTGCTATTGTGAAAAATGATGCTAAAACCTGTTTTCATGTTGTGGGTTGTTTGTTATTCATTCGTTCGTTCATTCATTTGTGGTGTTCGGTTGTTTCATGCTTGATTTTCTTTATTTTCCAATGTTTTTTTTTTAAGATTTCAGTGCAAAGACTGTTTTCGTGTGATTTCAGGATAAATTTTTCGGGTTTTCGTTTAATGTATATGATGGCGCCTATTTTAGTAGTAGTTTGGCGCGTCTTAATAACGCCAAAATAACCATAACAGAAAAGAAAAAAAAAATAATATAAATAAATATTTAACAATAAAAATAAACATGTAAACACATGTACTTTAGTACATACATAACTATGTACATATGAAACCAATTAAATGTTCTTTTAATAACTTGTTCTTCTAAGAACATTTTCTTGTAAGCTCATTAAAAACCGAGATATACATATAGGGGAAAGAAGTAATATGCTATAAATTTAGATTTAGGTGAAAATAAATATTAAGACACATGTATGTTCTTCGTATTCAAAGCGGATGGAAGTTAAATTAAATAAATAATTTATATCCAAATCGAAAAACAAACAAGCTAAATATTTTGTAAAATATGTTCATAATGACAAATTTTGGAAACATATACTCAGCCCAGCGATGCCAAATTTTTCGAAGCAAAAAGCGAATAACAGTGTCCCAATGAAACGAAAGACACTAAAATGCGCTGTAGTAAAATTATTTTTATTAATTGAAGAAAAAAGTTATATGTTAATTGTTCATTTTACATAATTTTGTATTTAATACTAGTAGTAGTAGTAGTATTTATTTTATTTTCAGCAATATATATAAAATAATTACAAAATAAAATAAAAGTTAAAAATAAAATAAAAGGTAAAAATAACCATATGCGACTCTGACTATCGTCGTCAGCCGCTTATAATATAAAAATTTAATTTCCTAATCGAGATAAATGTTTTTATGTATTAAACTCTGTTATCAAAAAGTTTCTGTAATTTATACATGTTTTTATATAATTTGCTAAGAGATTCCAATATGTATTTACACCATTCAATATATTTAAGATTTCGTCTTCTGTAAGGTAAGCTTTACTGAATTATATAATTCTGAATTCTTTTAGCGTTTTACAACGACCAAGAAAATGTTCTATATTTTCAATTTCCATTGAATTACATAAAGAGCATAATTTAGACAAATTCGTTTCAAAGCGGTTACCATTTAATTTTATCAAATCACTTTGTGCTTTAAAAATCCAAGTTATATTTTCTAGTTTAATTTCATTAGATATGTATTTATTCCCTGCAATTGCATTTAGTTTTGAATATATCCTGGTTGTTAGAGCCTTTTTGTTGCAAATTTGCTCTTGATATTTTGACTTCAAGGAGATTAAAAGGTTTTTTCTATTGTTATTCCATTGTTGTTTATTAATGTTCGCTTCTGTCCAATTAATTTCAAATTCTAATCCGAGCTTGTTAAGTTCAATTACCCAAAGCAGATTTTTTTGAATCAATAGTTTAGAAAATTGATAAGGCAACCGATTTTCTCCGTAATCAAACAGGGTTTTGTTGATATATCTCATATGTAGATCTAAGGTGTCTAAATGACCATTTTCCATACCGGTTTCGGATAATAACACATAAGTTGGTGTGAAGCTTGGGAGCCGCAAGATTTTCTTTATAAAATATATTTGTAGCTTATCAACATACTCAAAATTTGTAAACCCCCATATTTGGGCTGCATACGATTGCACTGACCTGCATACTGCAAGGAATAATTTCCATTTAGAAGCAATTGATATTGTGCTTTTATTTAAAAAGTTTTGCCATGTTAAGTTGATACTATTTTTTGCTGCTATGTTTCTTTGTTCAATATGCTTCGTAAATACCATTTTTGGTGTAAGCCAAACTCCTAGGTAACAGTATTCTGAAACTATTTTGATTTCTTGGCTATTAAAATACCATTTTTCTTTACTAGACAATCTTCCCCCCTTTTCTGAAAACCATAATTTCTGACTTATCCAAGTTTACTTCAACATTCCATGTTTTACAATAGTCTTCAAGTTTTTGGATCATTTTCTGCAGCACTTTTACATCATCTGCTAAAATCACTATGTCGTCTGCATATAATAACAATCTTATGTTAATGTTTTCAACGTATATTCCACCTTCTAAGCAATCATGCAAATCATTAAGGTATAAGGCAAATAGTAAAGGTGATAGCAAACACCCCTGCTTTACACCACTTTCTGTAGCAAATGACTTTGATAGCTCACTACCTGTCCAAACTGATGTCCGCGTTTTTTCATAGATACATTCTATAAACTTAACAACTTTTGATGAGGCACCCAATGTATGCAACTTATAAACTAAAGCATTTCTTGACACTTTATCAAATGCTGCTTTGAAATCTACGAAAAAGGCATATGTTTTCTTTTTATTCGCAAAATTCAGATGCACTATAGATGTTAAATTATATATATTATCTGCTGTAGAATAGTTTTTACGAAATCCTGCTTGGAATTCATTCATAATGTTGTTACGTTCAACCCAATTCGAGAGTCTTTCATTTATTAATCCCATCATAAGTTTCGGCAAACCGTTCATAAATGATATACCACGATAATTATTTGGTAATGAAGTATCGCCTTTTTTATAGATTGGATAAGATAAGATAAGATAAGATAAGGAAGGCTAAACGCACTGCGACCAATTTGATCTTTTGTGCAGCCCATGGTTGTCCTAAAGATTAAGGCTTCTTATGAAGCCAATTACCCTATTTGGCATTAGTTTCCATATGTCCCGGGGGGATACAATGTATCCTCCAAGTGCAAGGATTCTCTTACCACTTAGTCTTGGACATTCACAGAGAATATGTTCTGCTGTTTCCACCTCCTGCTCGCAGAACCTACATGTGTCTATAGCAGATTGTCCTTTCATTCGTAGATGATATCTAAGATTGCAGTGTCCTGTAAAGAATCCCGTTAAGGTCCTTAAGTCCTTTTTATCAAGGGCAAGTAGTCTTTCCGATTGAACACTGGATGGAGTTATGAATCTCTTGGCCTGCCGTTGACCTGGACTTTTGTCCCAGTGTTCGGCAATTTGTGATTTTCTCCACTCCCTCATTTTTTCCTTTGTGTGTCCCATTGGAACACCACAGAAAGGTTCCGGACCGATGAAAGGACGACGGGCCCCTCGATTGGCTAGGCAATCGGCCCTTTCGTTCCCTGCATGTCCTTCATGTCCCGGAATCCAGCATAGAGTTAATTTGTTGCATCTACCTAATTCGTTTAGCTTTTCGATGCACTCCCGCACCAGTTTGGACGTCACTTTGTAGGCCATTATTGCCTTAAGTGCAGCCTGACTGTCGGATAGTATATAAATGAGTGCCCTTTTTGTCTTTCTTCTGAGACATTCAGTCACGCATGTAAGAATAGCGAAGACCTCCGCTTGGAAAATGGATGGGTATTTACCCATGGATAAGGCACGTTGAAAGTTGGTACCAAATATGCCCGCGCCCGTGTCCCCATTTGTTTGTTTTGAGCCATCTGTGAACCACACATGAGAACCTTGCTCTGGTTCCCAGGTCCCACTGGTCCATGTGCTCCGCTCCAATATCATGGTTTCAAATTCCCTGATGAATATATTTTTTGGTAACGTTCTGTCCGTGACTCTTGCCACCGGGTCATGGATGAAGAGCCTCGCGACTCTCATGTGACCCGTTAGGTCACCGTCCTTCATGCTACCAAAATCCTGAAGTCGTACGGCACTCATGCACGCATCTTCAATGATCGAAATATGAAGTGGTGTAATGTTAAGCATGATGCCGATAGCATCTGTTGGGCACGTTCTGTTCGCCCCTGTGATACCAATACAGGCAATGCGGTACACCTTGTTCAGGATTGCTTTTGCTTTGGTTTGCTCAACCTTCGGCCACCATGCAAGGGCCGAGTAGGTAATTATTGGTTTCACAATAGTTTCAAACGACCAGTAGATCATGTGGGGCTTTAAGCCCCATGTTCTACCAAATAGCCTTTGACAGGCGTATAAAGCCCTGGTGGCCTTTTTGGTAATTTGATCTAAGTGGCCGTTCCATGTGAGGGATTTATCCAGGGTGACCCCAAGATATTTGACCTCGTCCGAGAACCCTATTTTCAAGCCATTCAGACTTGGTTCCATAAGGTTGCATCTTCTTCGTTTAGTGAAGGGTATCAGTATGGTTTTTGATGGGTTCATAGATAGCCCCTTTCTCTGACACCAATTGAGGGTATAATTCAGAGCCTGTTGCATACGTTCCGATATTGTCCTCTCGTCAAATCCGGAGACAGAGATAACAAGATCATCTGCGTAGCCCAAGGCCCTGAATCCTAACTCATTAAGTTCCTCCAGCAGCTCATCTATGACCAAGGTCCAAAGCAGTGGCGATAGAACGCCTCCCTGAGGACAGCCCCTAGTGGCACTTATGGTCCTAAATGTGCTGCCTATATTCAGTGTGATGACCCTAGAGTTGAGCATCTCTAGCGTCCAGTTAATTATGATTGGAGAAATATCCTTTCTCAACATGGCCTCTTCAATTGCCCTATATGACGTATTATCGAAGGCGCCTTGTATATCAATGAAGGCACAGAGAGATATTTGTTTGGCATCGAATGCCTTTTCTATCATTGTGACAACATTATGGACAGCTGATCCTGTGGATTTACCCTGTTGGTACGCAAACTGTAGTTCGTGAATAGGTTTGCGTGCCAGGTAAGTGTCCCTGATATGATGGTCCAGAACTTTTTCCATTGTTTTTAGGAAAAAAGAACTTAGACTAATCGGTCTATACGATTTAGGTAACTGTTCAGATTTTCTGCCTACCTTGGGTATAAATACTACCTTTACTTCTCTCCATGTCGATGGCACAAAGCCATGTAGAAGACAAGATTTAAAAAGTCTAGTCAGTTGTGGGATGATGATATCCATCCCTTCCTGTAGTAGACATGGATATATACCGTCCGGCCCAAGCGATTTTAGTGGAGAGAAACCATTTATCGCCCATTTAACCCGGTTCTTCTGAAAAATGTTGTCCGCCAAACGTATGTTCCCTTTAGTCAGGGAGAGTATCCCGATGACTGGTGGGGACCTGTTAATGGGGACACATCCTGGAAAGTGTGTTTCCAATAGAAGTTCACAGGTTTCTTCCGGAGATTCAGTGTATGAACCATTTGGTCTCTTTAAAGTACATAGACCATTTGTGTGATCCTGAGGGAGGGCCTTTTGAAGTCGCACAGCTTCCGGAAGGTCATTGATCTTCTCACAGTAGCTCTGCCACGTGGTCCTTTTGGATTTGCGTAGTGTCTTGTTGTATTCAGTGAGGGCTATTTTATAGGCGTTCCAGTCACCATTAATTTTAGCCTTGTTGAATAATCTTCGAGCGTTACGTTTGAGCCCTTCTAGTCCATCATTCTACCATGGAACATCTCTTCTAGTCCTCCTGGTCTTTAATGGACAGCTCTCTGTGTACGCTGATGATATGTTTGATTGTAATTCAGATGCTTCATAATCAATTACCCTAGTGCTTTCTATTAGCCCTTCCGAATAATTAGCATTGTTACCTAAATGGTATCGAAATTTATCCCAGTTAGTCTTTTTAGGATTACGATAGTGTTGATCAGTGTTCATAGAACTGACTATGTCAAAAACTATATGTTGATGATCTGACATAGAGAGTTCACTAGAAACATGCCAGTTTGAGATGGCGAAAGATAGATTAGAACTAGTCAAAGTAAGATCTAAAACCTCTGTTCTGATTGAGTTCCTAAATGTCGGTTCGTCACCCCTGTTTGCAATACTTAAATTATATTTACAGATAAATTCAAGAAGAGACTCACCACGTTTGTTAACATTACCACTTCCCCAGGTTGTATGATGGGCATTGGCATCGCAGCATATGATGCAACTGAGGCTACGTGCCTGGCAATATTCCACGAGGGCCGTCACTTCTGTGGTGGGTGCTGTTTCCGCCTCGCCCGGTAAATAGGCAGAGGCCAGCACTACCTCATGTTCGCCAGCAAGAGAGGGCACTTCAGCCCGGATGGCGACCAGATCACCTGAGACGAATTCTGAAATTGGAAGAAAAGTTATACCACTTCTAATAATCAGGGCCGCTCTGGGTCTTGGTTGTCGATAATCGTATATGAGCTTACCTTGGTTGGCGTTGAGCCCCTTAATGACTCCGGCATTTACCCATGGTTCCTGAATAAATAATATATCCAGGATGTCAGTGGTGAACCTTCGGCTGACCACATGGGATGCAGCCTTTGCGTGGTGAAGGTTCACTTGTAGGCACTTAAGGTACCTTTTTTGATTGCCTCTGTAGGAAGGCATTATGACCGCGACTGTTTTGAGGTATAGATTGGATAAATAATACTCAAATTAAACGAATCATCAACACTGCATCGATCAAATAATACATTACAAGTTTTTGTTATCTCTTCCAACAGTTCGTCTGGTGCATTTTTATAGAACTCATACGGAACTCTATCTTCTCCTGGAGCTTTATTAGTTTTAGTTTTACTCAGCACTTGTTTAATTTCTGATACTGATATTATCTTGTCCAAGTCATAATTACTCTACTTGTATAAAAGTATGCATATTGCATTTCTACTATATTTTGGATCGGGTTTAACAATTGCTTGAAATAAATCCTAAAGTCTTCTGCCTGAATAGCTAATTCTGTTGGTAAATCATCATTACGTATCTCCTTGGCAATTTTCCACCAATCTTTGCTGGTTTGCACACTCTCTATTTTTTCAACTAGTTTTTGGCTATAACTTTGTTGGGCTTCACGACATACTTCTTTATATTTTTTTATTAGCTTTCAGATACTTGTCCTTATTTTCATTACTTCCATTGTCTCTATATTCTTGAAGTCTTTTAAAGGAAGTATTTCTTGCATTGTAGCATTTTGTAGTAAACCACTTTTGTTTTGAGGGACTTTAAACCCGTTTTTATATATTTTACCACATGAATTCTTTATTACTTTAGTTAGTTCACCAAAGCTCATATACTCTTTTTCTTGTTGTGTTTTTGTTGACTGTAGTACATTTTTTACCACAGCTTGATACTTTGATTTGTAGTCTTCTCTCCAATGTAGTTTTGGTAATAATTTGGCAGTGATGCTATTAGTGATATTAGTCTTAATCTTTAACGTAAGAACAATGGGAAAGTGGTCAGACCATAAATGATTTTCCACACAAAACTTATCGACATTTTTAAGAAGCTCTTGAGAGACAGCGCAAATATCATTCACGGATTTTCCAGCTTCACTTGAAAAAGTAAATTCTCCTTCAATATCTCCTTTTGTCCTGCCATTCATTATAACAAACCGTGATCGTAGCACAGCTGTACAAATTGTCTTCCTTTTTCATTTATAAAAATATCTTTAGATTTTCTTTCCTCAGTGCCCGCCGGAAAGTTTGTTTGAATTAAATCATCAATTTTTCTCTGAAGTAAGCCAATTCTCACATTTAGATCGCCTATAATAACAGGATTAACTATGTTGTTTTCTGTGAAGAGTAAATTAATATTTTGGAACTCATCATTCCATACAGCGCTTCTCATATAAAGTGGTATCAAATTAATTATTGAAGAATTTATTTTGATATTTATAATGGTAATATCATGTAAATTAATAAAAGAATATTTAAAATTCATTTCGGATAACGCCTTCTTTACTCCTAAAGCACATCCACCAATAGCTCTACCATAATTACTAACTCTTGTAGCAAGTGTCCAAAATAATTCATATCCGCTTAGGTATTTATTAAAATTTAAAGATTTTTCACGATTTAAATGAGTTTCAAGAAGTACGAAAATATCAAATGACTTTATATAATTAAAAAAATCATCATTTAGAACTTTATTTTCAAGGCCGTGTACATTGTATGACAAAATATTAAGGTTTAAAGAATTTGCAGAATTCGAATTATTATTACATATATTGCTATTAATTAGTTTTTTTGATTTGGTAGATTAAATTTTTCTAAAAGACTTTCATAACTTAATGTTAATGTACTTAATTTATCACCATACATATCAGTTAAAATTTCTTGAGCTGTATTTTCGCCACACATTAGTTCATGGTTTCTATTTAATACTACTACATTTGTTCTTTTTCAAATTAAAATTTATAATTTTTGACTCATCTTCAAGCCATCATTATTTTTTTTTTATTGGTTTGTCGAGAATTAATAAATTAAACCATTTTATAAAGCACTTCAAAACTGCTAAAATTGTTGCGGTTCCAAAGCCAAAGAAACCTAAAAATGACCCAAACAGTTACAGGCCAATTAGTCTTCTATGTAACTTGGGCAAATTATTTGAGAAAATCATACACATCAGACTTAGTGAGTTTGCAACAGATAACAATTTAATAGCTGAAGAACAATTTGGGTTCAAGAAAGAACACATCTGCATTCAACAAGTTAACAGAATTGTTAATATCGTGTTGGAAAATAAGCGCAAGAAACATTCTACTGGGCTTATTCTCTTAGATGTCGAAAAGGTATTTGATACTGTCTGGCACAATGGCCTTATCTATAAAATACTGAATTCTAACATGCCAAAATATTTATGCAAAATAATAATAGAATTTCTTGATGAGAGAAAATACATTGTAAGTGTTAATGGATCGTGTTCTTCACCGACAACTACAACCGCAGGCCTACCGCTAGGTTCGGTACTTTCGCCATTGCTCTACTCTTTATACACATCTGACTTTTCTCCTCCTCCATATGTAGGCACAGCATACTATGCAGATGACGCAGCCCTGATAATTTCAGGTAAAATCACCTCAGCTCTACTCAAGAAAATGGAAAAGGGGTTAATAAGTTGCTACAAATATTTTCATAAATGGAAAATAAAAACAAGTAAGAAAATTATAGTCGGTCTAGACCGACTATACGATACCCTATACCATGCGTTTAGAAACCCTATCTCTTAGGCCCAACTAACTGGACATTGAAAATAAGCAAAAACCAAATTTGAGTGGGATTTTTATTAATTTTTTTGGCTGCAGATATGAAAAAGTTCATATCGGATGCTATATCTATAAAGGGACTAGGTCCAAAAATGGACCGATCCTGATTATGTTTGGTAAAGTCTCTTGTATTTTGCAAAAATATGTACAAACAAAATTTGAGAAGAATCAGTGCAATATTTTTGTTTTTTAATAGATTTAAGTGAAGATCGGGAAGCAGCTCTATATGGGGTCAAAGGGATGATTTTTGGACTACTCATTGGTGGATGTAATGAACGCATACAAACCCAATTTGAGTAAGATCTATATGACAATTTGGATCTTATGGCAATTTATGTCGATTTCATATGGGTAATTTGTATGGGGGCTAGGTCTGAACATGGACCGATTCTCACCAATTTCAATAGCGTTCATTCCATGGTCGATAGAAGCTTATATACCAAATTTCATCAAAATATATTCATATTTGCGACCTGCAGTTTGATTACAAGCTTTACATGGACACACAGACGGACGGACGGACATTGTTAAATCAACTCAGAAAGTGATTCTGATTCGATCGGTATAATTAGAGATGGGTCTAGGTCAAATATTTTTGGTTGTTACAAACAGCAGCACAAAGTCATTATACCCAAACCACATAGTGGTATAGGGTATAATTAACCCTGCTAAGACCCAAGCTATTATCTTTCCGTTCAACAAGTCCCCAAAACGATTAACAAATCGGAATTTGAAATTAGACAATGTCGAAATTCCCATCGTTAACGATGTTAAATATCTTGGTGTCCAGTTGGATAAAAAATTGAAGTTCAAAAAACACATTGATGAAACCGCCAAGAAAGGTTCAAACGTTTTAAAAGCACTTTGGCCATTAATAAACTACCGTTCGTCCCTGAACTTAAAAAACAAAAATCTCATTTTCAAAACTGTAATAACACCTACATTAACTTTTGCTTGCCCTATATGGTACAAAGCCGCCAGAACACATATCAAAAAATTGCAAATAATCCAAAATAAATCGCTTAAAATAATTAATAACCTGCGTTGGAGGTATTCTACAGATCTTCTACATATTAGAAGAGGATTCGAAAAAATGCATGAATTCATTTATAAGTCTAGCCAAAACTATTTTCACTCTAACACGCATTCTACTTACCCTCTGATAAGAGCATGTAGAGAATTCTCATTATAAATATTTAGTAAAAATCATCAAACAGAAAACTATATGTATAAAATTGTTTACAAAGTAAACCATTTATATATACAGCTTTTCTAATAGTGTTTGAAATTTTATAGTTTTAGAATTAGATTTAGAATCAGATAAAGGTTTTCCCTAATTTCCCTTAAAATATCAAATATACACTATATAAAACATTATAAAGAATTTACTGATCTCATTTGTTGTAATATATTGAATAATATCTCAAACTCTGCAAATATGTATATATAAAACTAAATGAAATAAAGATGATATTTTGAAATTAAAATTGAAATTGAAACCATTTTATAATTTTGTATTTTTGTACATCCATGTCCATCTAAAAAAACGATTTACTTTTAAAAAACTTTTAATAAATTACGAAGAAAATATATATAATTTAATTTCCATATATTTCGAGTCAACAGTTGCAAAAAATAGAATGTCATACAATTACATAGGTACAAGATTTTTTAACATAAATTCTTGTATATAAAAAAAAACGTAAAGCACACTTTTTGGATCGTTAGAGGCCAGTTTACACTATCATACTTTGTAAAACGACCTGTCAAAAAGTCGAGTATTATGAAAAAGTTGTATCATCTAAAAAGCTTATGTTATGAAATTGACATTCTGTAGGATTTTATTTTCAAAGTCCGATGGTTTTAGAAACATTTCTAAAAACTTGCAATTTTCATCGGACCTGAGTTGTTTTTTTTTTTGGTAATATTAAAAAAATGTAACAAAAACAAAAAAGTGGAAAAAAATAAAATTCCAACTAAATTTGCTTGTTATTCTAAACAGCTGTTTTCAAGACTTGAGTGTGATGGTGTAAATGGCCTAAGTATGCAGAAATAATGTCGGTACGACTTTATAACAGGTCCGATGAATTTCATCGGATTTTTTTTTTCGAAAAATCATACGACTGGGTGGTATCGTGTAAATGGGCCTTACAAGGCATCGCTGACCTAGGCGTATAAGTGTTATTGACTAAATATTTATTAATCATACGTACGGAATGAAATATAAAGACAGTGAGGTTTGTAATTTCCATTTCATATTATCCACATGTTAAGGCATTATGAAAATTATGAAATATAAGGAATATAAGGAAATATACCTATTACGTACCGATTTCGCGTGACGGCACCACCCCCCCCCTCCCCCTCTTGTTATCTTATAGTTTTTGTTTGTCATAACTCAAGAACGACTACTCCGATTTTGCTGAAATAAATTTAGAAGAATTAAGAATTACCATTTCCCTAAATAATCAACAGTTTCGCAGATATAAATACAAATTTATGAAAAAAATATTTTTTTGCCTAAAAAATTTTAATTTTGTCATGAAAAATCCAAGAAGGAAAAAAATTTCAAGGCTTAATACTATTGCTTATGAACAAAATGAGACATAGATCATGAAACACCCATATAATAACGACAAAAATTGTTTCAAACAAATTTATTAAAGAAATCTAAAATAATTGATTAGCAGTTATAAAAATTTAAAAATAAAAGGATAATAATAATATTAATTAAAAAAAATAAAAAGATAGTAATAAAATAGAAAACAATGCCTTAAAACAACTTATCCACAGCAGGGACTTGGCTCAAGATCGAAGCGCTTTAGAACACCTGAATTAAAATCAGAATATATAGCCGCTAGAAGGATTGTTAATGCCAACATAAGAAGTGCAAAAATTTAATATTTTTCTAGTCGTTTTAGTGCCGCAGACATTGAAGCAAATTCGTGTAGTGGGAATTGTTAACGTAGATAAGACAAATAACTGTCAAGTCGATGCTGATGCACTAAATAACTCATTTACTGATATACCTGTGATACCAATCAATAAAAAGTTTTACAACTTCTCATGCTTGAATACAAGTAATGTCTCAAACAATGTTAAAAATTTTGAACTGTTTTGCGTTAGCTAATCTGATGCCTTTTAAAAGTTTTTCGTCTATGAAACCTAAAGCAGTGGGCTGTGATAATATGCATCCAAAGTTTATAAAAATATTGCTGCCATTACTCTTACCTTATGTGACGTACTTATCTAACACTATCATTATGTCCAGTACTTTTCCATCTAAACGGAAACATGGAAAATAGTTCCATTACCGAAAACAAATACGGAATTCAGGCCCATAGCTATTTAATGTTATCTATCAAAAGTGCTAGAAAAACTTTTGCACCTGCAAATGAGCTTGTTTATCTAAGAAAACAGTTTGTTAACCGATGCACAGTCAGGATTTAGTTCACATCATAGTTGCGTATCTGCTTTGTTGGATGTCTCCCAAAATCATACGCAGTGAACTAGATAATGGAAATTTAAATTTTTTGGTGCTTCTTGACCCTTCGAAGTTCTTTGATAAAAATTAAAAATTAAATATTAAAAATTAAAAATTAAAAATTAAAAATTAAAAATTAAAAATTAAAAATTAAAAATTAAAAATTAAAAATTAAAAATTAAAAATTAAAAATTAAAAATTAAAAATTAAAAATTAAAAATTAAAAATTAGAAATTAAAAATTAAAAATTAAAAATTAAAAATTAAAAATTAAAAATTAAAAATTAAAAATTAAAAATTAAAAATTAAAAATTAAAAATTAAAAATTAAAAATTAAAAATTAAAAATTAAAAATTAAAAATTAAAAATTAAAAATCAAAAATTAAAAATTAAAAATTAAAAATTAAAAATTAAAAATTAAAAATTAAAAATTAAAAATTAAAAATTAAAAATTAAAAATTAAAAATTAAAAATTAAAAATTAAAAATTAAAAATTAAAAATTAAAAATTAAAAATTAAAAATTAAAAATTAAAAATTAAAAATTAAAAATTAAAAATTAAAAATTAAAAATTAAAAATTAAAAATTAAAAATTAAAAATTAAAAATTAAAAATTAAAAATTAAAAATTAAAAATTAAAAATTAAAAATTAAAAATTAAAAATTAAAAATTAAAAATTAAAAATTAAAAATTAAAAATTAAAAATTAAAAATTAAAAATTAAAACTTAAAAATCAAAAATTAAAAATTAAAAATTAAAAATTAAAAATTAAAAATTAAAAATTAAAAATTAAAAATTAAAAATTAAAAATTAAAAATTAAAAATTAAAAATTAAAAATAAAAAATTAAAAATTAAAAATTAAAAATTTAAAATTAAAAATTAAAAATTAAAAATTAAAAATTAAAAATTAAAAATTAAAAATTAAAAATTAAAAATTAAAAATTAAAAATTAAAAATTGAAAATTAAAAATTAAAAATTAAAAATTAAAAATTAAAAATTAAAAATTAAAAATTAAAAATTAAAAATTAAAAATTAAAAATTAAAAATTAAAAATTAAAAATTAAAAATTAAAAATTAAAAATTAAAAATTAAAAATTAAAAATTAAAAATTAAAAATTAAAAATTAAAAATTAAAAATTAAAAATTAAAAATTAAAAATTAAAAATTAAAAATTAAAAATTAAAAATTAAAAATTAAAAATTAAAAATTAAAAATTAAAAATTAAAAATTAAAAATTAAAAATTAAAAGTTAAAAATTAAAAATTAAAATTAAAATTAAAAATGAAAAATAAAAAATTAAAAATAAAAATGAAAAATGAAAAACAAAAAATGAAAAATTTAAAATAAAATATTGAAAATAAAAAATGAAAAACGAAAAATGAAAAATAAAAAATGAAAAATGAAAAATTAAAAAATGAAAAAATCATAAATGAAAAAATGAAAAATGAAAACTAAAAAATTAAAAAATTAAAAATAAAAAACGAAAAATGAAAAATAAAATATGAAAAAAAATGGAAAATAAAAATGAAAAATAAAAAATTAAAAATAAAAAATTAAAAATCAAAAATAAAAAATGAAAAATAAAAAATAGGAAATGAAAAATAAAAAATGAAAAACGAAAGATGATAAATTAAAAATGAAATAATAAATAATAATAAACATTTTTATATTAGCAGAGCCCCTGGATTTGATTGCTATAAGTGATACATTCATTGATGACGCTTTCTGTTTGATTTTAAAAAAGTGCCATAAAAAAATCTTTAATTACTAGCTGTTTACACATCTCCCCTGTAATTGGACCCACATGATATTTCAGAAATATTGCTATTATCAATGTGTTGCTTAAAAATCGTATTTGGAGTTAGCGTCATTCCTCTCGAGTTCTTTCCACCATTTCTAAATACCATAATTTCTGACTTATTTAGGTTGACTTCAAGGTTCCAATCATCGCAATACTTTTCCAGTTTTTACATCATATTTTGCAATATTTTAACATTGTCTGCAATAATAACAACTAGCAGATCCTAGCCCTCGAAATTCGAGTGCAAATTCTAAGAAGTTTTATTTCTTCATTTAATAAAATATTTCACAAGACCCTAAAGGTATTCTAATCAATTTTATTGCCTTTATTGCCTTATGTCCAAAATTATGTTTGTCGTTATTATCGTTATTGGTTTATGTCCAAAATATTTTTCAATTCAACACAGGGTGTTTTGCACACATTAACAAATTTAATGAACACACAGATAGCATTGTATAATTTTATATATGTGTTAGCAGCAACTTTAAATGCATTTTACTCCAAAGAAAATGTAAAAATGTAAAAATCTGTAAATCTGGTGGATAGCATTAAACTTATGCAACTGATGCCTCAACGAAGCTTCTTTCTTCTTACCTAGCAAATCGTTGGCAATCCGTTAACGTGAATAATACATGGTCTAGTCCTTTAAGACTCATCAGAGGAGTGCCTCTAGGGTCAATACTTAGACCCTTACTTTTTTCAATTTATGCAAATGATCTACCAAAATAGCTTTCACATTGTAAAATTCACTGATGATGTTCAATTATATCTAAGTAGTCCACTGCAATCTGTTGCCGCTAATATAGCTAGGCTAAACGATGATTTACAAAAGATTTTTCTTTGGGCAACAGCAAATCGACTTTGTTTTAATACAAATAAATCAAAGTGCTTGATAATTCACGAAAGAATAATTGATGCTGCCATAAGTGATGATATTTTAATAAATGGGGAAAAATAGCAATTTTAAATTCTGCCAAGAACCTTGGGTTGATTTTTAACAGCAATTTAACATGGAAACATACTAGTCGGACAAATTTACAATAAGTTAGTGACGCTTTGGTCATCACAATCTTTCACTCCTTTACGAATAAGAATTCTACTCGCGAAGACATATCTAATTCCAGGTTTAATTTGTGGATGTGAACTTTTTGCAGACTGCGATTCTACCAGCAAAAGAAGACTTAACGTTATCTTCAACAATATTATTAGATATGTGTATGGATTAAGAAAACATTCTCAAGTCTCCCACATTTCAACAAATCTTTATGGCATCTCGTTCGATAGCCTTCTTAGGATCCGTGTACTTCGTTATCTACACAAAATTATCTATACATAAACCCCACATTTTCGAAAACATTCGTTGCTTTGCATCTGAATGGCAGTTTTACTTGTCTTGTATGCTACACGTCTTTGGGATATTCTTCCACATACCCAACAACACAAATAGTTTTAAGCAGTTTTTATTTAAATTTTTTGAACAAGCTTAAATGTTATTTACTATATGTGTTTTTTGATGTGTAAACATCTATACGATCTGAGCGTAACATGTGAGTCGTAAGCAAAATGTGATTGTATTGGTGAAAAAATTATGATATTGTGATAACCTGTTTGAAAATTAAAAACGAAAAATAAAAAATTAAAAAAAAATGAAAAATACAAGGTGGAAGATATGATAAAAAAAAAAAAATGAAAAATTAAGAAAAAAAAAACGAAAAATTAAAAATGCAAAATAAAATATGAAAAATGAAAAGCTAAAAATGAAAAATAAAATATAAAAAATGAAAAAAAAAAAATGAAAAAATAAAAATGAAAAATAAAAATGAAAAATAAAAAATGAAAAATAAAAAATGAAACATGAAAAATAAAAAATGAAAAATAAAAAATGAAAAATAAAAAATGAAAAACGAAAAATTAAAAATTAATAATGAAAAATGAAAAATAAAAAATTAAATATAAAAAAATAAAAATGAAATATAAAAAATGATAAATAAAAAATGAGAATTGAAAAATAAAATAAGAAAAATTAAAAATGAAAAAAAAATAAAAATCGAAAAATGAAAAATTAAGAAAAAAAATTAAAAAGGAAAAATAAAAAATGAAAAATTTAAAAATTAAAAAAAAAAAATTAAAAATTAAAAATGAAAGACGAAAAATGAAAAACGAAAAATTAAAAATAAAAAATAAAAAACGAAAATTTTAAAACTAACCGGTTAAAATAATAAATAATATTAAATATTACTATAAGTGATACGCTTTCTGTTTGATTTTAAGAAAGTGCTATAAACAAATCTTTAATTACTTTCTTCTTAATATTTCGACCTTTTTAAATTTATTATGTGTTTTAGAATTTTTTCTAAATGGGCTTTCACTATTTAAAAAAAAAAAAAAAAAAAAGACTATTTATTTAATTTTCAAACTTCGACGTTTCGCTGGGTATTTTCCAGCATCTTCAAGGATGAATTTTATTTAATCTGGCAACATTATAGAGAGAGTAATACATTAGCTTAAACCAACAACAATGATAAACAATAATAAATAAATTACAACTCACAAATATTCTTTTGTCAATTTTCACATTAGTTTTTTTTTTCCAAAAACAAAAAGTTTTACACAATAAACATATACGGCATAAAACACAATTTTAATTTTTTAAATTAATACCATAATTGAAAAAATAAATAAAAATGTAACAGTTGTTTTTTCTTTAATATTACATAGCACAATAGTAGACCAAAACTAATTTATTGCTATGGTGTACATTGCATTAATATTATCTAAATCCTCTCTTTTATTGATTACATATTTTAATTTTTGTTGAGTTCGTAGACTTTCCAATGTGTAGCGCTTATTTACTAGATGTTTACAAATCTCCCCTGCGATCAGACTCACATGACTTTTTCTTTGAATAATTGTTCTACTATATGTTTGCCTTAATATAATTTTTGGTTATTGAATACCTGTACTTTAAATAGAAGATTAAATCTTGTTGTACAGGAAATGAAAAATAAATAAAATAAATATATAAAGAAATTTTAATTTCGCTTTTTTTCGATCGCGAGTGGATAATGTTTTAATTTTTAGATGGACGGGTTCAAGAACATCTTCTATTTTTATAATAATACACGTGCAAGAACACGAACTTTAAATAAAGCTACACTCGAATCTGTGTGGCTTATGTGTATTCGAAACAAAAAAATACATGACAGAATAATGTTCGTGTAGATAACGAAATATTAAAACGAAACGCAGTCATGATTGTGTTCGGCACCGTACAAAATTTAGAAACACACATAATTGATATGAAAATAAAAATATGTGTTTGTTGGTCTGAGCTATGTTTGTTCACATATATATGCGAGTTTTTATTCGGTGTGTGTTTTTTATTTTCTGAACTCTACATTATTCCCAAACCACGTAGTGGTGTAGGGTATAAAAATAATGGCACAAAAAAACAAAAAAAATCTCCAAAAATCCTATAGAGGCTTCGTGAAAAGTCGCTCAAAGTCCTAGAAAAAAATGACCATTTTATAGATTTTCCACATTATTTAACAAAACCCTTAAGTTTTAGGCGGTTTGTATAGCGATACATATGAATATTAAATCAAAACTCACTCCCATACGAAAATGATCGAATAGAGAAGTTTTCGATATAAATCTATTTTTTTTAACATGAACCCATCAGTAAAGTCTTTTTTGAAGCTCTTTTTAACGATATGCTTAAAACACTATACATAAATCATCCTAAGAAAAGACAGACGCTACTGTTATTTATACATCTTTTTAGATTTTTTTTAAATTTTTTTATGCACCAATTTTTTCAACACTGCTTAAGGTAAATATTGTTAAATTTGACTAATCCCCTTATTATGTTTATTACTAATCACAATCATCCAAGGTCTTCAAGACAAGGTGTGGTCTTAACTCGACCCCCTTAACCATCTCTATTAAAAAGATATTTTCTAGCAATCAATCGTTTTGCTGTGTAAAAGTGTTGCTTAGCGGCCAATCGTAAATCATGTCTACCCTCCCTTACAACCCTAAGACCTACCACAGGTTCCTTTTTCAAAAATACTAAAATCAAAAAAGTTTTACCTTTTTGTTTGCTATTTGGCCTTCGAAGTAATATAACATGAACATGTTTTATATTAGAATGTATGCATGTTTTTTTTTATCCTTTTTTAAATACATGCATAAATTTTTAAAGTTTGTATATTTCCTTTGATGTGTTCTCTGACATGTACTTTATGAAGGCTGGCAAATAAAACTGAAATAATTTTAGGTTTTCAATACGTGACAATATTAACAATGAGTCAAAGACTGTGTGTTGAGTTAGATATTTAAATTGAATGAAGTGTGGTGAGAGATAACGAAATGATCGGAAGTTCTTTTCTATAATACTTTGATAAGTCATGCGTTAGACTATCATAATTAACACACTTCAATAAATTTAAAAAATATATATTTAATTTGTAACTCACTAAAGGAAAATAACAAAAACAGAAGAAAAAAATTCTTTAAATTAAGGAGTCCGTAACTCATAAACAATTTCTTAAAAGCTTTTTTTAGCCAATTTTTTTTTCTTTTGTCATTAAGTGTTAAGCAGTTTCAACTGATCCCAAAACACTTATGCCATGCTAGCCTTAGCGTTAAAACAAATTAAACAATCTCCGTTTTTTTTTCAGTAATTTAATTAACCCTTTTTTAGCATAAAAATTATAGAGAAATTATCAATTATTCCATTTTTCTCAATTTGTCTTTTCTTTCATCTTCTTCTAATCAAGTTAAATTTTAATGGCAATCTTTTTTCTTTCTTTTTTTTCGCTAAATATGAAAAGCATAATTTTCCTTTATGGAGCAAATTTTTAATGTTGGAAAAGAAAACAAACACACAAAAACAAAGATTTATCAAACACTGTGTAATTAGCCTAGCCTAGCGACTCTTTTGGCCTAGAAAAAAGTTTTGTTTGCTTCCCCTTTTGATTAAGGCTAAATTATGTAAAAAGCTTTGGAGGAAAATAAAACCGGTACAAAAACAAATATTTTTCTTACTGAAATTTAGAGGCAAAAAAAAAAAAAAATTACGAAAAAAAATAACAAAATATTAAAAACGATGATTATAAAAAGATATCCTCATATAATATAAGAGTACATAAGTAAATATATATCTATATATGTAAAATACTTTATGCTGGAAACTCTTAACTTAAGCATGTATGAAAAAGTTTTTTTTTCTTTTTTTTTATTAAGATTATATAAATAAACTTTTCTTTAGCCTGCAATGCAAAGAAAGAGTTTTTATCCATGAAATGTTTCAGTTGGTAAACAATTCTTAATATGACAAAGACCGAATAAAATTCGTATTTAATACACAAAAGCTCTGTAATTTGACATTATCTTGACATAAATAAAAGCAAAAAGTCATAAAATAAACAACTTTAAAACTATTTTAAAATGTTCTTTGAAATATTTAATGATAATATTTAAACAAGAAAATCACGACTTTATAAAAAACTTTGTTTGTTTCATGAGCTTCTTTATGCTCAAGACTGGATTTCAGATCGATGTGGTGGCATTTTGGGAAATGCTAAGTAGTCTACCAAAAACCAGTCAAAGTGAGTGGTAATTCTTAAACATCTATCAAAAATATACGACAATTATTGTATGCTATTAATGATTTTTTAAGCAATATACGCCACAAGGCCATTGATATAAGAAAGCAAAAAAAGTAATCAAAAACAAGTAAGAAAATTATAGTCGGTCTAGACCGACTATACGATACCCTATACCATGCGTTTAGAAACCCTATCTCTTAGGCCCAACTAACTGGACGTAGAAAATAAGCAAAAAACCAAATTTGAGTGAGATTTTTATTAATTTTTTTGGCTGCAGATGTGAAAAAGTTCATATCGGATGCTATATCTATATGGGGACTAGGTCCAAAAATGGACCAATCCTGATCATGTTTGGTAAAGTCTCTTGTATTTTGCAAAAATATATACAAACAAAATTTGAGAAGAATCAGTGCATTATTTTTGTTTTTAATAGATTTAAGTGAAGATCGGGAAGCAGTCTATATGGGGCCAAAGGGATCATTTTTGGACTACTCATTAATGGATGTAATGAACGCATACAAACCTAATTTGAGTAAGATCTATATGACAATTTGGATCTTATGGCAATTTATGTCGATTTCACAGGGGTAATTTGTATGGGGGCTAGGTCTGAACATGGACCGATTCTCACCAATTTCAATAGCGTTCATCCCATGGCCGATAAAAGCTTATATACCAAATTTCATCAAAATATATTCATATTTGCGACCTGCAGTTTGATTACAAGGTTTACATGGACACACAGACGGACGGACGGACGGACGGACATTGTTAAATCAACTCAAAAAGTGATTCTGATTCGATCGGTATAATTAAAGATGGGTCTAGGTCAAATATTTTTGGTTGTTACAAACAGCAGCACAAAGCATTATACCCAAACCACATAGTGGTATAGGGTATAATAATTTAATTGTTCTTACGATATAGGCCAAAGAATAATTAAGTTTCGCTATTTTTCTGAAATTTCCATTATTTTTTTTTTTATATTTTTTCCGAATGAAATAAAATTACTTAAAATTATTTAAGGGCTACCAAATTTAGATGTTATACCAATCAATTCAAAATCACTTTTTCAGTCAATGTAGTGATGTCTGTCCGTCTGTCTGTATATCTATCTGCCCGTACGTCTATAATCCATTTAATCCTTGTAATTAAACTACAGGGCGCACGAGTAAGGCCAATATAGGTGCGTATTCAGACTGTGGTGAACGATTTGGCAAACATCTCTGTCAAATCAAAAAAACAAAAAAAAAAAAAAGAATCAAAATTGCGTTTAAATAAATTACCAAAGTTAATGAAGTAGTTAAATTGTTAGTAAAATAACAATCGAACTCCAACATGTATAGAGCCCATAAACATTCATATGTTTTTTTTAAGTTCATATGCATTCTAATGTTGATAGCAATAATGCTGTTGCTGAAACAGTAGTGTTCGGATTAAACTAATTTGAAAGTTACTCGGTATTTTGTACTAGCATTTGTGATATTTTAGGAACAGAATGATAAGAATAATAATAATAAATAAATTTTAATTATTCATTTTTTGTGGTTTTTCTTTTGGTTAAAGATAATAATAAATGCGAAAATAACATACCCCATATTATTCGCATACACCATGGTTATTATTATGCAAATGAGATGATGTTGCCACTTGAGTTTAGTACTAAACCATAGTCTGTATAATTCGACTATCGTATTTTCTTTTGGTTCTATACGAGTTCAGTCTTCTCTTAAACTCTACTTGGTAGAACCGAAATAACTTTATTTCCTTTTTCTGACAAACTTCACAGCGTGTAGAACAAATAAGTAGTACATATAAAATCAATTAGTGCGGGAAAAAAAATCTTAAATCATAGTTCGATTAGAAGCAGTGTTACGGAATCAAGTGTGTTTGAGGTAAGAAGTGTAGAATACAAAAATAAATTCAGTTTTTCTCAACTTCTTAAACAGTCAAAAATTATTGTCCCTAAAATTTAACAGCGGAGCACGTTGCGACATCGATATCGTTGCGTCTTCTATTGAGAAACTTGGGAACGCACGATAAAGGTTTCCTCCCAAGTGTAGTCCTTCTTAGTACAGGTGACACCTGACGTCACATACTAATTTTTCTGGACTGGATCGTCCATATATATACATTCACCATTACATTCATAAAGTCGGATATTTTTGCAAAATCCACTAGAAATAAAGTGGGCACATTATAGGATTCCTAAAAATAACCAAAAACTTCTGGTTTAGGATATCCAAAACTCCATAACGAATACTTGTTGGTAAGTTAAAATCCAGCGGAAAGTTAACCACGAAATAACCATAGTTTTTTCCTTTCAGTTGGTCGGTACAATACGTCGACAATAAGTATTCTTTGCATATACCCTACGATAACTTTAGTTCATATAAATTTAAAAAAAAAAAAACAAAGAAAAAGTTAAACCATTATAAACCATATATTATATTACTTACTTAAACCCCGATTAACGTAAATCATGTAAATTAAATGTTTTATTTAAAATTAAAAAAAAAAAAAAAACATTTAAATTAAGTAAATTTCGCCAGAAAATGTAAAACTCAATTTAAAAATTTACTACAAATCAATTTAATTAATGTTATAATCAGTTAGTACTAGTTAATATACCACTATGTGGTTTGGGTATGATGACTTTGTGCTGCTGTCTGTAACTACCAAAAATATTTCACCTAGACCCATCTTTTATTATACCGATCCTCTCAGAATCACTTTCTGAGTCGTTTTAGCGATGTCCGGCCGTCCGTCCGTCCGTCTGTGTGTCCATGTAAACTTATAATCAAACTACAGGTCGCAAATATGAACGTATTTTGATGAAATTTGGTATATAAGCTTTCATCGGCCATTGGATGCACGCAATTGAAATTGGTGAAAAGCGGTCAATGTTCAGGCCTAGTCCCCACACAAATGAACTCTATGAAATCGACATAAATTGCCATAAGATCCAAATTATCATATAGATCTTAGTAAAATTGAGTTTGTATGTGTTTATTGTATCCAATAATCAGTAGTCTAAAAAAATCCCTATTGGACAATTCTTAGTTATTGGCCCCATATAGAGCTGCTTGCACAGATTTTTCTCAAATTTGGTTTGTGTATATTTTATAAGTTACTTTGCCAAATATGATCAGGATCGGTCCATTTTTGACCTAGTCCACATATAAATATAGCACCCGATATGAACTTTTTCATATCTGCAACCAAAAAATTAATAACAATGCCACTCAAATTTTGTTTTCGCTTATTTTCTATGTCCAGTTAGTTGTAGCGAAGAGATAGGGTTTCTAAACCATGGTATGGGGTATCGTATGGTTGGTCTAGACCAACTACAATTTTCTTACTTGTTTTTATTAGTGGCTCCGCTCTCATGTCTAGAGTGGCATCTTTTACTTCCGACTTTCATTTTGCCCAAGTGTGGGACTTGTGATCGACTTTTGCTCGTGTGTCCCAACGGCACAGAAAGCAATAATACTTTGACCATCTACCCTTTATGCCTTGCAAGATATTGACAACTTTAAATTCGCAACAGATTTTCCATAATTGATCTGCGTATTTAAGGTCTCTTAGCAAAGTTTCCATTGTAGCATATTATTCCTTTAAGTCTGTGCTAAATGCAAAAGGCATTGAGGGCTTAAGGGTCGTTTTATGCAGTAACACTGCTTTTAAGCTAGTGACAGAGCTATCGATGAACAGTCGCCAGTCTTCAGCGATATACTCTAGTCCCATTTTTGTTTCTTTATACCTCAAAATAACGTACATTTTTTTTTGAAGCCTAGTTCCGTGAAGCCGAGTGGCTTGTCTGCAGATTCTAATTTGACTAGTTTTTTTTTTTTTTTTTCAGCGACAGACCAACGCCTCTGGTGGGAATCGAACCCACGACCCCCGCATGATACGCGAGCACGCTACCTACTCACCTACCGGGGAGCTTAACAATGTTTTGCTGTAGATGTTATCATCAGAAAATAATTAAATAAATAAATAAAAAGAAACCCCAAAAAAAAAAAAAAAACGCCAACAAATTCTATTAAGCCTTCGCGAAAAATCGCTCAGAATGCCATATCTCTAAAAATTCCCTAATAGATTTCTTTCGTTTTTGAAAGCAGTGGTATAGTACTATCGAACCCTATACCCACATTGTGTGAGTATTTTATTCAGCGGCTTGTCAACTCCATCCAGTACCCGTGTTCTGTATTTTATGTGAAAAGTTCTCACATCGAAAAAGTATGAAACAAAAAATTCCACTGTTTCTCGATTTGTGAGTAAAAACTGTGTCTGTATCTTAATGTGAAAAGTTACAACACTGGTTACGTTGTTATTGGAATATTCCAAGTCAGCTGTCAAAAAATAAAAACAAACAAAGCAAATAAAAGTAAACATACAATTATGTGTATAAAAATTTAAGAACTTGAAATAATTTTTTTTAATATAAATTTGTGAAGAATGTTCAATATACTTCTATTAACTGATACGATAATGATGATATGATAACTGAATGATAACACGCTGCCTTTTTTGTGCAAGAATATTTTTAATGAGGGGGCTAAAAGTTTACTATGGTTAAATTATGCTCGTTTGCAGTTTTTGAAAGCGTTTCGTAGTATTGCCTACTCATATATCGAAACGGTCTTATCAAAACCGTAAGTAGTTTGCTAAAAGTTTCGAAAAACTTTTAAGAAACATGTTATCTTATAGAGAATTAAATTTTAATACCTTCCGAAGAATACATTGCCTTATTAACCGAATGTTTGTCGGAGCAAACTTTTGTGATCGATTATGAACGTCATTATTCCGTGGGCTTAGTTATAGAAATATTAAAGCAAGCTTGCATTTATTTGTGAGTATGCATTATAAACTTTAAAAAATCATATCTAAATATATTTGTTTTCTAGAGATTCTATTAAAGTCAACGTTATAGTACAAGGTTATAAAAATGCTACGATGGAAACCATAAATGATTTACAAAATCTAATAATACATCAAGTAATTATTGATACGAATGCTAAGACCATCAAAACGGATCCTAAAATTGAGCTGAAAGAAAATGTTACAAAAAACAACACTAAAAACCCTGCGAAGAGAGATGTTGAGTTAGAAATTGCTATGATATTGGATGGGGCACTGGTTTTATTAGATGGCTTTCATCTCGGTGTGCTTCTAGTGAAGAAGCTATAGCGGCGGTATTGGAACACAATTTGCCACCTGATTTAGATCAAATGTGAAAATCCAGAAGATGCAAGAGCTCGTTATGAAGCTGTCTGAAACTTTAATAAAATTATTTAAAAAGTGCATATAAGTACTTAAAAAGTACATATATAAGTGCCTAAAAAGTGCATATATAAGTACTTAAAAAGTGCATATGTAAGTACTTAAAACGTGCCCATATAAGTGAATATTGTCTCAGAATGATTTTTCTTTATCCTTATCATCATAGTCCGATATTGCTACAGTTTCAGTATCATTCAAGTTTAAGGTGTGTGGTGGTATCAACGCTATGGTATTAAAGCTATTAATCGCTTCAAATAGTCAGTTGATTGATTAATAAAAACATCAATTAAATGTTAAATTAATAATGCAATTGTTTAACTTAAAAAAATTGATTAGTTAAAAAAACATTTTATTAATTGATAAAACAATTAATTGGTTAATTAAAAAACCAAACAATTTATAATTAAAAATCCATTAGAGTTAAATTATAATGATTGATTTGTTAAAAAATTAATTTATTCATTAAATATTAATTCGATTAATTAAAATACAAATAATTAAATAAGTTAATAAATTTATACTTTTAATTAAATAATAATAACTTAATTAAATGAATTTAATAAACAATTAATTTAAAATCAAACATTTTTAAGTCATTTGAGCCCAAAAGGCCCCCACTGAATTTTGGTTGATTTTTTTTTTATTAATTAATCAACTGATTATCTGATTTATAAATTAATTTATTAATCAGTCAACTGATTATCTGATTAGTAAATTAATTTATTCCTTTATTATACTGTCGAACATGTTCGTGGGCATTGTCAGTATAGAAAATCCTCCAAAAAAGTTCTCCCCTCCCAGAATGGCTGTTATACTATTTAAAAAAATAACTTTATTGATTCAAATAATCAATTGATTGTTTAATTAAAAAAACAATTTAATTTAAAAAAAAATTAATTAAAAAATTGAGTTTTATTATAAACTTAGTAATTTAATTTAAATAATAATCTATTTATGAAATAAAGATTAATTAAAATCAATATATTTTCAATAATTCAAAAATTAAATTATATATCAAGAAAACATGTTAATTAATTTTACCCCGCGTAAGGAACCTATGGCTCACATAGAAATAATTTTTAACTTTATCAAAAATTGGATTTATGAAATTATATTTTTATAGTATAATATACTAATATAATATACTATATTATACAGTTTATACAGTTTTGTTTAAACTTTTACGTATACGTGAATTTACAAAATTAGTTTATTAATGAAATAAATAAATACATAAATTTATTAATAATATTAGATAATACTAAAATTAATCATTTATTTAAACAATTTATCATTTTATTAATAAATTTATTCATTAAATACTTTTTTAAACAGATTTTATTTATTTTTTCAGCTTTTTGTAGTAGAAATGTAGTAAACGATTTTTTTTAGTTCTTGAATTACTATTTTTTTTTGTTATTAAAATTATACAACATTTACTACAAAATCATTCGAACAACTAAAAAAATAAGTACATATTTTCAAAATTCATACAATAAAATTTGTGATTGTAACAAAACTTTTACTACACATGCGCTTTATCTGTTTTGCTTTTATTATCTGTTAGGAAAAGATCAAGAATCAGCCTTAAAAAGGATGAGTTTAAGTGTGATCCGTTGAATCATACAAAATGTCCTCTGGCATATTCCAAATTGGAAGGCATGTAGTCCACAAGTTTTTTTTTTGAATTTGGGAAATTCGTTGCACTGTCTGAATAATTGCAAAAAAAAAATTTAAATGTAAAATATAAAAGTAAAATATAAATAAAAAATTAACATATTTTTTACCTTTTCTCCAATATTCGATGTCATCTTATATACATATATATTTTTTTTAAAGCAATTGAATTTAAAAACTTATCTCGCATAGATTTCAGTTGTGAGTGAATTTGACAGTTCAACTTCAAATCTTTTCACATGCATACTTTACAGAAACACTTTTTTCTCATTTTTCCAATAAATGTGAGAAAAAACGTTACGTGACAGATAGTTCTCACAAAATAAAGTTACAGAACCAGTAGAATGTGAGAAACAGTATTTTGTGTCAGTTCGCAACGTTTTTGTTTCATTTTTATATGTTCCATGGGAAAACTTTCTGATGTGAGACTTACAGAACATAGCTACAGGTGTGCCATGAGACCTTCCTTCCAATTGGAAATTGCAAATACGAGGTGTTTCAATGAATATGTCTTTTTGGACCACGGATGTTGTCTTTTGACTCTAGAAAAATCAATTATTGTTAAAACTTTAATGAATGCAAATTTTCTTTTGATACAAATTTTATTTTATGATAAATCTGCGTATGTATTAAAATCAAAATGTTCAGGGGAGCCCTAAAACGTTATATTTGAAATTATGGGCTCGATATAAAGTTTTTAGAGCTTTTTATTTAAGAGTGCTGTAGATATGGGCAATAAATACTTTATATAAAAATTTGAGTCAAAAGTCTTCAGAGGAATAGATCCTAGAGAAGGACGAAAAGACAGTATGTAAATAACACTTAAAGTGTGTGCAGATAAAAAAACTTATGTCGACAAACGCCGTTTTCTTTGAAAAATAAAACTATCAATGCAACCACCCATGTAGACAAAGTTGTTGTTGCTTGAAAAGTGAATTTTTTTTATTCGTCAACAAAAAGTCAACGGGACTTATGATGAGAATATAACAACGTATCAAGAATAATAGTGACAAAAAATAACAGAAATAAACACACAACTTTTTGTAAGTGGTTATAAACTGAAAAATAATCCAAAATTATTTTGCATATTTTTTCATTAATAACAACGTAAGTCGCTATGTGTCGTTTTCTGAGAAAATAATTTATCAGCGATCAAACGTACGTTGCCATACGTCGATAGTGCTGCAAATTTATTTAATAAACATTTAAGTTATGTCGCTATTTAAAGAAAAAACTCAGAAATGGTCAATATTTTTGAAAATAAAATTTAACACATGTAAAGAGCATTAAAAATTAATATATTTGGCATCGTTAACTCAACACTGACAAAAATGGACATACGCGGTTATTCCAGAAAACCACAGAAATTTTTTAAGCAGAATTCAAAAGTACAAATATGAAACGAGGAAGACAGCATACTGCAGATTTTATTTTGATGGACAGCCTCATTTGATCACTATCTTAAAGTGAATTAATTTAATTTAATTCTTTATTTAATAGAAAAATTACAAATTTACTTATTAATTAAAACTTATTGCACAGATTTGGGTAAGCCTTTTATCTAAAGTATGATAATTATGTGAGGTAAGATATTATAATTTATAAGACAAAATTAAGTTTCTGAAGGAAAGCTATTAGTAGAACCCTTCAATATAACAAAAAATAAAATAACAATAATAATAAAAATAGTAATAATAACTTATATACATATATATTATAAGAAATATGGAGTTATTTATGGCTAACTATAAATATATATTATTGTGATATATACATATTTACATTTATGGAATGTAATTCAAACATAAGGAAATATTAAATACTTGTCAATTACCATGAGAATAACAATTAATGTACAATAAACAAAAATGCGAAACTATAAATTTAAGATAGAGGATTTTCATACATCCTGCAATTTGATATGAAGCGAGTGTTGATACTCTCAATACATTGAGCTACATATTTAGTGTCACTTATAGTATGAAGCCTAGACGTGGAAAAGTGCTATGGTAGTTTTAGAACCATTTTAAGAAGTTTATTTTGGGCTATTTGCAAACGTTTTAGGTGGGTTTTTGCACAATTACCCCATACAGCACAACCATATAGGATTATTGCCTGGAAAATGACTTTTACTATAAGAATTTTATTTGAATTGTTAAGAAGAGAGTTTCTACTTATTAGGGGGGATCTTAAAGTCAATATAATTTTTTTCCACATCCAACAAGCTTTCTCCAGCATTTGGTAATAAGTTTTTAGAGTAAAAATTATAATTTATTTTGTTCTTTTTAATTATTTGATTTAACAAGATTTGGATTGGCCAGAATTATGCAAAGTAAAGTACTAAATATTTTATTATTACGACATGGTTATAAAAATTTTGTACTTTTTATTGAGCTTATGCTTTTCAATATTTTGATGACATCTTATTTAAACATAAAATTTATTTATAACCTCTTATTTATATCAGTATTGAGGTTTTCAATCTTTTGCCTTTTTCGGAAAGATCTGCTTGCGACCAACGAACATGAAACATATTGATTTTAGTGCTATTTTTTTTATATCTTGAGTGCAACAGTTAGGCCTAGAAGCACGTATTTTTCTCAAATTATTGTAATGCTCATATAAAATCAAAATATATACAATTTCTTTTGGGTGATAATTTTGATATATTTTCATCAAGAAAAAAAAAAATATCAAGCAGATTCATAAAAAGGGCGAAATGAAAACCAAAAAAAAGAAGTGGTTTTATTTTTTTAATGCACAACACGTAAATATCATAAACTCAAATACATTTTATAAGGCTAGGACTGAAACCTTTAAGAACACAAAACTAAAGAAAAGAAAGACAAGAAGAGAAAAACAACGTAACAGGCTGTAGAAGAAGAAGTAACACGAACATTGCCGAAAATAAAGCTAACACCGGAGGCTGTTTAAATGCGTCAGCAAATTTTCACAACTGAAGTTTTTGTTGAAGTTTTAATGGCAACAACATTAAAGCAGCCAATGATATAGTAGCCTACTACCAACATTATAGAAACACACGAACACATATACACTTACATTTACTCACTCATAACTCATATGAAAACTGAAAATCTTTGTATTTGTTTTGGTATGCTATAAAACTGATAAGATGACATCCCGTACACGAAAAAAAAAGAAAAAGAATAGCAACAAAAAATTGAGCCTCATTTATTATCCTTCCGTGATATTATGACATCCTAATTCACACGCTTCCTCACACACATGCCAAACCTAACAATCTTTGTCATTAAATTGTGTGTATACGTGTTTGCGTATGAGTACGATTGTAACGGAAAACATAATTTACATGTTACTTTTACTGGTTTCTTCTTGTTTCTTTCTCTATTTTTTCAGAGTCTTGTTCCTTTCATACACATTTTTATTGTTGTATTAATATGAAAAGTTTTACAATTTTATCTTTTTTGTTTTATTTAATTTGTTTTTTGTTTTTTTTTTTTAAGTTCAGATTTTTTTTTTGGTTGTTTGCGATAATAATGATCGTAAATTTTTTTTTTGTAGCTTCTTAAAAATTAATGCTATAATACTAAGAAAACAATTGTTTATAATATATTTCATTACAGCACATTAACATATAAAATTGAAGCTGTTAACAGTAATAATTCCCTAAAGAAAAATATATAATAAAAATAAAAATATTATAATTTTAACAAAAGATGTGACAAAATGCAATAAAAACAGCTACTCATTGAAATTTATTACAAATCCTTTATAAAAAATGCCATAAAAAAAATATACAAACTATTTCTGTACAACAATTTATTTATATTATTATAGTTTTTTAAGTATTTCAAATTTTTTTAGACTAAGTATTTGTAGACAGCCTTTATGCAGAGCATTAAAAATCCAAGTTACGAGTTTAAATACTTTTACGTGCCAGTTGTTTTAAGATGATTTTGCCATTAAATAATTTCAAGGAGAAACGAATGAGTCCACAAAAGATATATGAATGATTCGGATTAATACTGGCAAAATATAAGGGGCGAAATAAAATAATCTATCTTAATTTAAACCCTTAATAATCTTAGAGCAAGAAGATCTCAATTTAATTAAATACATATTTTGAAGAATTATTTTCATGACTTTAAATACTTACGACTCACAGTGGCGCCATATGAGTTTTTTCGTTGCAAAAATCATATCTTTTGAACCGAATAACAGAATTGAACAGTTTAAACAGCATATGATAGATAACTGTTCAGCCTATGAAATGTGCGTTTGGAGGGGGTGCTATGCTTTGTAGGGGCCTACTTATGGGTTATCAAAGTTAAAATTTGTCGAAAAAGCAATTTTATGGTAACTAAAAAAAATTATTTTTACATTTTTAGATTGTTTTTATTTTTTTGATGTGTAAACATCTATGCAATCAGGGGGGTAAAAATCACAAACTTCCCTTACGGAAGCGGAACTATTTACGGAAATGGAAGCTACAATTATTTAGCTGATTCATCAACCAACAGAAAGTGCCATGAATGTATAGCATACAACTGCAACCATCAAGTATGACAAACATAGCAGTTGCTTGCTATATACATGTAGATAGCGCTTACTGCTTGAATAGATGTTTTTATTCACAAACCACAATGATTTCCAGAATTGCACCAAAATATTTCGGTATTTTGTTTAGTTTTATTTGAGTTCTAAAGAAAATCGCGTCTTTATTCCATTTGGAAATGTTTTTTCTGTTTTTTTTAATATAGCCATATTTGGAAAACAGATAATTATTTTTTTTTCTCATATTAAAATGGAGTTTTCACTATTATAGCATGTTCAGACGGCAAAATGAACCACTTGATTCGCTCTCTGAATCATGGTTGTGAACCTTGGTGTTCAGACGAGTGTTCTTGTTTCATTTTGACATTTATATTTTTTGTGCAAATATTTGAAGACATCCTTCTACACTTTACGTTTCACTATTTAATTTTTTCCATTTTTATTTAAATATGAGTATGTAAATATATACTTTTTATTTGTTAAATGTTTCTATTTATTTTATTGCACAAATTAATTTTTTGTTTTTTCTTTGTTTATATATTTTTGACAGCTAGTTCAGATAAACAAGCGATAATTTCTCATCAAACTTGGAGATGACACTCAATGTTTCTACGTTCACAACTAGGTTCATTTTGAACCAAGTAGATTCACTCTCAAAATTTTGTATGGCGAATCATGTAGATTCAAAAATGATTCGGGCGTGAACGGTGAATGATAGAGCGAACCGCGAATCTTGCTGTCCGTGTGAACATAGCATTAGATTTTGTGGTAACACAAAATAACACAATAAATACAAAATCTAACACTGTGATGCCAACTTTTGATTTTGATTTATATTATGTTACTAAAATATATTTTCATTTATTGACTACAAATACTACTACCTGGGAATTATTATCAAACTCAAATTTTGTTGGTTTTACTTCGCATTTGGGATACCAAACGAAAAAAACCAAATGTCCCAAAAATTTTAAATAAAATAACTTTTTATCTTTATTTTCTGAAAAACACAAAATTTTCATTCCAAAAAATTTTGAAAAATAGTATATAAATAACATTCTTGTCAAATAGTTTTACTTCTTTTTACTAAATTTTGTTTTCGATGTGTAAACATCTATACGCGCAGGGGGTAAATTTCTAATTCACAATATAATCACAAAAACAGCGTTATATGTGAGCGTAAGATCTTACGCGTAACATGTAAGCATTAAGACAAATCAGTGTGACATGATTGTTTGGTGAAAAATTATGATATGTAATAACCTTTTTGTCGCTGTTTTGTGCATTTTATTTATTACCAGATGTTTACACATCTCCCCTGTGATCGGACTCACATGATTTTTTTTTTCTTTAGGGTTTTATGTTTTAATTTATTGCCCAACAAATTAAAAAAAATTACTTTTTTTTTAAATTTATTTTTTCAATTTTCTGTAAAATATTCATCACAATTCGTAAGAGAAGGTATATCTAAAAGACTAATCATTTCTAAACTATAATTATTTTCTAACTCTATTCGTGACTTCACATGCCGCAGGGAAGAAATAAGTGCATCGGAAGATGCTGCCAACATGTTGAAGAGGTCCTCATTTTGCCTTACCCTTGATGCTTTGAATGTGTTCTGCAATCTATATTTTTTATAAAATTTGTTAAGAGACTCCTGTGCTTCTTCAGAAAGCTCTCCAATTGGCAAAGACTGGTACTCAATTATATCTTTGCCATGCGCCAATATTTTATGGACGGTTGGGGTCAACTTCTTCTGTGGATACATTTCTGCTAAAAGAGATACAGTTTTCGATGCATATTCTCCATATTTTGTAGAATTGACATTTTCTTTGCAGTTTAAAACATTCAAGATCATAATCTTTTCACGATTTGATTGTCAATTCCAGTGATTCTACTTACTGCCTCATCATTTTCAAAAAATCTCCTAGAAGTGTTTCCATCGTTTGAGTTACCGTATCCGTGCTTGGGACAGTCTACTTTTAGTCCAACTTGTTTAAAAAAAGCATCCTGTATTTGCTTCTTTCTGATCTTTTCCTTATCCTTTATTGATGTATTTTCATCGAAGTTTTCCTCCTCTTGTGGTAGGGTATACGCCAGTTTTAGCAAGAACTCCATACACCTTATCCTTGCGTGCAATGGTGACATTCCATATTCGTAATTCTTCTCGTTTGTAGAATCGTTTAAATTACCAAAGTTCTTCTGACTCTTTTTGCAAATCGGGCATGACAATGTTGAGGTTGTTCCTGTCAGTTCGTTTACGACTTTTCCGTCAACCATGGTCAGGTGGAACTCGTAATTGTATTCAATATATTTTCCTTCTCCAATTTGCAGCTTTGTAGGCTTAATCTTGCTTATTTGTTCTTCAATGTCCTTCACCGTGGTCCTTATGAGTTCTGCCGATTCCCTTGCAAACTGAAACATTATTGGTCGGCAATAATGCACTGATGACGTACGTGGATTTTTCTAGTGTAGGGAAACATCAGATTTTAGCCGCAAAGGAACAACAGATGCCATAAACATATTTCCGTCCGATATTGTAGCGTCATCGGAAGATATCCTTTGCTTATAAACGCTTTGTCCGGATGATCCATCGCAGCCCCATTTGCTGATCAATGTCAGTTTCTCAGGAAGAATTTTCACCTCATTTTCAGGAAGATTCTCCAACAACCGTTTTGCTGTATGGCCCATGAGATCCTGCAGATTGGCTTTCACAGAGACTTCCGTAAACTCCATATGCAGTGGTCGTGAATTTATTTTGGCTTGCGTAACATGCTTGTATCCTGGTAAAACGTCAGCCCCGTGTCGCATCAAGGATGCCCGTAGTATCTCATATTTTTCTTTGGAAAGTTGTAAGTCCATAAACAAGGCCAAGGCTTCTTCGGAATCATACTTTTTAATGTGTGCATTTGTGGGCGTGGGAATGCTTTCCTTAATCTTTTTTATTGGCAGTGGGCTCGCATCAGCAACAGATTTTGTAATCTGTGACCTAACTCTTTCACTATCCTTTGTATATTTAATAGACAGCGCGTGCGATAAATGCTTCGTGGTCAAGTCATTGTTGGCATCGGTAAGTTTCCTCTTTCTTGTGAAAATTGAACACTCCTCAATACTTTTTTTTGGCCTTCCTTTTGCTCCTCTGGTTGATGTGGTGGGTTTATCTACTGCCAATATATCCAGGATGGTGTCTTCATTAAGCCAATCCTCTTCTTTGGAGTTGAAGTTCTGAATGGTTCGATTAGATTTCACCCATTCTGCGTTAATATTTGCATATATCAGATAAAAATTATTTTTTTTATAATTTCGCTTCTCTCAATATTTCCGTATAAGCTATCAAGTCTTCTAAAGCAGCTTCCGTGAAAAACTTTGGTGTGGTTGACCTTCTAAACAGTTCAAATAATTTTAAATTGTTTAACGTCATGGTTTCAGTACTTGTTGCGCCAACTATCAGTCGTAGACTAATCCAGGCATTATGCTTATTTTGCAATATATAGGCTTATGCTACCATGCCTAAAAATTTACCTGTTCCCTGCATACATATGGATTTAGGCTGAATTATGCAATTTTGATGTTATGCTCTTGTCTAAATAAGATTTGTGCCTACCTGGAGGGACCATAATTCAATATTGTTCTTGACCATTTGTACTCCAAAGTAATTTTTAAGTGAGGTGCGTACCTGCGAATTTCAATGAGTAGTTTTTTGTGCATCCTGTGTCTGTAACAGAATATTGAGACTTTGGCAGAGGCTCACAGGTAGGCAACCGACTTAAAATGCAATTTTCAAACTATTGGATCAAACTACTGTCAGTCAAAACATGTAAGGGATACAACACCATACAATTTCTGCAACCATGTCTTTTTAACCTTTTTTACCTCTAGAAGCCAAACGGGCACGTACGGGCAGATAAAACCTTTTGAATTATTTAAAGAAATAATCAAAGAACATGTTTTGCAAATATAGCAAATATAGAAAAATAAAGATTTTTTTTATTTTCCGTCAAAGTTGAAAATAGTGAAAAAACGGATAGTTTTTAAATAGTGATTTACCAGGAGAAACACAAAGCAAACAGTTAATTTTTTTTTATCATTATACATTTAATAAATACATCAATCAACACAAACAAAAAATAATGCGATTCGTTACCTATTTTTCGTGATATTACACCTGAAATCGCAACAAATTGACTAAAAATTGTGTGTTTTTTTGAAAACCGAAAGTCGGTCAACTTTGAACGGTTATATCTTCTAAACTAAAAATGTGATATTATTAAGAGTAGCATATTTGAAATCGTTGAAAAGTTTCCTATAACATGGGTTTATTCAAAACTTCGTCGGCGCACATGAAAATTTTGATTTTTGCAACCTCGTTTGCTCTACGGGCGCCACTGTGCGACTTACCGAGACTTATTGACATGAACTTATGTTTCACAATCAATTTTTTCTACGAAGTTTGTACTCTACAATCAAAATATACTATTTTATTTATTTTATATTTATATTTTTAAACTCTTTCTTTTAACTCTTACTCTCCGTCTGCCTGTCGTGGGTGGACCCCATTCCCCCTCATCCATTTATTTGATCTGAAACTTGGCCCATAGTCTTGTTGCGACTAAAGATCATTTTTGGGGTAGTCAGGCACAGTCACGCGTACTTACGCGCAGTCATGGGGTGATCTAAATGTCATTTTCCCTTATCCGATCGATGTGAAACTTAGTCCATACACTTGCTGTGAAAAAATATTAACTTTGGCTTGGTCTCGCACAGTCACGCATAGTCACGCACAGTCATGGAGTGATCTAAATGTCATTTTCCTTCATCCGATGGATCTGAAACTTAGTCCATACACTTGCTGTGAAAAAAGATTAACTTTGACTTAGTCTCGCACAGTCACGCATGGTCACGCGCAGTCACGTAGTATGTCAAACCCATTTCCCCTTATCCGATCGATCTGAAACTTGGTCGATAGACTTGCTGTGAAAAAAGTTTAACTTTGACATAGTCGCGCATTGGGGTCGCAATACCGGTAAACCGGTTTACCGATAAACCGGTAAACTAGTAAAAAGTTGTGTTTTATTTTACCGGTAATTTTCATATAATTTACCGGTAATTGTTTAGAATTTTACGGATTTTTTGAATAAATTATTAATAGTATTTGTTTGCTAACTAAAAAAAATTCTCCAAAAATAATTAACTTTTGTCCAAATAAAAAAAAAAAAAACAGATTAAAATACAAAATAGTATGTTTATAATGGAACAGAATTACATTTTTCTTATATGTATAAAATGCATTAACTAAACATCCAAATTTAAAAAGTCCATGATAACTTGATTGTAAAAAAAAATATTTACGTTATAATAATTAGAATTATGTGTGAGTTATTTTTTTTTTTTAATATGCATTCGCTAATAAGAAAATTTGAATATGTAAAGCCTACTTAATTGATTTGTCTATGAGCAGAGCAAGGACACATTACGTCGTTCGTAAATTATTGTGTTCTATATGCTTTTTGTTAAAGTTTAGTTGCTAAAGTTTAGTTGCTAATTAAAAAAAACTGAACCGATAAAATTGTTGCGACCTTCCTACCAAGGAAAGTACTATAGTTTGTGGTTTTTTCTGTTTAAAAAAAAAATCCTCTTTGAAAACGCCTCTAAGCGTGAGAACTATTAGAACTTAAACATGGATTAATCAAAAAAAAAAATCATTTAGAACACAATAACTTACGACCGACGATTAGTATTTTTTTTAAAATCATATTCAGTTTATTTGTACTCCCGTCTGGCAACGTTGTTAAAGTGTTAAGTAGTGAGTTTGGGAACATATTAAATTATTCTTTTTTTTTGCAGAAACACACAAACCTTCGAAAATAATATTCTATATTCTTATTGTGTTCAGTAAGTATGTATATCAGAAAAAATCTTTGAAATAAAAGCCATATTCAATATTTGTATTGAATATTAAAAAAATAGCCTTCTCTATGATGTCTAACGGACCGAATAAATTATGGAATCATTTTTTACGTACGAAAGCTGGCGTTTCAGCTATAAAAAAATATAAAATGTTCTGGCGGAAGCACAAGTGGTTTGCATAATCACCTTATCAGAAAACATAACATTAATCTTCTAAAAAGAGTTCAAGATGATGATGCAGAAGCTAGCTGCTCTAATATCATTTCTACAACTTCCGTTACGAATGATACGAATTATCGATCCAAAATTTCTGACTATTTCAATATTATTAAAACGATTGACGACTCATTTCCAGCAGTTTTAGCTCGGCTGGCAGCAAGAGATTGCTTATCGTTTAAAAAGATTTGTACGTCACACGATCTACAGCAATTGTTTAAGTACAAAGGATATGATTGCCCAAAGTCTACAAATACAATCAAGAAAATCGTATTACAGTATGGTGAAAAAATCTGCAAACAAACCATTACAGAATTATCCGAAAGAATAGCCCGTGGTGAAATATTCAGCTTGACTTTTGATGAATGGGCGTCTCTTAAAAATCGACGCACAGTGGCGCCCGTAGAGCAAACGAGGTTGCAAAAATCAAAATTTTCATGTGCGCCGACGAAGTTTCGAATAAACCCATGTTATAGGAAACTTTTCAACGATTTCAAATATGCTACTCTTAATAATATCACATTTTTAGTTTAGAAGATATAACCGTTCAAAGTTGACCGACTTTCGGTTTTCAAAAAAAACACACAATTTTTAGTCAATTTGTTGCGATTTCAGTTGTAATATCACGAAAAATAGGTAACGAATCGCCTTATTTTTTGTTTGTATTGATTGATGTATTTATTAGATGTATAATGATAAAAAAAAATTAACTATTTGCTTTGTGTTTTTCCTGGTAAAACACTATTTAAAAACTATCCGTTTTTTTTCACTATTTTTCAACTTTGACGGAAAATAAAAAAAATCCATATTTTTCTATATTTGCCATATTTGCAAAACACGTGCTTTGATTATTTCTTTACATAATTCAAAAGGTTTTATCTGCCCGTACGTGCCCGTTTGGCTTCTAGAGGTAAAAAAGGTTAAAAAGACATGGTTGCAGAAATTGTATGGCGTTGTATCCCTTACATGTTTTGACTGACAGTAGTTTGATCTAATAGTTTGAAAATTGCATTTTAAGTCGGTTGTCTACCTGTGAGCCTCTGCCAAAGTCTACTCCCAATATTCTGTTACAGACACAGGATGCACAAAAAACTACTCATTGAAACTCGCAGGTACGCACCTCACTTAAAAATTACTTTGGAATACAAATGGTCAAGAAAATTATGGACTTATGGTCCCTCCAGGTAGGCACAAATCTTGTTTAGACACGAGCATAATATCAAAATTGCATAATTAAGCTTAAATCCATATGTATGCAGGGAACAGGTAAATTTTTAGGCATGGTAGCATAAACCTATATATTGCAAAATAAGCATAATGCCTGAATTAGTCTACGACTGAAAGTTGGCGCAACAAGTACTGAAACCATGGCGTTAAACAAATTAAAATTAATTGAACTGTTTAGAAGGTCAACCACAACAAAGTTTTTCACGGAAGCTGCTTTAGAAGAACTTGATAGCTTATACGGAAATATTGAGAGAAGTGGAATTATAAAAAATAATTTTTATCTGATATATGCAAATATTAAGGCAAAATGGGTGAAATCTAATCGAACCATTCAGAACTTCAACTCCAAATACGAGGATTGGCTTAATGAAGATACCATCCTGGATATGTTGGCAGTAGATAAACCCACCAAATCAACCAGAGGAGCAAAAGGAAGGCTAAAAAAAAGTATTGAGGAGTGTTCAATTTTCACAAGAAAGAGGAGACTTGCCGATGCCACCAATGACTTGACCACGAAGCATTTATCGGACGCGCTATCTATTAAATATATAAAGGATAGTGAAAGAGTTAGATCGCAGATTACAAAATCTGTTGCTGATGCAAGCCCACTGCGACTAAAAAGGATTAAGGAAAGCATTCCCACGCCCACAAACGCACACATTAAAAAGTATGGTTCCGAAGAAGCCTTGGCCTTGTTTATGGACTTACAACTTTCGAAAGAAAAATATGAGATACTACGGGCATCCTTGATGCGACACGGGGCTGACGTTTTACCAGGATACAGGCATATTACGCAAGCCAAAATAAATTCACGACCACTGCATACGGAGTTTACGGAAGTCTCTGTGAAAGCCAATCTGCAGGATCTCATGGGCCATACAGCAAAACGGTTGTTGGAAAGTCTTCCTGAAAATGAGGTGAAAATTGTTCCTGAGAAACTGACATTGAACAGCAAATGGGGCTGCGATGGATCATCCGGACAAAGCGTTTATAAGCAAAGGATATTTTCCGATGACGCTACAATATCGGACGGAAATATGTTTATGGCATCTGTTGTTCCTTTGCGGCTAAAATCTGATGTTTCCCTACACTGGAAAAATCCACGTCCCTCATCAGTGCATTATTGCCGACCAATAATGTTTCAGTTTGCAAGGGAATCGGCAGAACTCATAAGGACCACGGTGAAGGACATTGAAGAACAAATAAGCAAGATTAAGCCTACAGAGCTGCAAATTGGAGAAGGAAAATATATTGAATGAAATTACGAGTTCCGCCTGCCCATGGTTGACGGAAAAGTCGTAAACGAACTGACAGGAACAACCTCAACATTGTCATGCCCGATTTGCAAAAAGAGTCAGAAGAACTTTGGTAATTTAAACGATTCTACAAACGAGGAGAATTACGAATATGGAATGTCACCATTGCACGCAAGGATAAGGTGTATGGAGTTCTTGCTAAAACTGGCGTATACCCTACCACAAGAGGAGGAAAACTTCGATGAAAATACATCAATAAAGGATAAGGAAAAGATCAGAAAGAAGCAAATACAGGATGCTTTTTTAAACAAGTTGTACTAAAAGTAGACTGTCCCAAGCACGGATACGGTAACTCAAATGATGGAAACACTTCTAGGAAATTTTTTGAAAATGATGAGGCAGTAACTAGAATCACTGGAATTGACAATCAAATCGTGAAAAAATTGGGAACGATCTTGAATGTCTTAAACTGCAAAGAAAATGTCAATTCTACAAAATATGGAGAATATGCATCGAAAACTGCATCTCTTTTAGCAGAAATGTATCCACAGAAGAAGTTGACCCCGACCGTCCATAAAATATTGGCGCATGGCAAAGATATAATTGAGTACCAGTCTTTGCCAATTAGAGAGCTTTCTGAAGAAGCACAGGAGTCTCTTAACAAATTTTATAAAAAATGTAGATTGCAGAACACACTCAAAGCATCAAGGGTAAGGCAAAATGAGGACCTCTTCAACATGTTGGCAGCATCTTCCGATCCACTTATTTCTTCCCTGCGGCATGTGAAGTCACGAATAGAGTTAGAAAATAATTATAGTTTAGAAATGATTAGTCTTTTAGATATACCTTCTCTTACGAATTGTGATGAATATTTTACAGAAAATTGAAAAAATAAATTTTAAAAAGAAGTATTTTTTTTTAATTTGTTGGGCAATAATTTAAAACATAAAACCCTAAAGAAAAAAAAAAATTAATAAAAACAATCTAAAAATTTAAAAATAATTTTTTTTAGTTACCATAAAATTGATTTTTCTACAAATTTTAACTTTGATAACCTATAAGTAGGCCCCTACAAAGCGTAGCACCCTTTCCAAACGCTCATTTCATAGGCTGAACAGTTTTCTATCATATGCTGTTTAAACTGTTCAATTATGTTATTCGGTTCAAAAGATATGATTTTTGCAACGAAAAAACTCAAATGGCGCCACTGTGCGGCGCTACCAAATTTTTATTTACTTTGAAAGTCAGTCATCGATTCGTGAAAGTTATAGATGACTTCGTTATTTTTATGGTGCGCATAGTCGTCCATCTCAGCAAGCCATTCCACGATGTAGCAGGAATGTATGTACTGAAGAGAGTATCGCCGCTGCGAACGCATATGTGGATCCAAATTTGTCGATTTGTCGTAGATCGCAGGAACTGGTGCTCTGTCTGTCCACTGCATGGAAAATTTTACGCAAAGGTCATGGCCTACACCGGTATATGATACAGCTGGTGCAGGAATTAAACCGACTAGACCATCATATACGTCGTTCTTTCATCGATTAGTATCTAGAGCGGTTGTAAACTGATGAGACCCACTTTTTGGCTGAACGGGTTTGTTAGTAAACAAGATTGCAACATATGGTATGACACCAATCTACAACAGACCCTATAGACTTCATTACATCTAGAAGAAGCACTTATTTCAGCCTTATTTCTTAAAAAAATTAAGCTTGCGATTAATGATTTTTTCTTTGAAAATATGGATGACATTGTTCGAGGAGAGATGTGATTTAAACAGGATGGTGCTAGGTTTAATAAGGCGACCACAACCATCGACTGTTTTAATTAGCATGCAACATCTTGCAATTTGACACCTCTCGATTATATCCTGTTGGACTACGTAAAGACACTTTTTTATGATGATAAACCAGCAACAATTGAAATCTTGTAGTCCAACATTGCTCCGAAATTGAACGTCTAGAATGCAAGAACAACAAGAACACCCACGGTGGCCATATGCCCGAAATTATTTTCAGATGTTAATGTCATGTATTGATCTTTTGAATAAAAAAATTTTGTGATTAAAATTTATTTTTTTTGTGTTATTTTTTACAATTTCAGTTTCTATCGGGGTTAATAAAACTCTCTCTATATTCCTACTATAGTAAAATTTGAACTGATAATTTGTGCGATAGCTCAATTATAGAGAAAACACCTTTTTCATATATTAATCCAATCAATTCGAGAACACTGTGATTGATAGTGCTTATTTATTGAAAATCGAATTTATAATGAACACACACATATGTACATATTTTTTTTCGATTTCCATTATTTCTCAAAGCCATTCTAAACACTATTTGAATGAAAACTCATTTTAGTTTCGAAATTAATAATATTTTATGGAATTGATTTTTTTTTCCAAAATTTAGTTCCAACAATAACTAAAAAATATTTAAACAAACATTTTCGTATACTCTCCATAATACTACACAGGAGAGCTGGCTCGTTTCAACTGCCATTAGAACAAATCTAATTTAAATAATATTTTTAATAATTTTTGTTTTAAATATCTAAAACTGTATTGTGTATTGCACATATTTAGATAAAGTCTGTGGATGGTAAAAAGTAGTTTTGAATAAAAGTTTGAAATTATTTTCCACCATCATAATAGAAGCAGTACAAACACACACGGAAAAATGATTAAAAAAACAATACAAATATTGAAAAATTTTCCAATATTTGTTTATATGTCATTCGTTTATTATGCAAAGAATAAATTTTTTTTTAATACAATTTAAATTATTTAGTTGATTAAAATAAGATAATAAATTCTGTAAAAAAAGAAATCTTATAAAACCCAAATTTAAAAAAAATTTAATAGTCTTATCTAATGCTGAATAAGGCTATATATTAAGAAAAAAAAAGGAATATTTTCGTATGGCCATTATCAACACTTGATTAGTTTTTATGTGCGCTTTTGCTTGGAGTAGCCTGTTTTCCACTGAATTATTGCTTAATTTCGAAATCGATAATCATTTGTGCTGCTGCTGCTCTCCTACTGCTATTTAGCTGAACCGGAAGTTGAACAACGTTTAAGAAAACTAAATGCTACAGACTTGATACAGTTTTGTATACACAATATTATAATCAAATAAATGCAATATGAAATTCTATGGCTGTTGGTATTATAAAGGAATAGTCTGCTGCTTAATTTTCTTCTTTTGTCATTATCAAATTTTCCGTTTTATTTTTATATCTTACGCCCTACATTATTGTTAGCGTGTAATGGGTTTGTGGTGATATTTGTAACTATCTAAAATAATGGACAGAATTTAATTTTCAGTCACTTTTGGAGTTGATTGAAATATGTCTGCCCTACTTTCCGTTTCTCTCTGTGCATATATTTATATATACCAATAACTCAAACTATTTTTGATTGAAACTTAAACTTAGATTAACTCAAGGATCCTTATTGCGATGGTTCAGATTTAGCACTCAAGCAAATGTACACTCTAATTTAAAATTATAGCATCCTTAGGGCACTGTTATACATTCAATATATATTGTCCGCAATCCAAATATCACAATATATCGCACCTGTACCTCTAAAGTGAGTCAACTCAAAATTTTTAAATTTTTACTTTTTGCAAGAAAACGATACACAGTGGTCATATCTATCCACTGTAAAAATCTTACATCGATTTTTCTAGTCTTTCGTAAAAAAAAATACAGTTGTAACCCTCTTTGTGTTATAAGAGTAGCTTCTTTAGAATCCACTAATAAAAAGACTTATTTCGAGTTGCACCCAAAAAACTTGTTATTTTTGATGATCACTGAAAATAAACAGGTTGGAGTTCAGTTATATTTTAAACACGACTTAAAATATAACTGAACTCGAACCTGTTTATTGTACATGTTCTGTTTTTCTTTTCAGTACACGTACCAAAACATGAACTTCAAATAAAGCAACACTCAAAAATGTGTGCTTTATGTGTGATTGAAACAAAAAGTATGTGATACAAAAATGTTCGTGTAAATAACGAAATATTAAAACGAACACAGTCATGGTTGTGTTGGGCACCGAAGAAAATTTAAAACAAACATAATTGGTATGAAAATAAAAATATGTGTGTGTTGGTCTAAGTTATGTTTGTTTACATATATGTACGAGTTTTTTATTCAGTGTGTGTTTTTTTCTGAACTCTGTGTTATACTCAATTAACAAATTGTGGTATTGTAGATGTATGAAGAAAACTGTGAAAATTTTGTAGTAGGCTTTGTAAAAATAACACATAAAATGCATTATTTTTAATTTTTTTCCACATCATTTTTTTCATTTTTTCCACAGAAAAAGACACACAATATCTCAGTAGGCATTGCAAAACAATTAATAATTTTTTAACTATTTATATTATATCATTTAACTTTACTTTTAACCAAACTAGAGACGTAACTTGCGCTTGCTCTTTAAATTATTGATTCATAAAGTTTTCTTGATTTATTGAGTTTTCAATTTTCGGTAAGAAAATTAGTTTTAATAATTTGCATCTATTTCAATTCAAATTTAACATTTTCAAATTATAAATATTAACCCTTTAGATATATTTAGCATGTCAGCGGTTAAGAAACTTAAGATGAATGATACAAGTTCAAGGCCATATCAAACAGAATGGTTTGGAAAATACGGAGCTGTTGAGATAAATAAGAAAATTCTTTGCTTAATTTGCAATACAATATAATGTAAAACGACATTTTGAAAAGATACATGCAAATCTTGCTTCCTTAAAAGAAGAAGAAAAAAAAAGAATTATTTTCGTAAAAACTAAAAGAATATAAATCACAAGCTAATTTAGAACATTTCTAATTCCTAAAAATAACATTACAGCTACAAGTTTTCATGTAGCACATTGTATCGCACGACATGGAAAACCTCTTTCGGAAGGTGAGTTTTTAAAAGTAGCGTTTTTGGGATGTAGTGCTGCCCTATTTGCTGATTTTAAAGAATAAGATTTGATAATAAAGCGCATTAATGAGTTGCCTATAAGCCGAAATACAATTAAAGAACGAATATTAAGATTAGATGAAAATACTTGTTATCAAATAAATTGCGATTTAAAATGTTCCGAAATGTATTCAATTGCTTTAGATGAGAGCACGGACATAAGTGGTTACGCACAACTTGCAGTTTTTGCTAGGTATAAATCAGGAAATATAATGATGGAAGACCTGGTCAACATTGACAGGAAGAACTACTGGTCTTGATGTTTTTAAGGAATTCGCTGATACATTTATGAAAATGAATATTGATTTACAGAAAATTGTTTCTGTAACAACTGATGGTGCTCCTAGCATGATTGGCAAAAATATTGGTTTTATTCAGCAACTTAAACAAAGTGTCCAACATTCTTTAATTGAATTTCACTGCCTCATTCATCAAGAAGTCTTATGTGCAAAACAAAGATTGAAAACATTTTCCAACGTAATGCCAGTTGTAACAAAAATAGTCAATTTTATAAATGCAAGAGCTCTAAATAAGCGAGAATTTGCCAAATTATTAGAGCAAATTGATTCTCAATAATCTGGGCTTTTAATGTACAATAATGTTCGATGGCTCAGCCGTGGTCAAGTTTTAAATGGGTTTGTAGATTTATTAGAAGAAACAAAACTATTTTTGCATGAAGAAAATAATGTTTTTGACGAATTATCAAATATAGAATTGCTAAAGGACCTAATGTTTTGCTGTGATATCACTCAGCATTTTAATGAATTGAATAAAAAACTCCAAGGACCTGTTCAAGTTGTATTAGTCATGTTTGAAAATATTAAAACGTTTATGACAAAACTTGATATATTTAGTAATGATTTGAAAATGAAAATATTGAAATATTTTCCATATCTGCAAAAACATTTCCAAGCAACTGAAAACTATGAAAATAGTAATATTACACAGGATCATACAATTAAAAAATATTTAACTGTTATTGAGGAAATAAAACCAGCTTTTCTGGATAGATTTAATTAATTTAAGGATTTAGAAAAAACATTACAGTTTATATTGTATCCACACAAAATAAAATTTACTAATTTGGAATTAACCGTGTACACTTGGTTAGGTATTGAAAATTTGGAAATAGAATTAGCAGAGTTCCAAAACAGTTTTATGTGGAAAAATAAATTGGAAAATTTAATTACAGATTTGCAAAAACAGGATTTAGAAAATATTTCTGACAATAAGAAAAAGGTATTCGAACAAAGAACTAATAATATAATATTAGAAGAATGGGACTCTTTACCAGATACATTTAATACAATGAAAAAATTGGCAAATGCTCTTTTAACAATGTTTGGTTCAACATATGTATGCGAAACTTTATTTTCATCAATGAATTTTATAAAATCCACGCAACGAAATAGACTTGGTAATGAAATGACTGCCGCATGTGTAAAAGTAATGAATTCCAAGTATGAATTAAATATACGTCAATTATCTGAAAACAAAAAACAACAACAAGTTTCGCATTAAATGTGTGTTTGTGTACATATGTATAATTTTTTTGATATTAAATTTTCTTTTTTTTATTTTTATTATAAAATAATAATCATACATATAATATGTTTGAATAGTAAATAAAATCATATTTACATGTATTTTCGTGAAATCCTTAATTACTAAAATAATAATTGACCCGTAGGTTAATATTACAAAAAAATAAATTCAATTTTGACTGACTTGTCAAAAAGGTTCGCCATCGCTGCACTATAGTGAAAGAATTTATAAATTATTTTCAGAAATTGGTAGAATTTCAATTGTCGAAAGAAGCTTTCAAGTGCATAGGTTTCCTAGATCGGTGTAAGAATAGGGGTCGGTAATGACTTCTCTCGATTTATATCAAGTTTTCTCAGATACCGCACAATACGTGTTGTTATTGATGGGGACTCATTTAATGAGTTTCAGCTTATTTCTTGGGTACCCCAAGGTTCCGTCCTTTCTCTTTCTCTTTTCCTTATCTTTCTGAATGACATTCTTGGTCATGCATTTAATTGTCTATATTCTTTCGCAGATGAAAGTAGCATTTGTCATTCATTTTCCTTTAATTGTGGAGCAAGCCTCTTGGAGGTTGGGGATAAAAGGCGGACAATGAATGACACACTTAATCAAGACCTGTTAAAAATCTCCAAGTGGGATAAAGCGAATAACCTTGATTTTAATGCGCTGAAGACTCAATGTTGCATGTTGACCCATGGGGTAATGGATTCAACAATGTATATATGGGTGGCATAGGTATTGAGGAATCGGATTTTCTTGATGTTCTAGCCATGAGAATACAATGTGATATTCTTTTTTATAAGAAAGTGGCAACATTTCCTAACATTGTTGCCATAATTTGAAATTGTAAAGATGCTAAATTGCAAAAAAAAAAGGTGCTAAAACTTGGAAAATATGGGCCTAATTGAAAAATTGCCAAAACGGAAAATCGCGAAAAACAAAAATCGCCAAAAACAAAAAATCAAAAAAGAAAAAAAAAAAAATTGCCAAATGCTATTCTGAATTTAAAGCCAATCGATAAGTGTTGTCCGATTTAATTTGGAAAAACCATTTTTTTCTCATGGGCAGCTATATTTAACTTGCTCCAGGGTAAGAAAGCCGAAATTTTTTTTTAGTTTTTGCACTGAATGATAAACAAAGCATTTAAATAAAAAAAAGATATAAAATAAAATATTTTAATTGTACAATATAAACTTCGTAGGAAAAACTGATTATGAAAATATATGTATATGTCAATAAGTCGCGATAAGTCGTAGTGAAAAAAAAACTAAACTAAAATCCTTAACTCACTGCATTCCGCTTACAAAGCATAAATCTACTACACCCCATAATAACCAATATCTATAATATTAATAGGCTAGGCGATTTCTTTTGACTTATGTTTTCTTCTACCATTTTATCCCGATTATGACCAAACGTATATTATTTGAAAGATATTTCTTTTTAGCGGTTTTGCAGATTTTTCAATTTTTTCCTACTACTAAACATACATAAAATTATACAATGCTATGTGTGTGTTTATTAAATTTGTTAATGTGTTTGTAATAAAAATGAGTTTGTTGTTTGTGTTGATTTGTGAATTGGCTATAATTGATTAGCATACCTTTAGGGTCATTATTTAATGAAAAAATAAAATTTCCTAGAATTTGCACTCGAATTTCGAGGGCTGGAATCTGATAGTATGCAGTTATTGGATCTTTTGAAAACCCAATAAAAAAAAACGAATTTCTTACGGTCGAACTTAATCTATCATAATTTTCCTTAAACTCATGTAATAAAGTTATAAGAAAAACTGAAACGCGATTCAAAGAATATAAAAATATTAAAGACAATTCCATAATTTCTTTCCGAATACTTAGGAGTTATGGTTTTCAAATTATTTTAATAATTAAACTAACTAATGGTGTAGGGTCCAATCTGTTTCACTTTGCCAAATATTCGTATACCGTTGATAATTTTTTCTTTAGGATCTCTACTTGTGGCAACACAAAAGACTTTTTATAGTTGCTGATATTTTTTTGGTGCACCATACTTAAACTGGCCACCACAAGGATATGCGTATTAGAGTTTTAATGAAGTAGAAAGCTGTAGCATATTTTCTTCATCAAATTACTCGCATCGTTAACGTTATTTCACACTGTTGGTTGACTATGAGCATAAAAAAAGCAAAAACAAAAAATGTCATCATTTTATAGTGGCCACAAGATGAATATTTTTTTTTCCTATTCCTGAAGTAACTATCTATACACGTGTGTGTGTTTGGGTGTTACTATATAACAGTTTATTTAAATGAGGATAGCAAATAAAAAGGACCAGCTCTCCTGTTTGAACTCATACAAAGAGTCGTAGACAACAACAACGGAAAAAAAGGATATGCAAACACATTATCGCATAATATAATGTGTAATTTTTTCTCATCATTTTTTGTTCACTCCTCTTAACATCTATTTGAATTTGTATGCGTGTAAATAAGTGAGTGTGTGTGTGTATGTATATGTGCAATATAAATTAAGTTGATGATATGATAAAATGTTTACAATAACCATGCTGATTATAAAAGGGTCTTTGGTCAAATAAAGACCGTATACAATAATGTGTATCCCATTCATAAACGGCGTTTAAGAAAAATACAAACAAACAACATCAACATCATATTATATTCTATAGAAAATAGAAAAGAAAGAAAGGGTAAATGCTATACTGATTAGAGTGTTAATGTGTTAAATGTTCGTAAAGAAGAAAATTTTAATGATATTCCAAACACTTACACTAACAAAAGAAAAATATATACAGCTCTTCAAACTAAAATGCGGTAAAATAATGAAAAAAATCATTTTGTGAAAAAAAAATATATATAATATAATGTATTTTAATTGAGTTTTTATTGTTAAGAAAAATTTGAAAACTTTTTGCATAATAAAGTAAATAACTTTCATAGTGATTGTTATTAATTTTCAAAATGCTTTAAATTTACTTTCAGTTATCTCGTTTATTAATATACACACTCATATCTGAATGTTTCATATCAGAGTTCTTAGTCGTATTTTTTTGTTTTGTATTCATGTTTCATAATCTTTATGTAGATCATATCAATTTTTTTTTGCATGTGCATCCATGTCAGTATTTTTTTTTTCTAGTTTTCTGCCAGAAATTTCATTCATTTGCAGTCTAAAAAGTTAATATTAAAACTATTTTTTGCGTTTATTTATTTTTTTTTGTTAGCTCACATTGCTTAATTATTAGTTATACAAGTATGATAACATTTGTGCCGAAAATGTGCAATGGCTTATCTGCGATCTGATAAACAAAAAAATCACATAAAAACATAAAATAATCATAAAATTTTACCTAGAAACACATCATTGTTCACTGACTGTATGGTACAATTTGCAATTTCAATATATTTGGCATAATTAGAAATTCGTGATAAATAAACAAAATAAGTAAATGTATAATGGGAAAAAAATCAGCGTTGTCGGCCATAATTAAAATCTAACAAGTATGTAAATTATAGTCAGCCTAGACCGACTATATGACATCATATACCATGCGTTTGGAGAGAGGATCTCAGAGCCAACTAATTGGATACAGAAAATAGGCCTGAACGAAATTTGAGTGGCATGTTTTATAAATTTTTTTACTGCAGATGTCATATTTACATGGGTACTCAAAAAATGGACCGATTCTGATAAAGTCACTTATTTTTTGCAAAAACATATACAAATCAAATATGTTATAATTTTTACCAATTTCAGTATACCAAATATTATCAAAATTAATATTTAAAATACTATTATTTTAGAGACCCTATCTCTCAGGTTCAACTAATTAGATATAGAAAATAAGCATACACCAAATTTGAGTAGCAATGTTATTAATTTTCTTGCCTTCGGATATGAAAAATTTCATATCAGATGCTGTATTTATATGGGGACTAGGTCGAAAAATATATATAAACTAAATTTGAGAAAAAACTTTGTTATATATTTGTTTTTTGATAGATTTAAGTGAAGATCGGGAAACAGCTCCATATGGGGGCTATGACTAGGAATTGTCCTATAGTGGTTATTTATGAACTACTTATTAATGTATGTAATAAACGTACAAAAACCCACCGAGTTCTATATGATAATTTGGATATTATGACAATTTAAGTCGATCTCATAAGATTCATTTCCATGGCGACTAGGTCTGAATATGAACCGATTTTCACCAATTACAATAGCGTTTATCCTAATAATATATCTAAAATGTGGCAACTACACCCATACAGAAATAAATGCAGAACTTAATTTCTAAAGTTAGTTTGAACTCCATTTTTGATCTCATCATGACCGCGCAATTGTCCGCTATCATGCCAACCATATTAGGATAGGAATATTTGATGGTTGCTCATATATGCCATTTGCAGTAAAGTCCGCTTCATTATTACCAAAAATCTGTCGCGACATTGGCCATCAAAAGTTACTGTTGCTAGATTTCTATAAATGGTACAATCTGTACTTTCATTTACTACTAGATAAAAGTAGTTATTTTTGCAGAAATTTACAACCGAAATGATGTTTTCTGGATTTTTTATAACTAGCAGCAGTGCCCAGCCCTCGAAATTCGAGTTCAAATTCTAGGAAATGATATTTTTTCATTTAATAAATAGTGTTAAAAGAGCCTAAAGGTATGCTAATCAATTTTATCTAATTTACAATTCAACATTTCTTAAGTAAAATCCATTAAACTTCATTATAAATATTTGTTGAGCACACAGAAGATATATAACTGAGTTTGTAAATAATAAGTAGCATCTATAAATGAGCATTACTCATAAAAAAATTTTCAAGACGGTGCAAATCTATAAGGCCGGTGGGCAGCTAAAAAGAAATACCTTTCAAATGAGGTATGTTTGGTCAAAATCGGTTATTGACTAACGTTTTTATTTCGGGCACAAGAAATCGACTTATTGGTTAATGTTATAGATTTTTTGTTTTGTACAATCTATAATTATGTTGGTTATCCATTCATCACGAAATGGTACAACGCACGGTTTTATTCTGTGACGGTGATCTGTTTTGCGCTTTACTGTAGCCAAAGAATTTCTGGTACAAGCAGAAATAAGAAAAAAATATAATAACCTTGATCTTGAAATTATTTTCAAGTTCAAGTATGTACATGTAAACAACACCTTATATGGTAATATGTTGATGGCATTTTTTTTTGGCAAACTGATTTATGGCGTGTTTTTTTCTCTTCATTGGGTTGTATTAAATCATGAACACATTCATATGCAATCATGCTGGTCAAACCACGTATTTTCTTGTATTGAGCTCACTTGCTCTCATAGTCATATATGAGTGGGAGTGTTATAAATACTAGAGAATATTATGAATGCACATGAATGTTCTCAATGAATTGGCGGTGATTTTGTTTTTTTTTTAATAAACAGGTTTTTATCTGGACATGAATGAATGAAGATGAGAAGGTTGAATGTAAGAAAGTTAAATTTAAATCGAGAAGTTTGAATTGTGAGATCATGCATTTCGTTGTGTGTGTTTAAATATAATATAAAATATAAAGCTGACAAACAATTCTAACCTCAAAAGGAAAAGTTTTGTTAAACTCTTAAACAATAGAAACACAAACGAAAATGGTTTCCTATTATAATACGTTGTCATATTCACAAAAACACAGTGCCGCCAATTTGGCATATTCAGCGGGTCAGCCATGACAATGGACTGCCAATTATAATACACCTCCTAACCATCAATATCTGGGAGATATGGATTCTCCACATGCTGCCGCACATCATCCAATGTATTACAATCATTATGCCATGTTTCATTCAGCAACTTCATCGGTACCTCATCAACACCAGCAATAAGGCGGTAAAAAATTTTTTTAATACAAATAATTTTCCAAATTAAAATTTTTACACACATATAAATATTTTCTATGTTTAAACTTTTCCTTATTAAATTTAAGAATGTTACTAGATTAATAAAATTTTGCTATATATAAAATTTGGTTGAAATATAAAATTTTTACTAACTATAAAATTTTCTTTTATTGTAAAATTAAACTAAAATAAAATATTTGAAATGTGAATTTTTCTAAATGTAAAATTGTCTAATTATAAAGTTTAAACAAAAATTTTTCTAATGCTAAAATTAAGCTAAAATTAAATAGTGCTAAAATCCAATTGTGCTTAAATTAAATAGTGCTAAAATTCAAAAGGCTAAAATTAAAATTTTTTCTACTATTAAAAATTTTCTTAAAATTAAAAATTTTCCTAAAAGTAAAATTTTGCTAGAGTTATAAATATAAAAAAAAACCAATAAAATAAATGTTGATAAAATTAATTTAAAATTTAAAAACCCTTAAAATGAAGGGTAAATAAAAAAGTTTTTAAACCCAATGTAGAAAACCAAACCAAACCAAATCTTATCATTTTGTGTGGGTTACCTCCAATTAAGATGGAGTCGAGGTAACATGGTAGGGAGGGCAAAAAGGGGCAGAACACCTCGTCCCCAATCCCAGTAAGTATGGCCATCCGTCCCATTTAGCGTCCGTTTTTTTGACAGTTGTTTTTTAATCGCACGTGAAAATCTGTAGTGCGGTTTCCCTGGGCCTGAGCAAGACCCCACCCATCCGACGAGCTAGGCCCCTACGCCAGCACGTGCGACCAGCAAAGGCTCAGGGAAACGGAAGCGGATCTTCCACCAACGCCGCACCATTACAATTTGCTTGCTAGTTCTACAAAGCACTTAAATGAGCTTTCAAATAAGCTGCTTATAAAAAATAGTTTACCCTGATTCATCGGAATCCATTTATAAATAATAAAAAAAAACTATATGCCGACACAAAAGCGTTATGAAGTTGGCTGAACAAGTGTCCAAATATGCAAAACTCATTACACCCCAATACTAATCGCAAATCTTTTAAGAGCCTATTACACTATACGATTTTCTGTCCATCACAAGTGTAATAACGAATAAAAAAAGAAACATTTTCTGGCAGTACCACATAACTTTTGAAGTGAAAATTTATCAAAAAAGTACAATTGTAATAACTTTCCTATCCCCACACACACATGCACGCTGTTTTTTCTGACATTCTCCTGAAACGGATTTAGTACAGATCAACCAATTTTCGATGATTTTTCCTGTTTTCAGACTTTCTCACAGAGTTTTGCGCCTCAGATTTGATTTGCGTTGTCAATTAAAATTTATAGAGTGATCATGAAATAGTAGTATCCTGTTTTTCATGTGTAAACATCTATACGCTCAGGGGGGTAAAAATCTATTTAACAATACAATCACAAAAACAGAAGTCGAAGTGTTTGGAGATAAACTGAGGGAGCGAATAGCGTTATAAAATAGTTTTGAAAAATTAAAAATTAAAAATTAAAAATTAAAAATTAAAAATAAAAAATTAAAAATTAAAAATTAAAAATTAAAAATTAAAAATTAAAAATTAAAAATTAAAAATTAAAAATTAAAAATTAAAAATTAAAAATTAAAAATTAAAAATTAAAAATTAAAAATTAAAAATTAAAAATTAAAAATTAAAAATTAAAAATTAAAAATTAAAAATTAAAAATTAAAAATTAAAAATTAAAAATTAAAAATTAAAAATTAAAAATTAAAAATTAAAAATTAAAAATTAAAAATAAAAAATTAAAAATTAAAAATTAAAAATTAAAAATTAAAAATTAAAAATTAAAAATTAAAAATTAAAAATTAAAAATTAAAAATTAAAAATTAAAAATTAAAAATTAAAAATTAAAAATTAAAAATTAAAAATTAAAAATTAAAAATTAAAAATTAAAAATTAAAAATTAAAAATTAAAAATTAAAAATAAAAAATTTTGAAATAAAAAATAAAAACTGAAAAACGAAAAATTAAAAATTATCCAGTGGAAATAATAAACAATAATAAATATTTTTTATTAGCAGACCTGCAGTTGTTTGCTATAAGTGATACATATATGACGCTTTCTTTGATGTTAATTAAGAAAGCACCATAAAATATCTTTAGTAACTAGATATTTACACGTTTCCCCTGTAATCGGACTCACATGGTTTTTTTCTATCGCTACTATGCGTTCTTGTAGAAGAAACGAAAAACTTATTAAGTTAAAATTTATTTGTTTTAACGTTATTAACATAAAGTTTTGTAGATTCCCATGTTACTTTAAAATTTTCAAGAGGTACGAAAAATAAAAGTTTTTATTCCAGAGGCGGTCGTGAGCTTTAAAACTGCGGCTATCTCTTATTCGTATTTGTACTTTTTTGGCCAAATGTCATATGTATTATAAGAACATAGAACATATATTTCCAATTTTTGATCTTTTCTGCATTTAACTAGCCAATTTCCACTGCTCTCCAGATTTCAATGTTACCAAATGTAATGTGTGGGATTTACATTTAAAGATGTGAATAATTTTAGTTTTTATAGCTGCCTTTACTGTTATTAATATCAAAAGAAATCTTGTTTTTATAACCTCCACTGTGCCATTTTGTTAAGCAAATCGTAAAGGCGATTTATAAATATATTCACAAAATTTCATTTGAGCTTAAAATTTTTGTAAATTAACAAATTTTTTTCGTTCTACATTCATGTTCCAAATTAGTTTTTTATTTCTATTGGTTTTAACAAAAAAATTTGCACAAAAAGTTTGAATAAAAAAATTATAATAAATATATGTATTATTTTATAAAAAATATAAGCTTCGTTCATGGTTTTAATTTTATGTACAACAGCTAGTTTAAAAAATAGTTTTAAATAAAGTTTAGATAAAAAAGCTATTTGAATTTTCAGCCAACCAAAAAAAGTTTAAAGTATTCGATTTGTTGAACTGCACTTCGACTGTTATTGATGTGGTACCATCAGTGAAATTGAGTTTTTTTAACCACACAAATAAATTGAATTAAGCAAATTTTTTTTTTTTTTAAATTTTAGAATAATTATTTCAATAAAAATTGAACATATTTAACTTAAAATTTTTAATAACCCAGCAGAAAAATAACTTGCAAAGATATGAAGTAGATGTTAAGTTTGTTTCGTTTCTTTTTCAAATATAAAATTTTATAACCTCGATACCAGTTCATGCTTTTTTAATAAAATAATTAATTATTTATTCTTGAATTTTTATAAAAAAATGTTTTTAAATATATTATATTTAATTTTTTAATTTTTTATCTTGTTTTTTTATTTATATTTTATTTATAAATTTTTTATATATTTTTTTTTATAAAAAATTTAGAAATAAAAAATTAAGTGTTAATTCTAATGTTTTATTAAAAAAAATTAAAAATAAAGAATTAATCAAATATTCAAAAAGAAATTCAAAAATAACGGTTGTTTGTTTGTACAGAGTTGTATCTTCTGAGATTAATACGAAGTAAAAGCTGTACGGCATGAAAACTGATTTTTAACCAGACTGCTCGTAGGCCTGACTTTATGTGAGTGTGTTAAAGCGCTGACCAAAAAGTGCAAGTACGAGTGTATGTGAGATAGACGCAGTAGAAAAATTTCATATAGAAATAATCTATTCAATTAAAACATAACAATTTATCATAATGTTCAATATATCGCTGATGAAGGCTGAAATGCCAGAAACCAGTCCGATTAAGAATTAAGTGTTGTTATGAATTTTAGAAATATATGATTTCTTCTGCTTTACCACGCATCATTGAAAACAAGATTAAAAAATTGCATATTAATTACAGAACTAATTGCAATATGTCTGAAAAATTACGTCAATTTCTAACCAACTATTAAAAAAATTAATGGTTAATTATTTATTATTTATCAGAGGATGCCCCCTATTAATGTAGTGCACTGTGCTGATAACAGGAAAATATGTTATGGGTATGAGGAAAGAGCGAGTAGTAGCAGTTATTGATATTTGATTTGAATTTATCTATTTTGTAAGTGACAGTTTATTCCACATACGGTTTGTGAGGCTAATGAACGAACTTACGCGGTAAAGGGTTATGCGATCCACTGGACAATAGACCGCAAATGGATGTGATCAGCTAGGTGAGCGAGTGGTGCGTAGAAAAACATGGGCTCTAGGTATCAATTCAATAATCTCAGCAGAAAAAATCGAAATATAAAAATAACTTATTTCAGCTGGAAAAATCTAAATTAAAAATATAAAATTAAAACATTTTCTGAATGAATCAAAGATCGAGTTTTGAAACTTCAATCAGTTCTCCTACATTTTCTTATTCTATCTACCTTTGTTAAACAAATTCAAAATAGCTGTTATTTTCGGTTCCTCTTAAACTACACACTTAAATACGGCCATTGATTATTATAGCTTTTCGAAGTACTCTAAGAACTCAATTCCTTTTCCGAATTTCACGGTATAGTCGGTCTATGCCGACCATAAATTGCTAAATTTTTTTTTAATTTTTGATTTTTCATTATCAATTTCTAATTCTCAATATCAAGTTCTATTTGATAGTATGAGAATTTGATATTGTAGCTTTTTCCTAATATTGCAAGCTTAAACAATTGAACTATATGCCAAAAAATACAACCAAGGTCAGTATAATACCAAAATGTAGATTACAAAAAAGTATAAAACATTTAAAGTTCTATATTATAAAATGAACGAAATAATTGTGTTATCCGAACGTCAATTCAGAATTCCCTGAAATGAAAAAGTAGTTTGCATATTAAGGCTAATAACTGAATAAGCATTCCATGAAAATATGTATGTACGAGTTTTTCCATAAAGCTAAGAATTGGTATTATTATGCTACAGGAAAACGAGAGAAAAACATTACAAAATAAACACCAGTTAAAGTTTTTTTTTTATATTTTATTTTGTAATTTGTTGTTGGTTTTGTTTTTGTTAATACTTATACAAAGTATTTCATATTTATATGTATGCGTAAAATGACACCATGTGTTCGTCGATGGAGTAGATAGAATAAAGTTTTTTGTTTTATTTTTTTATTATTTTGTTTTTAATGCTGTTTCATTTTGTTTTATGATTTTTCAGTTCATTTAGCATGCAATGTAAAGTATGTTTTTTTTGTATAGAATATTTGTAGTTAAAGCAAAAAGTTTTTTTTAATGTGTTTTTTTTTGCTGTGTGTAACAATGGTCGGTTTTTTTATTTTGAAGTTTTCTGCTACTACCAATTTTGTTTCGTTTTTTCCAACCGAGCTTGATAACAAATTTTCTCACTTTTTTTTGCATACAAATTGGTCGAAATTTTAAAAATTTATATATGGTTTTTTTTTATATAAAAAGTATATAAAAAAAGTAAAAAAAAAACTCAAGCATTAAAAAGAAAAAGTTTCTTTTTTGTAGCTTTTAAAAGCCGTCATAATAATAAAGTAGAAATATGTATGAACACTCATTCATTTCATAAATTTTTTAAAAGGTTTTTACTTTGTTTTAGAGAAGTATATAATATACTTAGAGTAGTTCTTTTTTTTTTTTTGATTATTTAAATGTTTTTAGTGGCTTAAAATATTACATACTTGAAATTTGTGACCATTGTTGACAACTTCACTTTAAATTTCCAATTATATTTGGCTTAACTTAAAAACCTTGTTCACCTGCCATCCATATGATGAATATCCTGGCAAGATATTATTATTTTGGTTCAAGAATTTAATTTCATTTTGTGCTTTTTGTTCTTAACGCTATTGAAAATCCATTAAATATATTAAATTTCCTTATATTCAATTTATGTTTTGTTCTTTTTGGCAACAATATTGTCATTAAGTTACAAACAAAAAAAAAAAAAAAAGTAAATAAAATATAAACAAAAAATTGCATGAAATATGAACAGAATGAAATAGAAATAAATGGCAAAACAAAAAATGTATCGAAACTTATGTACATATTTACTTTGCTGCAGTATCCCAGCAAAAGTTCTGACTTATACTTGATTTTTTCCCCAAAGGTGAAAAAAATTTCTAAATTTCTGTAAAAATTTAAGACGAAAGAAAAATATTGAGTTCAGCTTATAAGTTATCCCAGTAATAGTTGGACAAAAACAAATTGGGGATGATCGGAGCAGTAGGCGTGGCACGCCCATACAAAGCAAATATATAATATATAACTAGAGTGCTTTAAAATGGAAAGCCACGAGTTTACCAGATATTTATGTGAGTAGTCAGATAAAAAGTGAGCTGGATAGGAATAGTTCGTATGGCACCTCCTATACAAAAAATATGAGGTACTATGAAAACGACAGTCTTGAAACTTTTGATTCGCGCAAAAAATCTGGAAAATAAAAAATTGGCAATATTAAAAAATGCTAAAATAAAAAATCGCCATAATAAAAAATCGCTAAATTAACAAGTAAGAATGTTAAATTCTACCTCGATTTGAGTATTGATAATAAATGTAAACAAAATATTGGAAAAATATGCATGAGTTTCCTATATGCATGCGTTTCGTTTAATTTAGTTTTTGCTAATTAAATAGCTCGCCTTAACCTCCATTGCAAAGGTAATGGTTGTGTAGGGTGGCTATATGTATTAAATCGTGCTAATTGGAGATGGCTGTATAGTTTCTTTTAACTGGCGAAATATTTTTTCATTGCGGCCATATAGGTCGGATGGAGTAACAAAATAATAACCAAAAAAAAGCTCTCTCAATTTTTTTATTAAAATATTGCCATATTTGGAAATCATAGAGATTAAATTTATAATAATAAATAATTAAATTAGGGATGCCAAACGCAAACAACCAAATGTCCCAAACATTTTAAATAAAATAATTTGTTATCTTTATTTTCTGAAAAACTTCAAATATTCATCCAAAAAAAAAATTGTGAAAAATAGTATATGTATAAATAACATTCTCATCAAATTGCGTTTATTTATGTAACAATTTTTATGTTAGCAATTCTTAAGTATCATTTGAGGTTTTCTAAATTTCATTGAATTAAAATTAATGTTTTCTGTAGTGCGAATTCAACGATCCGACAGAATTTGAACGATCCGACAATCGCATAATATATCGACAGCTATTGTTGTTTGCACTGAGGATTAAGTGATTCACTAAGTACACACATCTTAACGACAGTCGACAAATCTATTTTTCTATTTATTTAAATTGTAAACGAGTGGCATCTTTGTTAAAATAAGCGAAAAACACAAAGAAGAATAGAAAAAAACAAATTACTTCGTGTTTGATAGGATGATTTTATGTTTATGTTTAATATCTCTATTTTTTTTACTAATATTTCTGTTTATTTATTTGAAAATGAAATAATGAATTGAATATGCTATATAATTTTTTTATTTATATAAAAAAGTTTTTTAATAGAAGCAAAATATTTGCACCATTTTATTATTTTTATTTATGTATGATGACATTTCAACCTAAAAATTTAAGTTTTTATCGATTGAATAAACAACACAAAAATGGTTGTCGTTTAGATAACAACTACAGCTGACTTTAACAATAGCGAATATCGGTTAAAAATTTTACTGATAATTTTGCAATTTTCTTTTTTTTTACGATTCGACTATTGTTAAAAGAAGTTACTGAAATGCTATTAATTTCTCCTGAATGCCAATATTTTTTTTTAATGCAAACATATTTGGTGTTTGTTTTGGAAAATTTCAATTTGTGTTTAACGAATAAAATTTATATGTGCATATATTAAAGATGCAATTGATGTCTTCTAAATTTAAAATTATTATTTCCGACGTTTTGATATGATTTTCTGAAATTCAGTTAATATTTTCTAATTTATAATTGGAAATTTTAATTCCAGTTTTTAGAATTGATATTTTTTTAAATTTGAATGGAAAATTTAAAAAGTGCAATTTTGTATTTATGTGAATAATAATGCTTTAGTAATTATAAACATTTTTTAAAAATTAGATGTAATCGCAATCAAATATTTTGTAGTTAAAGCAGAATAATAATTCTATATAACTATGTAGAACTGTTTTGAAAGCAAAAAACTCATTGATGAACTCGGTAACTCTATTTTGTAAGGACAACAAAAAGATAATATGCCAAACTTATATTCATATTTGTAAAATAATAATGAAAAAACGTATGAAATAAAAGACCAGCCCGTGTATACTCTTAACATTGTTCTGTATGATATCCAGTTAAAAATATTAACATTCATGTTAAAATAGAAATAACTATTGCAAAGCTAATTAGAACAAAAATTGTGGCGCCATCTACTGTGGCTTAAGTCACGCTGAGCAAAATGAATTGACACTCTGTTAATGCAAAAGAAATGTATTTTCCCCACAACAAAATATTGCAGAATTTTATGTAAATAAAATAATATACCGATTTATTTCTAACATGCAGTTACTATGAATATACATACATATATACATATATATAATATATGTATATTATTTGTATTATTTAATATGTGCATGTATGTATATGTAAATATTACACACAAAAAATACAACATCAAACGTTATTTTTGTGTTTTTCTCTTTAAATAAATTAATACATAAATTTTTTTTTGCTAAATTTACATTTGGGCAATTCACAACAGGTGTTGTATATTGTATGTTGTATTGAAATACACAATACAATCATTTGTTGTGAACACTCAGTTGTATTTTCATATTGTAAAACGCTTTCTTTAGTAATGTTCGATCCAACGAGGAAAGATCGCTTCGTCGCTTCTGCTATTTTGTATAAGAGGAAACACTTGTCAGTGTTTGCTTTTTGGTCGTGAGATATACCCTGGAGTTTTAGTTACGTCCCTCTTGCTTTTTAATTTATAATGAAAAAAAAAAAAAAATATTAAATGTTTTGGTTGGTACTGAAAGAGAAAATACTAAAAATATAAACATTAATTTTTATATAAATAAACTTATCGATGTATTTGCGTTATTTGCATTATTTGTCATTTTTTATTTTATAATTATTTATGCTGATAAAATTGTATGTATTTGTTTTTTCTTTTTCATAAAAACTGGCATTCACTTGGAACTGATATGTTATGATACAATATACAACATTTACTAAACATAGCAAATGAAGTTGGATCGTGTATCAGATTTTTCAGTGAAAATTACCAACAACAATTTTACACTATTGTAAAGTGATACACGATACAACAGATACAACGATACATTACCCATTGTGAATTGCCCAATTGTTTTTTTTTTATTAACAACTAGGTATTTTAGCATTATTTGGTTTAGATGTTGGTGAATTTTTACTCCCTTTATATTAACTCGTAGTGTCTGCTTGTCGAAAAAATTTTGGTTCGCTTTTAACCACTTTCCCGTAACCCAATCGATCTGACGTTTTGCAGGCAGGCTTGTGGCAATGACAGAAATGATCTAAAAGATTTTTTTAGTGATGCCAAAACAATGCAAAACTTTTAAATTTTTCTACCAGAGTTGATAAAAAAATGTACAAAGGGTTTGTTTTTATTACGTTATTACCACAACGACCACAAAACAACAAGTCCAGCTATGACAACAATGCAACATTTAGAATAACAACAAAAACAATATAGAAATATCATGTTTTTCATTTTTTTTTTAAGTTTTCAGAGATTTCCACCGATTTTAATGATTTTTGAAATAGAAATCTTCCCATGAATTTGGTGAATCATTCTCACTAAAAATGATCACCCTAGCTTTCCTATTGAGGGAGTGATCGTGACAAGAACAACATAGAAAATTATATTTTTTCAAGACTTTTTTTAGTTCTTCATTCAAATCCCGGGCCCTAATCGACCGATTTGGACCATTTTAAATAGCAAACTTCTCAGGATGTTAGTGAATAATTTTTTATGTCAACGAGTACCCTAGCTGCCCGATTGATGCCGTCATCGTGATTTTCACAGACGGACAGACGGACATCGCTATATCAACTCCGGTTGTTATAAGGATCACAAATATATATATTTTATGGGGTCCAAAATTTTTTCTAATTATTACAAACGGAATGACAAACTTATATATACCCTCTGCACACTGGAGTGGAGGGTATAAAAAATTAAACTAAAGTAAAAACATACGACTTTTTCACTGAAACATCTCTATCTTGAACAAATATCAGCTAACTTTTACGTTCGCTGCTTAATAAATTATATTTTAAGTTGTGGTCCTTCAATAAAAGGCAATCTTTGGCTCTTGTGAAAATTAGGACTAAAAAGTTTACGGGGGCCAAGGTTTGGCATTTGCTGAGAAAATCTGAAATTTTTAAAAAGTATTAGTTGTAAAATTAACTGAAAAATAAGAAATATAAAAAAACCCTTTTTAACCTTTTAACACTTTACTTTTATACTAAAATTCAACTAAAAATGAAAATGTATTTTAAACTCTCCATAACTTAACGGTCGATATTTACGTTATATAGAAGAAATTGAAGACAAAAGTCCCACCTACCAAACAAAAAAAAAAATCGCATATCAAAATGCCAATCCAATCAAAATTTATGGATTTTTGACCGCCTTCTCGTGAAATGATCCACTGTGCGCCGGGTTGAAATTGAAAAGTCACCTTTTTGCTAGGGCACAGTATTATGTGTTATTTAACACCGTTCCTTTTTGTCATAAAAATTTCAATTGTTAAATATTTTTGTAAAATTTTTGTAAAAAAAATTTGTTAAGTGAAAATTTTTTTAAAACAATGAATCGGATGAATAATGAATAAATAGTCATTTATTCATTTCGAAAACAAATGACCTTAGAGCCCACTTTAGACAATTCTAAAAATCTTAAAAAATAGAGACAAATTTTTGTAGTGAATCTGAATTTTTCAAAAACTTTTTTCATTAAAAAAATTTTTTTTTTGAAGAAATAATATTTTAAGTAAAAACAATAAAAAAAAAATTTTTTTAAATGTTTTTAAAGAAAAATTTTTGTAGTGAACCAAATTTCTTTAGAAAAAATTTTTTCATTCAAAAAATTTCTGAAGCAAAAAATTGTTAAGTGGAAATTTTTTAAAATAATGACTTTAGAGAAAAATTTTTGTAGTGAACAAAATCTTGAGGAATTATTTTTTTTTAAGAAAAAAAATTTTTTTCGAATAAAACAATATTTTTACAGAATTTTTTTTTTGTAGTGAACAAAATTTGTTAGGAAAAAATTTATTATAATTATAATTTTTAACTAACAAAAATTTTTCAAGTAAAGAAAAAAAAAAATTTTTTTTTAGTATAAAATTTTTTAAGTGACCAATTTTTCGAGTTAATAAAACAATATTTTTAGAAAAAAAAATTTTTTTTAAAACAAAAATTAAGCTGAAAATCAATCTGTATAGCGTAATGCATTTTTGAGATAGAAATTAATTCTTTTGATGAAAAAACGGCCCATGTTTGAATAGAAAAACACAGTATATAAGAAATTATTATAAATACCATTTAAAATTAAATGATGGTGTTCGAAGTCGAAGGAAAATTATCTGTCCAAACAGTCCAAAAAATGTTGTACGGCATTATTATTTAGGAAGGCATATTTATAATTGTTACTAAAAAAAACAGAGAAAAACTCCCCACAAGATTTTTTTTGTCTAAAATATTTATGTCCCTAAAAATTTTGAAAATTCTCCTTATAAAATATTTATTTGTGTCAAATATTTTCTTTGCATTAAATAATCTTTTTTTAATGACTTTAGCACCTAATCTAACCTAACACTCTTACTTATTACTCATAAGTTTTAAGCTATTAGGCTGATTTCACCGATCTTGAAAATAACGTACATCTAATCTGTATGCTGGTACATTTTAGATACACGTACAACCACCAATAATAATGGGTTACTAAACTTTGGCAAAAAAGTAATCTATTGCATTGTTGGCATAATGACAATATTTATTTTTTTTTACTTCACATTTCTATCAAAAAAAAAACTTCTAAAATAAATGAGAAACTCAAACTTCTATTTATTGCTGACAGAACCCTTAGAAAATAGCAATACTTTTCAGTACTGACAATCCAATAATTCCTGTGACATGTTTTGCACAGGCATCAAGTAGTAAAATACATGATTCCTTAAATTTAAGCTCAACCAGTGTCATTATTATCTAAACAAACCATCACAATAATCACCTTCGCCACACACCAACATCATTATCATCGTCAACGTCATCACCTTAACACAAAGTATATTGTAACGTTGTTGTAGAACGGAAACACTTTACTTGTGCACAGTTTTGTTGTACATTTGTTTAACGCTCTAAAAGGAAATTCCATCAATGTTTGAAAGAAGAAAAAAAATACGGTAAAAGCATAAAATGCAATGCTAAGAAAATGCACTTACCTTTAGATACAGCGTTTACATTTGATCAGAAAAATATTGAAAAATATACGTATTGCTGAGAATTCTTTCGTAATCTATACTAGTACTAATATAATAAAGAGGTAATGTGTGTTTGTTTGTTTGTTTGTAGGAGGTAATCTCGTAACTACCCATCTGATCATTCCTGAAATTTTCACAGACTCTTACTGCGGATATGGGAAGTGCTATAGGCTATAATTTTTTAAATATTTTTGGTGGGCGTGGCACCTCCCACACAAAGTATATTCTTAATCATCATATATATATATTGAGTACTATGATAGGGAGAGCTTTGCAAATTTGTGTGAGGTCAACTATTGTTAATGTTAGTAGCTACGCCGGAAATGGGCGGGATCGGATAAGTGGGCGTGGTACCTCCCATACAAGAAATAGTTCAATATTATATATCTCGAGTAATGTGATAGAAAGAGCTTTTCAAATTTTTCTGATGTCATCTATTATTAATGTGAGTAGTCGGATGGAAAATGGGCAGTATCGGACCAATAGGCGTGGCACCTGCCATACAAAGTAAATATAAAATGTCATATCTCTGGAGTACTGTAATAGTGAGAGTCTTGGGACTTTGTGTGAGCCCATAAATAATTCATTTAATTTGTTAGACAAAAAATGGGCGTGACCGGAGCAGTGGGCGTGGCACCACCCATACAAAGTAAATGTATGATATCATATAACTGGTGTGCTAAAAAAGGAAGCTTTGACACTTTGCATGAGCTTATCAGATCTTAGTATGAGTTGTCGAACAAAAAATTGGCGGGTTCACACCAATGGGCGTGGCACTCCTCATGAAAAATAACTATTTAATGTCATATATCTGGAGTACTGTAAAAGAGAGAGCTTTGTGGCTTTGCGTGAGCCCATAGGTTCATTGTGTGATTAGTCGAACACAAAAATGGGCGTGGTCGGAGCAGTGGGCGTAGCACCCTCCATGCAAAGTAGATATCTAATATCATATAACTGGTGTACTATAATGTGAGTAGTCCAATAAATATTGGGCGGGATGGGATTAGTGGGCGTGGCACCTCCTATGTAAGAAATATGAAGCACAACGAAAGCGACAGTCTTTTGACAAGTTCATTAGTTATCAATGTGATTTGTCGTGGAAAATATATCGCCGAAATCAAAAATCGCAAACCCAAATATCGCGAAAAATTAAAATCGCTCAAAAAACAAAAATCTTCAAAATCATAAATGGGCAAAATCAAAAATCGCTAAAAAGAAAAATTGCCAAATGATATTCTAAGTTCAAGGTCTATAGTTAAGTGTTGCCAGATCTAATATGGATAATCCATCTTCTTCTCATGGGCAGCTACATGTACCTTGCTCCATGGTAGGAACGCCGAAAAATCTGATAATTGTTGTACCGAATGAAAAAACAAAAAACATTGTATATCAGCATCAGCAAGCATTGAAATAAAAATCTATACTAATAATCTATACTAGCATAATACTACTCATCTGATCTTCCTGAAATTTTCACAGAGTCTTACTGCGGATATGGGAGTGCTACAGGCTTTAATTTTTTTAAATATTTTTAGTGGGCGTGGCACCTGCCATACAAAGTAAATTTTTAATATCATAAGTACTATGATAGAGAAAGCTTTGCAAATTCGTCTCAGGTCATCTATTATTAATGTGAGTAGTCAGACAAAAAAATGGGTGGGATTAGAAAAATGCGCGTGGTACCCCCACACAAACTTAATATTAAATGTGATATATCTGAATTACTGTATTAGTGAGAGCCTTGGGACTTTGCGTGAGCCCTTTCATAACGATTATGAAGGGAGGGGGGGGGGGGGAGGGTGTAGCGAAGCACACCGGATTACATCTAGTATAAGATAAAATTAATTTTTGATTCAGCCTAATAACGAACAATTCTGATTAGAATTAGACAACAAAAAATGCTTAAAATTACGAGGGCGAATGATTTCGATTTTAAATGCTCTTTGTCCGCCAGATATGTGCCCCATTTGCTCATAACTGACCACAGTCCCAACCTAATTGTGTGACAAGTTCAAAGGAGTATTCGGCTTTATTCAGCCACAATACGTATGACTTGTTGTACTATTTTACCAAGCAGTTATCTAAACATCGAGCTTCTGTGCTACAACTAGCGTCGCAGAAGGTCAAGGTACGCTTATCGACCGCCATGGTTTTATGGCGTCTCACCCAAAACCTTTTCTGCAACTTTTAAAGAAAAATATGAATTCTTATAAGCCAAATAATTTTTTAGAAATTTTTTTCCAATTTTTTTTATGTCGATACGGGGTCGCTGATATAAATTTTTCCAAAAAGTTAGGTTATGGAATATAAAATGTTTTGATTTTTTATCTCTAGCTCACTTTTGAAGAGCGCTAGCCAACTAAAGAAAATCATTCGTTAAAGGGGCACTTTGGTAACCTTAAAAAAAGTATAAATATTATGGTTGGTCTCGACCGACCGACGCGATGCTTATAGAGTTACTTATTTTTTGCAAAAACAAGTACAAAACAAATTTGAGAAAAATCTATGTACATAATATTTTTTTTATGGATATAAGTGGAGATCGGTTAGCAGCTCTAGGACTATGAAGAAGAATTGTCGTACAGGATTTATTTTTTAGACTACTGATTAATGAATGTAATAAACATACACAAACTAGATTTGACCAAGACCTATATGACAATTTGGGTCTTATGGCAAATAAAGTCGATCTTATAAGGGCCACCTGTGTGGGGACTAGGTATAAAATATGCACCGTTTTCTCCAATATCAATAGCGTTCGTCCTATAATCGATAAAAGCATATGCAACAAATTTCAAAATATATTTGTATTTGTGGACGGACAGACAGACAGACGGACATCGCTAAATCGATCCATAAAGTGATTCTGAGGCGATTGGTATAAGAAAAGGTCAACCTTTTGGTAGTTACAAATATCAGCACATGCTCATTATACCGTGGTACATGGAATAAATAAGTGATATAGCTGAGTTTGTGAAAATAAAGCACGAGAGAAAAATATATCAATAAAATGTTCATTTTATAACCTCATTTTTTGGAAAAGTCGATTTTGTTGAACGCCGTTTTTTCGCTATCCATAATCACTTAATTTTCTTCTTCTTTATTTTGCTATTCGATTTTCGAATGTTAGCGAACAATACAATTACATTTATATATTAATACATGAAGGTAAATTTTTAGTTCCATTTTTAAACAATATGCGGGCACGGGGGAGTGTGAAAATTGGTACAGTTATAGCTCTATGGAGGAGAAGGTGAGAGTGATCAAATTTATGTTTAATCTGGCTTCAAAACATATTAAATTAAATAAAGTAAAATGCTTATAATAATTCGTTACACCCTGTTAGTGCGAATGATTTAAATTACATATCAGACGCTCTGTGTTGAATTGTGAATGGCTAAAATTGATTAACATACCTTTAGGCTCATTTAAATATTCATAAATTTTTTATATATATATAGATTTAAAAAATATTGAAAGACAAAAATTTCCTAGAATTTGCACTCGAATTTCGAATGCTTGGCTATACCAAATAGTTTCAATAAATTAATAAGTTTTTTAAAATTTCAGCAAAACCGTCTCTATTTCTCGCCTCGCTTTGAAGATTTCCTACATCTCGGATACCAGGCCACGCCTGAATATTTTGAAGTCATGTTGTTTTTTATCTGCCTCTAGTGGGTATTCCTTCAATATTTGCTCTCGTAATAACTTGTAACAGCTTATATTTTTGGTTTCTCATAATATGGCCCAAATATGCTGTCTTTCGTCTCTTAATAGTGGGGACAAGTTCTGTAACGCGGTGAACTTTTCTTAAAACTTGGCTGTTCGATGTAAAGTGGGTCCATGGTATTTTGAGTATCCTTCAATAAATCCACATTTCAAAGGGCTCCTTTATGTCCACTACTTTAATGGTCCATAGCTCCATTGCCTATAGCAGGACTGACCATACATATGTCTTGATTAATCTTAACTTCATTTCAAAATTATGGGCGGTGAAAACTTTTTTATATTTAAAAAATGCGTCTCTTGTCATTTCGATACGGTATCTTATTTCATTTGAGCCATCCGTGAGCCATCATTAAGCGTAACCCCGAGATATTTAAAACTATGTACTCCATCGACGTAGGAGTTTTGTATTTTTAAGCTGTTTATGTTATGGGTATTTTTCTGCTAATGATCATGTATTTTGTTTTTCCTATATTAATCTTCAGACCGTATTCTTCGCTGTATGCCACTAGACCTTGAAGCCCAGACATACTATCAGCCAGTAAGGTAGTGTCATCAGCATATCTAATGTTGTTCAGAAATATGCCGTTTATATATATATGCCCTTTCGAACATTGCTGATGGATTCATGAAAAATTTGCCAGAGTAGATGTTGAATTATAATGGAGACAATATACAGCCTTGTCTGACTCCTCTGGAAATTATTATATTTTCCGTCTGCTCACCGTTGATATCTACTTGCGCTGTTTGATGCCAATACAAGCTACTAATGCATCTAATTTCCTTGTCGCCTATACCTATGGTCATACGAATTTCCATTATTTTATCATGTCTCACTGTGTCGAAAGCTTTTTCGTAATCAATAAAGCATAAGAAAATGTCCTTCTGTACATTTCTGCATTTCTGAACCAATACCTGTATAGAAAAAAGTGCTTCGCGAGTGCCCATTCCTTCCTTAAAGCCAAACTGAGATACGCCCATTGCCTTCTTGCATTTTTAGTAAATTCTGGAGTGAATTATTCTGAGGAATATTTTGAGGGCCTGGCTCACTAGGCTGATAAGCCTATAATCATTACAATATTTTGGGTGTCTTTTCTTAAGAATGGTCATAAATGTTGATCTAAGCTATTCTTGTGGGAATTAAGCTGTGTCATAGATGAAGTTACATAAATCTATTATCATCGTCTATCAACTTCAGTATTTCAGAAGGAATCTCATCAGGACCTTTGGCTTTGCTTTTTGTCGCTTATAGACCTTACAGCAGGCTCCGCCTCTGTTTTAGTGATAAAAGTTCCTGCAAGTGGTTGTTGCATCTTTGTTTCATAATTTGATCGGATTCAATCAGTAAACATTTGTTTAATATATTCATTCCATATAGTCTTCTTTTCTTTAATATCGAAAGCTGCTTCGTTGTTGTTGTTGTATAGTAAAACTGTGGTTGATTTGCGGTAAATCCCTGCGGCTTCTTTTAGTTTTTTGTGGAGATAAAATTCGCCATATAAGTGTTGTAGTCTTTCGATCTCCTGGCTTTATTTATTCAATTGTTCGTTCTTTGCGATCCGTATTGCCGTTTGAATCTTCCTATTTAATTCATAATATAGCTCATAATTTCAGTTTTTGTACTTGCTACGTTTCTTCATTAGTTCTAATATTTCCATTATCATCCGTTCTTTTCTTTGAGCTCATTCGCTGTTTCCCAGTGTATTGTCTGCTATAGATTTAAGTGTGTTGTTAACAGAGCTCCATTTATTTTCAGTATCTTCTCTGCTAACGTTATTTAGTTCTCGATTTATTCGCTTATTTACCTTTATTCGAATAGCGGGTACTTCGAGTTTTCCCATATCTAGTTTCCTGCGTACTTTTCCCTTTTTGGTTAAGGAGAGTTTTAGGTACAAGTTTGCCATTAGGAGATTGTGGTCCGATGGTACGTCCGCTCTTGGATATCTTGAAGTTTTTGCTATAGTTGAGCAGTAGCGCTCATTTTTAAGTATGTAATCAAATTGATTCCTCACAATGTTACCTCTTTTATCCTGTAGGGATTTCCAGGTATAGAGTCGTCTTGGAGGATGGCAGAATAGTGTGTTAGTTATTGTCATTTTGTATTCGTGACAGAATTGGATAAGTCTGTCGCCTCTTTCATTTCTTTCTCCTAATCCGTAATTTCCTGTTGTATCAGGTACTATATCTTCTACTTTTGCGTTGAAATCTCATTGAATGATGGTTATCTCGTGATGCTTCGTCATTTTCATAACAACTTTAATTTCATCATAAAAACTTCAATTTCTTCATCGCTTCTATCAGCAGTGGGTGCATATGTTTGAATAATATTTATATTTATTGGTTTGGCTGCTAGCTTTATAAGCATGACTCTGTCTTATTTGGGGATAAATCCGGATTCGCGTTTTGCTATGCTATCTTCTACGATAATTCCAACGCCATTTTTGTGATTATTGTTAAGGTTGCCTGAATACTACATTTTCACATTTTGGTAAGCAAATTCTCCACTATCTGGTCACCATGCTTCACTTATACCGAGTATATAAATTTTGAGCCTGTTCATTTCGGCTATGGTATTGGCTAGTTTTCCAGATATTCCATGTACCGATGTTAAGTGTTTGTTTTGTTTTACCTCCGGATATTCTTAGCACCCTCGTATTTCCGGAGATTGAGAGCCGTACGTTATTGTTACTGTTATTTGTATGGTTTTCAAGGGACATTATTGCAGTGGTTTTCCGTTGCCTTCTGAGGGGTTTATGGTTTTCCTTCTGTGTATCCAGCCGCTCCTCTGGAGTACAGACGCTGTTTGCTGCCGCCCAATGTGAGATAGACGCAGCGGTATGGTGGTTGGTTCATTCGCATTAGATCTGATAAATCAATCAGTTCTTCACCGTTGGCTTATTTAATTTTAAGTATAGTTTAGTAGAAGCCATTGAAATTCAACTACTCTGATGTACTCATACTCACAATAATGTCGATTTATAATTGTAATTTGCAATAAATCCAAAATCTGTTTGATTCATAGATCGAATCAGCTTGACATATAATTTTATGAAAATACTTATTTTATTTACAATTGATTCAACTCATTCAACTCATCCCTGTACAGATCATGTATATTTATTACGTATACATGTATGTTGACCATACTAACGCAAGAAAGCAAACACTCAACCTCATAATAAGTATTTTAATGTTCGAATTCGAATCGTTCTTAAATTGCATCGTCTATACACACTAAGTGAAGGAGAGTCTAAACCAACAACGTCATAAATGTTGTTGAGTATGAGTATCACGAGTATCTCAAACTTAAGAGTGGATATGAGGTTCGACATCATTTCAATAAGTATGAATGCGTAAATGTAGAAGAAATTATGAATCATGATTCAATTCTACTTACTTTTTCGGTACCCATTGCAGATCTCTGTCCCGTACCGACCTCCATAAACCTGCAAAAATTCTCAAAAATCTTTTGGGCTATAAAAATTGAGATGAAAAATCTAAAAAACCAAAGGTTTTTGGTGGAATGCTCTAGCGCGGTCCCATGCAGTGCCTTGATGAAAACCACTTTTTCTAGGCCAATTGCGGTCGTTTTTGAAATCGTCATTGAATCTGTGCAATAAGTTGCTTTTTGGTGGGAGGGCTTAGGGAAACATGTAGTCTGCATTGAAAATTTCAGGAATTATGCTACGTTGCCTGTCATATTATATGGATTAAGTAAACCAAACCTAAAGAATTGGCTCGACGAAAATAAACTTAGCTCCAAACATTGATCAAGTAAATATCTGTTTTCTCGACCTTGAGAAATCCTAAAATTTGAAATGAATGCAAAACAAAACAAGTAAGAAAATTATAGTCGTTTTGGACCGAGCATACAATGCCCTATACCGTGGTTTAGAAACCCTATCTCTTCGGTCCAACTAACTGGATATAGAAAATAAGCAAAACCCAAATTTTAGTGGCGTTCTTATTAATTTTTTTTGCTGCAGATATGAAAAAGTTCATATCGGGTGCAATATTTATATGTGGACTAGGTCAAAAAAATGGACTTATCCTGACCATATTTTGAAAAAATATATACAAACCAAATTTGAGAAAAATCTGTGCAATACTTTTGTTTTTTGATAGATTTAAGTGAAGATCGCGAAGCAGCTCTATATGGGCCCTATGACTAAAAATTGTGCAATAGGGATTATTTTTGGACTACTGATTAATGGATACAATAAACACATACAAACCCAATTTTACTAATATCTATATGATAATTTGGATCTTATGGCAATTTAGGTCGATTTCATAGGGGTCATTTGTATGGGGACTAGGTCTGAACATGGACCGATTTTCACCAGTTTCAATAGCGTTCATTCTATGGTCTATAAAAGCCTATATACCAAATTTCATCAAAATATATTCAAATTTGCGACCTGTATTTGATTACAAGGTTTACATGTACACACAGACGGACGGACATAGATAAAACGACTCAGAAAGTGATTCTGAGCCGATAGGTATAATAAGAGATGGGTCTAGGTCAAATATTTTTGACCTATAGAGATATTTTATACAAAGTAGTGTATTGATTTAGAAGGCACCTGTGATGAGAAAAAAAAATTTTTTTAAATGGGTTTTTTTTGGAAAAATAGCGGATTTAGATTTCGTAGCCGATGTAAATGCTGTATTTATGGTGGCTTCAAGAAACACCTGCTGCGTTTAGATATTTAACATCATTTTGTGTGATTATAGATTGAAGTGGATTTGCAGTTAAAAAGTACAAAGGATAATAATTCTTCGTAACGAAACATGTATTTTTAATCGACCGATTAATCATCTAAGTTGAAAAATAGCGAAAAGGAATAAATCGCAGAAAATTGTAAAAAAAAAATTCCCATATAAATTTAAGTATTTTACAAGGCTTCGCATTAAAGTAGGTATTAAATGATATATAAAAATTTGATTTCTACTAAAACTGAAAGAAAAATTTGTAAAAAGATAAATTGGCGATTAAACTGAAGCCATTAAAATCGCACAAATATTCGGCTGAGCATTGGATTCGGACAGTTAAAATATATTATGCCAACTATTTGTTGCTTGTAAGGAGTTTATGTGTTATTTTAGATGGTACGTGGAGCATTAATAAAATGTGTTTAACTATGTCAATGGAGAGAACAAAAAAAAAAAAAAAATGGTCTGTCAACATCAGGCAACATCAAAAACCAGAGGTTGCAACGTACCGCGAAGTTTATGAATTGTATGACAAACTACAATACATACAAAAACGTGCTAAAACATAATTTTAAAGTAATTTTTTTTACGGTTAACATTTTTCCTAAGAAGGTTACAATTTCAAAGGAAATAATTAAAGAAAATATTTGCGATAGAAGGCGAAAAATGTTGTCAGAGAGAATTTTAAATTACTTTAAAAGGGATTAAAGCTGAAACACTGATTTAATTACACAGCCATTGGGTGTGGGGTGGGTGAAGTGTGCAATATAGTAAAACTTACGAAGGGTTTGGCGTTCTAAGGCTTAACTTTTTTATGACCTTTTATATTTATACCCTATACAACTTTGTGTAACTACCATCCTTTATTACACCGATCGACTCTGAATCATTTTCTGAGTCGATTTAACGCTCGTCTGTCCGTCCGTCAGTGTGTTCATGTGAACCTTGTAATCAAACTACAGGTCGCAAATATTATTTATATTTTGATGAAATTGGTTATACAATCTTCTATTGGCCATAGGGCAAACGCAGTGGTCCAAAAATATACCCTATAGAACAATTCTTAATTATAGACCCACATAAAGGTGTTTCCCAATCTTCACTTAAACCTCTCAAAATCAAAACAAATTGCACAGATTTATTTTTCATATTTGGTTTGTGTATGTTTTTGAAAAAATTAATTGCCTTACGAAGTATGGTCAGGATCGATCCATTTTGCGACGTAGTCCCCATATAAATATAGTATCTGGTACTAATTTTTCAAAACAAATTGCACAAATTTATTTGTCATATTTGATTTGTGTATGTTTTTGCAAAAAATAAGTGCCTTGCGAAGTATGGTCAGGATCGATCCATTTTGCGACGTAGTCCCCATATAAATATAGTATCTGATACTAACTTTTGTAGATCTACAGGCAAAGAAATTAATAAAAACTCCACTCAGATTTAGTTTACTTTTTTTTTTGACCAATTTGTTGCACCTAAGATCATTTCTCTAAATACATGGTATAGTGTATTGCATATTCGGTCTAGACCGACTATAATTTCGTTATTGTTATTCTAGTTTTTACAGGGATATACAGGTGATTTTTGAAGCCCGATAGAACTTTAAATTTTAAAAAGTTAAACATTTGAAAATGGTTCCGAGCATATGTCCATCGCGACTGTTCTTGACGAAGCACATTCTGGTAGTCCAATTTTAGGTAAATTTTTTAGCACTGCTGTTGGCCCCCAAGCCGTAAATGTTACTCATTTATCAGCATAATGCAATGCCTTTACGCAGCCATACAGGAAATAATCGAGAGGCCTCAAATCGCATGACCTCGGATGCCAATTGACGGGCCCATTTCTCGAAATCAATATGGACACAATGGTTGCTGTCGCCGTATGTCAAGTAGCGCCATCCAGTTGGAACCACATCACTCCCGATTCAATGTCATTCATAATTGCAAAAAAAAAAAAAATAACACTAGTCAAAAAGGTTTTGGACTGGAGCAACTAAATATCTCTCCTAGGGCAATTTGGTGGGCTGAATTCGAATTTGTAATTGGTTTTTCGCTATCACGTCAGGTTTTCGAGATACAACAAAATGTTTTTATTCATTTTTTACATAAAAAATCATTAGTTTATTTAAAAATCAATGAATTTTCAAAAGTGAGTGGCATTATTTGAGCGTCGTTTGTATTTTGGTTGTTCGGTTTTACGCATTAAAGTCCAGCAATAGAGCATCAGCATGCTTTTGTCCCAAAATCCTTGATAATTTCTTTCAAGTTTCATTAAATCTGGGTGAGCATGCTCTCCTTGTTCGTCGCCCACCGCCCCTAGTTTTTGTGGGAAAAAATCTAAATGCTAATGAAGAAAATGAATTTTGAGTGACATTTGTGCACCTAATTCATGAAAATTTTTCAATAACTCAGCAAAATTTTGTTTGTAATTTTCACTCTTATTGTTTCCAAGAAAACTGTCTACGATGCTCTTGAAAGATTTCCAGGCTGCATATTCTTTCTCCAATAAACATTGTGAAAAATTGTCCATTATTCATCATTCCTGATCTGAGGGCCAACAAATATGCCTTCTTTGATATAAGCATATGGGAAAACCGCTAATAAATATATAAGTGCTGCACCACCTTTGTCCAGAGCCTTGACAAAGTTCTTAAAAAGTCACAATTTGATGTGCAGCGGCGGAAGAAGAATGTCATTTGGATCAATTAATGGTTTATTTGAAATGTTTTGTTTTCGTGGTGAATACTCAGTTCTTTTTGGTCACTCTATTCTGACGTAATGCCGACATGTATCACGACTATCCCATAGACAGAGGAAACAATATTATTTTATGAAACCTCCTTGCATACCAGTCAACAAACCAGTGACCTGAAACAGATTAATTTACAGTTATTTACGATGGTCTATACTATATACACAAAGAAATTTAAATCACGCACGTTCTACCATCTTCCATCTTTGATCGTTGTATTTTTTATTTTTTTATTTAACCAACACTCAGGGGATGCCCCCTACAAATGCAGTGCGTTGTGTTGATTTCAGGAAAATGGGTTATGGGATGGAGGAGAGAGGGAGTAGTGTTTGTGGATATTTGACTTAAATTTTATTAGATTATAACTGTCAGGAAAGACTTATGCGGGGAGTTTATTCCACATACGGCTAGTTCGACTGATAAACGAATTCTCTCTGTAATGTGTTGTGCGGTCAACTGGACAATAGACTACAAACGGATGAGATCTACAAGAGAAGCGGGTTGAGCGAACCGAAACTCGGGCACTTGTAATAAGTTCGCTAATCTCAGAAGAACATTTCCCATGGTATTATCTATAGAACAGTGCTACGCAACCCACATTCCGACGGTGTTCCAATGAATCAATAGAGTTTGGATACCCTATTGTCATTGATGAGCGCCAACGCCCTCCTTTGCACACGGTCCAGTAGCTCCAAAATAGACTTTGTATACCATTTTCGGTCGGATGTAAGTGGTATAGATTTTAAGGAGATCAGAAGGAGTGAAGTAATTTTTACACTGTTTTAGAAAACCAAGACACTTGAATTATTCTTGATACACTTGAAAAACATGCTCATTCCAACGAACATCACATTGAATTCTCATGCCTAGAACATGCAGAGTATCCGAAGCCTCAACACCTATACCACCCATATATACAGATGACATTGTTTATTCCATGGCCATATGGGTCAACATAAAACATTGAGTCTTCAGCACGTTGAAATCAACCCTATTCACTTTACCCCACTCGGAGATTGTTGACAGATCTTGACTGAGTGTGTCATTCATTGTCTGCCTTTTGCCACCAACCTCCAAGAGGCTTGGCCTACAATTAAAGGGAAATGAGTGACAAATGCTGCTGTCATCTCTGAAAGAGTATATAGAATTAAAAGTTTGACCAAGAATATCCTTCAGAACGATAAGAAAAAGAGAAGGAGGAAGAACGGAACCTTGGAGTGCCCCTGAATTAAGCTGAAATGCATTAGATTAGACCCCATCAATAACAAGAGGTATTGTTCGGTGTCTGAGAAAACTCGATATAAATCGAGAGAAGTCATTACCGACCCGAAATGCAATAAGCTTTGATATCAATGCACCGTGCCATACACGATCGAATGCCTTGGAAATATCTAGAGCAACCACTTTACTTTCGCCAAAATTTCGAATGGAGTAATATCAAAATTTCAGTCATTGATTCGTAATTTTCCTTTATATTAATGACATTAGCAATTGGTATGGATGGTTCTTCATTCCCATTATGCAAAAGAAAAGCCTTTAAACTGCACTTAGAGCCATCAAGTAATAATCTCCATTTAGTTTTGTCATATGGCTGGTTCATTTTTTGATATAAACCATCAACATCAATGCAGTATACAAAAGAGTGTTTCTTTTCAAAATATGCAGCCATTTCCAAGCTTCTATCTCTATAGATTGTTACCTTTGTTCCAACTGCAAGATGTTTCCACTGCTGCATGCGTGAAGCTAGTAATTCTGCGCATTGCTTCGTTAAATATAATTTGATCATTCAGCTCAGTTTGAGTCGCTAAATGGCGTTCATCATCAGCCTCATACAAACTACCACTGCTGGTGAAAGATTTTTCGGACTCACTGCTCGTAGCACTGGGAATGACTGGTTATGAATCATTTGACGATCGTTGAACTGGTTTGGAAACCGATGGGATATTCTCGTAAGTAACTTTTGTTAAACAGAAATAACAATCGATTTGGTTGACTCTCTCCAAACTACTTGAATTGAAAAATCGAAATAGATTTTCTTGCCATTTGACAACTTTTATAAAACAGTTCCGCAACTATTGCAAAACATTGTCGGTGTCCACGGTTTGTCCAAGTGTCTGACAGCAAAACCAAAATAATGTAAATATTCATATTTTAATGATTCTGATATTGCATATCCTTTTTTTCCAACCAAATATTCACCACACACAAAGCAAAAATAGCTTGAATCAGTAACACATGATTTTCCGTGACATGCTTAAATGCTACTATTATGAAGATTTATAATGAATGTGGGCTTCTGGCTAATTAATAAATGTGAAATTCTGTATTGACTATTTTACAATTTGCCAGTTGCGATAAAAAATGAACAAGACGTCGTATGCCAGATTCGAATTCAGCGCACTCAGATTAGTTAAAAAACATGCTTCGTTTCTGCAGTCATATTTTTTTTAAATTTATAGACCAGTGTAATTGATTTCCATTGACTCTTACGCTATCTCCGGCTTCATTTTAGAAGAAATAAGGTCCGGTGATACCACCAGCATATACACTGCACCAAATGTTGCATTTTTCTCTATGTAATGCGGTCTGTAGGTTCTGTTGTCGGTTGGTATCACTCCATATGCAGCAAGCTTGTTTACTAACAAACCCATTAAGCCAAAAATGAGCCTTATCGCTGAGCACAATTTTGCGATAAAACATCGTTTCAGTTTCAAACTGCTCTAGAGTCCAATCGGTGAAAGAACTACGCATAAGATGGTCTCCTGGCTTTAATTCCTATAACAGCTGTATCTTATGTGGGTTTAGGCCAAGATTTTTGCAGAGAATATTCTGCGTAGTGGGACAGGGCCCCAATTCTTGCGACCGACGACGAATCGATAAATTTGGATCTTTTTCCGCACTGTCATTTACAGCGGCAATATTTTCTTCAGTACTCACATTCCTAAATGCATCATTTAGAGAGCCTGTGGTATGAAATCGATCCACAGTTCGACGGATGGTTGGCTCAGACGGACCATTATGTGCAACATAAAAGCCACGAAGTCGTCTATAGGCTATGCGAATCGATGATTTGCTAGAGTTGTGTAAGCTTGAATCTATTCATGATAATTTCCCACAGTATACTGATCAGAAATATCAAAAGGTGGATTTGCGGAAAATTTCCCGAAAACAATTTCCCGAAAACAATTTCCCGAAATTACAATTTCCCGAACACAATTTCCCGAAATTACAATTTCCCTAAATTGCAATTTCCCGAAATACAATTTCCCGAACACAATTTCCCGAAACTACAATTTCCCGAAATTACTATTTCTCCAAAGAGCTTGTTGATGGCATTTCCGAAACAATACCATCAGAAATTCCGGCCGAAGCGCGAGCAATCAGCTCGTGACCACTTGATGTAGTGGTCCGGGCAAGATCTTTCCTCGATAAAGGAGACAACGCCAATAAACGGTATGCAAGATAGTTACGATTCCGTAGCAGTTACTGCATGGGCAGGATGTGATGGAGTGAGCGTTATCTGTTGGGAAGTCTGAATACCGAAGTGTTCAAAGTCGCAATGAAAAAATAAGCGTATGACACTCCAATAAATAGGTCCGGATGACGAGGGAGGGTGGAAGAGGAAGGGCGCGGTGCGGGGTGGGGGAATTGTTTTTTCGAGAATTCGTATACTCGGGAAATTGTTTTTTCAAGAAATCGTATGCGGTAAGTTTTTTTTATGGGGGAAATCAAGAATATATGGGAAGTTGTAAACTAAAAATAGGGAAATTGTAATTTCGGAAAATTTTTTTCGGTAAATCGTAATTTCGGGAAATTGTTTTCGGGAAATTGTAATTTCGGGAAATTGTTTTCGGGAAATTGTAATTTCGGGAAATTGTTTTCGGGAAATTGTTTTCGGGAAATTGTTTTCGGGAAATTGTTTTTTCGGGGAATTGTTTTTTCGGGCAATTGTTTTCGGGCAATTGTAGTTGGGAAATTGTTTTCGCGAAATTGTTTTCGGGAAATTTTCCGCAGACGCAAAAGGTGAGCGCAGTATGTCAGTTCATTTGACAGCTAACCGTTTCGTAAGTTCTATCTAAGCAAAAATACCTTTTTAATAAAAAAACTATTTTTATAAGTTTGACCTGAATACACCAAACCTTTTGCAGGGTTTACTATAATGACCTCTTACTTTCACCCCCTGACCTGGAATTTCTCATCTCCCAATTACGTTGAAATTATAATTGGAAAATCTAAAAAATTTAAATATTTAATACAAAAATTTTAGTAGCTTTTTTCTCCATCTTAATTTTTGTTTAAATATGTTATTCTAAATAAAAACAAAACAAAAAAGTTTTATTTGCTTCTTTAGTTAAGTTATGTGAAATTTTGGTAAAAAATCGCTACATAAATTTATTTCATTGGGGCCTGTCTGCTTTCCCATGCTGCGCTGTATTTTGTATAAGAAACTAATCTGTATTAAAATACAAACTAAAGACAAATATTTTGGTGTATCCAAGGGACATATTGAAATAACAACAGAAACGATAATAACGAAACAACAGCAACGACAAAACACGCTAACTAAAACAAGTTAACTTTTCAGCGGTAATCAGTAGTCGTCGTCGTTGTAGTACTAAAAAGTAGTGGTAGAGTGGCGCTTGTAGTCGCTTGTAGTCGCTAAAGAAACAAATTTAACGCCAAGATAACAAGTTAGCAAAATAAATCGAACCAACTCAAGCCACCATATTCAGACTTGTTAGTAGTACTCGTACTTATGTAAAAAACATTTGTCGTATATCGAAAATGTAGAAAATAACATGAAACTTACTGCACAACTAACCGGTCCTTAAGAAAAATACGAAAATTTTAAAAATTTGTTTCCCTTAATATAATAACAAAGAAACTTTGTCCTGTCTTTTGTTTTTCTTCTTCTTCTTTTTCTTCAGGAATTCATGACTTTAAAACCATACCTGGCTTGCATACACATTTAGTTGTATCCAGATATTAACAAAAGTAAAAAAATAGCACTAAGATATGAAAGGAACAAAATTTTAATGAAAACCATACGCTACGGTAAACGTTAGTTTCTCACCGGAAATGTATTGTCTAAAACAAAAGTTTTTAATGAAAACAAAGGCGACAGTAACAGACAGATACTTACACGAACTCGAGCACGAACACGCAAACACACTTAGATAAATATAAGATTGTTTCCCTGTTTGTGCGTGTGTAAATAGTTTGCGGCCAAAACTAAACTTTAAACGAATTTGCTTTAACAAATAAATTTAGCCAAATTATTTAGCCATTATTTTATGAAATGAACACACTGATGTTAACTAAGTTACTTTCAATAGTAATTGATTTTCAGATAGCAACTAGATATGGGGTTTTTGTTGTTGGTACTTGTCGATATTATTATAACAGTTGGTTGAGGATTTATCATGCGAAATAATTGTTGGATTTTGGCCATCGTTCTTTCAAGCCACATTTACTGGAGAAAAACTGTTAGAAATTCTAAATTTATTAAATTAGTAGAATCTAAGCGACTGTTCTATTCCTCAGGCCAGACTTAGGGTATCCCAAAATGTTCCAGGTAATTAGAAATGTTTAAAAAAAGCAGCATTTTAGCCGTTCATGGTAAGCGGAGTATTATTTACTACTGTGTTCAAATGAAAAGGTGGCCTTTGTTAAAAATTGAAAAATTGTTGAGGTTATGTATTCTTTATCCTTATGTTTTAAAATAATTAGTTTTTTGTTCTATTTGAGATTACGTCTATATCTTCTAATAATAAGAAAGATACATTTTTATAATGTAAGAAAAGTATGAAACAAAAATAAAGACAGCGCGAGGTGAAGTGCCCACAAAACGACTAATTCACCGTCTTCTGTCTATTATTACAAAGCACGCTTAATGAACCATCTATTTTTCCAAATAAATATCCGCGCCATCAAAATACCAATGATTTTTCAATCCTCGAAATAGTTGTCAAAGTCGATTTCCGCAGTCCTGCTTCAAAGGGCGAAGCGTTTCGGATTTTATCAACTCAATCGATTCACAAACTGTATTCCCTAAGCCATCTTTTAAGTTTATTTAATAGCCAGAACCCACATGGCGCTAAATCAGGCAAAAATACGAAATGGTCGCAGAGTAGGAATGCAATGTGAACACTTCATTATCGTCGTCCAAAAACCAAGAGCTGCTTCACGCAGCATACACATAATATTCTTTGTCAACAGTTTAATTCAGCGGAAGGAATTCGTAATGGACTCCATCACAATAACACCTTGGAACATATTCGGTGCTATTGTCTAGGTGTGAGAAATTCCAATTGAGAGTAAATGTCTTAAGCTAGGGTAGTGAAACCTCAAAAGGGTTTAGCATTCTTAGGTCAAATTTTTAATCACCTTTGATATTTTTCCTTTATCTTGATGTTTGTGTGGCTAGTCTTTTTTAGCTATAGCTTAAGAATTGTGCTGATTTCTCATTTGTTTCTTTAGCAAAATTGTAGCCTAAGGCTTTATAAATTACTAGATGTAACCCGGTGTGCTTCGCTACCCCCTCCCTTCGAATCGTAATGAAAGGGCTCACGCAAAGAACTAAGGCTCTCACTATTACAGTAATTAAGATATATAACATTTAATATTAAGTTTGTATGGGGGTGCCGCGCGCTTTTCTCCAATCCCGCCCATATTTTTTTTCTGACTACTCACGTTAATAATAGATGACCTAAAACAAATTTGCAAACCTCTCTCTATCATAGTACTTAATATATATTTACTTGGTATGGGAGGTGTCATGCCCACAAAAAATATTTAAAAAACTACAGCCTGTAGCACTTCCCATATCCGCAGTACAACTCTGTGAAAATTTCAGTAAGATCGGATGAGTAGTTACGGATATTACCTGCTACAAACATACAAACACACATTACCTCTTTATTATGCTAATATCGATTATTAGTATAGATTTTTTTATTTCGATACTTGCTTTTTTGTTTTTTATTCGGTACAACAATTTTCAGATTTTTCGACGTTTCTACCCTGGAGCAAGGTACATGTAGCCGCCCGTGAGAAGAACATGGATTTTCCAAATTAGATCTGGCAACACGAAACTATTGGCCTTGAACTTAAAATATCATTTGGAAAATTTTCTTTTTAGCGATTTTTGATTTTGCCCATTTTTGATTTTGAAGATTTTTGTTTTTGGCCGATTTTTACTTTTTTTTTTTTCGCGATTTTTGGGTTTGGCGATTTTTGATTTTGGCGATATATTTTCCACAACAAATCACATTGATATCTAATGTACTTGTCAAAAGACTGTCGATTTCGTAGTACTTCATATTTTTTATATTGGAGGTGCCACGCCCACTAATCCTATCCCGCCCAATTTTTATTGGACTACTTACATTAATATCTGACGGACTCGTGCAAAATGTTGAGTCTTTCCCTTTTATAGTATACCAGTTATATGATATTAGATATCTACTTTTCATGGGCGGTGCTAGGCCCACTGCTTCGATTACGTCCATTTTGTTGTTCGACTAATCATACAAAGAACCTATGGGCTCACGCAAAGCCACAAAGCTCTATCTTTTACAGTACTCAAGATATATGACATTAAATAGTTACTTTGCTTGGGGAGTGCCACGCCCATTGGTGTGAACCCGCCAATTATTTGTCCGACTACTCATACTAAGATCAGATGGGGTCGTGGAAAGTGTCAATGCTTCCCTGTTTTAGTACACCAGTTATATGATATAATATATTTACTTTGTACGGGTGGTGACACGCCCACTGCTCCGATCACGCCCATTTTTGTCTAACTAATCACATGAATAACTTATGGGCTCACACAAAGTCTCAAGACTCTCACTATTACAGTACTCCAGATATAAGGCATTTTATATTTACTTTGTTTGGCAGGTGCCACGCCTATTGGGCCGATACTGCCCATTTTTTGTCCGACTACTCACATTAATAATAGGTGACATCAGACAAATTTGAAAAGCTCTCTCTATCACAGTACTCGAGATATATAATATTGAATTATTACTTGTATGGGAGGTAACACGCCTACTTATCCGATCCCTCCCATTTCCGGCGTAGCTACTAATATTAATAATAGGTGACCTCTCACAAATTTGCAAAGCTCTCCCTATCATAGTACTCAATATATATATATGATGATTAAAAATATACTTTGTGTGGGAGGTACCACGCCCACTAAAAATGTTTAAAAATTAAAGCCTATAGCTCTTCCCATATCCGCAGTAAAACTCTTTGAAAATTTCAGGACGATCGGATGAGTAGTTACGGAGATTACCTCCTACAAACAAACACACATTACCTCTTTATTATATTAGTATAGATTTGTGTAAATATATGTAGTCACAAGCAATAACCGCCTAACTCGAAAATCATGCTTTTGAGAAAAATAGCTTTTTATATAAATGTAATGGGGCTGTGTTACGACTTAGGTCAGTATGTTTTCATTAATAACTTTTTAATAAAAAGTGTTAGAGAAATGGGGATTTCACGTAAATATAAAGCGTTTTTAGCATACATAACTCAAGTCGTTCTTAAGTCGACTTAGGCGATTATCGCTTGTGACCACAGATATATTCATGAAAAAATAGAATAAAAAATACTGGTGTGTATTTCATTTAGTACTAAAAATATCACTTATCTGTATACATCTCTTCTACTCTACTAACAAATAATAATCATACGCTCTATGTTATGTAATTAAAAAAATTGCTTAAAAAAGAGGATTAATGTTTTTCCTAAGATACTTGTTGAAGCATGAAATGAGAAATCATCAATTGTTCTTGAGTTATAGCTGAAAAACTAAACAAACAAATATCAAGATAAGGAAAAAATATAAAAGTTGGGTCTGAGAACGCCGTACCCTTTAGAGGCCTAGTACTTTCACCCTGCCTTGGAATTTTTCATTGTGCCAAGATTTGGTCTAAAATATTGAGACGACTCTAAAAATGATAAAAATTCAGTGTGTTGACTTTGTTTTCTTTTGTTATGAGTAATGCCATGAGTCCAAATATTAATGTACACGTCAAATACAGGGGTAGAGGGTATCAAAGATTCACATAGCCAAATTTAATACTTGTCTTAGTTCTATTTGGCATAATTTTATAAACAAAATTTTGTCGCGATTTCTAAACATTTTTCTTTATAATCGGCGGATTGAAATCGTTTCCTACATGGTCACGTACTTAGTTCCTAATCCATATTAGAGTGAGAGCGAGAAGAAAAAAATTCGTAACCCAGTCATGATATATATGCGAGCAAGAGTTGAAATGCATTTTCGCGCCCCTCTTGAGTCAACTATGGCGAAAATTATCCAATTAAAGAATTTGAAAGAGTTTCTTGCATATTTTATTTTATTCGGTTTCGTATTAGTGCACTGCCAAGCCGGCAAATGAATTTTAGAATCTTGCAGAATTGCTGCGTTATAAAGCACCAATCTTGAGACATTTAAAAAATTATTTTGTTTTGAAAAAAATTACTTTTTCTAAGGGGTGCACATTTTACTAGAGAACTTTCAACTTTATGGTTTGAAGAAATTCTCGTTTTTTAGTGGTACCCTTTTTTCAAAACGTACTATTTTTGATAAAAGTATTTTTTAAAAGGCAGTTTTAAAATAGATATACTTCTATAAAGATACTTTTTTGAAAAAGCTTTTTTAAAAGAGGCACTTTTTTGAAAAGCGTACTATTTTGAAAGAGGTCATTTAATTAAATATACTTTAATATACTTTGATGAAAAAGGTATTTCCGTTAATAGGCAGTTTTCATTTTAACAGTAGTTTTTTTTAAAAGTACTTTTTAAATAGGTATATTTTTATAAAAATACTCTTTTGGAAAAGGTTTTTTTTTTTAAAATAGGTACTTTATTGAAAAAGGTAATTTTATTAAAAGGACAATTTCTGAAATATACTTTGTTGATAAAGGTGGTTCTTGTTAAAGTACTTTTAATTTTAAAAGTACTTTTTTAAAAAGGTTCTTTTTGTTTTAAAAGGACTTTTTAAAGAGGTACTTTTTAAATAGGTATCACTTAAAACAAAAATTTATAAGTACTTTTTGAAAAAGGTATATTATTTTAAAAAAAAGGTATTCTTTTTAAAAAAGCTACTTTTTTTAAAAAACTTATTATTTTTAAATAGGCACTTATTGAGCAGGTACTTTTTTTAAATAGGCATATTTAACATTTTTATAAAAATACTTTGTTAAAATGTACTTTTTTGAAAAATGGAAGTTAGTAAAGAGGGTCATTTCTTCTATGTATTTCCTTGCAAAATGTGTTTCTTTTAAAAGGTTATACTTATTTTAAATTTAATTTTTTAAAAAGGTTTTAAAAGTACTTTATTGAAAACTTACTTCTTAAAGGGGGTTCGTTTAAAAATAGCTTTTTTTAAAAGTACTTTTTGAAAGAGGTGTATTGTTTGTAAAGATACTTTTTGTTAGGTTTATTTATTTTAAATAGATGTTCTTTTTAAAAAGTACCTTTTTAAAAGGTATTCTTTTTAATCATTTAAAAAGGTATTTTTTAAAATACTTTTTTTTTGAGAAATGTGTTTTTAAAAATGTTTTTTTTTTTTGAAAAGGTTTACATTTGTTAAATGTACTTTTTTAATTTAAAAAGCAAATTAAAAATCGAGGAGGCTTTCTTTGATAAATATACAGTCGACTTGCAGAAACGTGAACATCCAGTAACATGAACGTACCAGAAACATGAACACTTTTTTTTTTACCGTGACTATGCAAAAAAGTGAACAAAGCTTAAGAGTTTTAAAATGTGAACACACTTTTTTATAAGAAATGTTTCTTTTTCTTCAATATTTTATTAATTTGGGGAATCGCCGAATAATAGTTTCACCACGTTCTTATAGTAAAGACCTTTTCTAACGTGAACAGTTTTAAAAAAGCATTTCTAATTGTTGAAGTGAAAGTGATTTTATGAGGGAATTTATGTTAGAAAAATTGTCTACTAAAAAGGCAAAAGTTTTAGCTTTTAAAGAAAAATCAGATATTCTTGAGTTATTAAGAAACGGTTTCAGTGTTTCCCATTTAATAAAAAAAATTTGCCATAAAAAAAGAAAGACGCCATTACAAAACATTTTGTGGCTTTGGAAAACGTAAAACGTTACACACCTCAGAGCTTCTAAGAATGGAGAAAGCCCTTTACAAATTGTTTATTCAAATGCGAACGAAAAACTTGCCGATAAGTGGACTTATTTTAAAAGCAAAAGCTTTAGGGTTTCACTCAAAAATTAATGAAAATAACCGTAGTTTTAATGCCAGTGATGGATGGCTCCAGAAATTTAGGAAAAGATACGGCATTCGACTACTAAAAATTTGCGGAGAAAAGTTTACTCCGCAGCCCCAGTTTGTAGATTCAATTAAAGTAAAATTAAAGGCAAAAATTGCAGAGCTCGGATTGTGCAATGACCAGCTTTATACCGCCGATGAATCTGCCTTGTGTTGGAAAAATTTACCGGACAAAACATATGTATCATCGTTGTAAAAGTCTGCTTCAGTAGCAAAAATGGAAAAACATCGATTTACGTTTATGTGTTGTGCAAACGCGGCAGGAACACATAAAATCAAACTCCTTGTGATTGGAAGGGCCAAAAATCCCAGGAGCTTCAAAAATTTTTTATGCCCGGTGAATTAGCAAAGTCTGCTTTGATAACATCTGCCATTTTTAAGGACTGGTTTCATCACTCGTTTGTTCCAGAGGTAAAAACAGCACATTTATAAAAAAATAAAATTTCACTTTTATAAGTTCTTATTTAGGTTACAGAAATGGGGCTTCCCGTAAAAGCTGTTTTGTCACTAGATAACGCACCGCCACACCCACCAAAAACCGAGTTAATTTGTGCAATATTTTTGCCTCCTAACGTCACATCCCTCATCCAACCTTTGGGTCAGAATGTATTCAAAATAACAAAGCTTCATTAAGGAAATGGCATTTTAGAATCAATTGTAGAATAGGGGACTAATTTGCTTGAATCAATAAAGCAGATCACTTTAAAGGAAGCAATTATTCAATTAGAGCCTGCATTGAGTCGGCTATAAAAGGATACGTTATTCAAATGCTGGAAAATATTTTGAATTTGATTTCAGATAATGACGACCCTGCTGTTAACGTCACTTTAAATATTTTAAGAAAAAACTGGAATATGGAAACTCGACAATTTGAAGAAAGATTCCACAGGTTCGGTAAATTAAAGATGTAAAAATGCATAATAGTTTTGTATATTTTTATTAGATGTTAAATCTACTGCTTCAGATATGGATTAACAACCCTAATGCGTACTCAACAGAATGTGATATTTGTGAAATCCAAGAAGAATCTGACGATGATGAGTCCATATTAGAAAATCCAATAATGACATTAGAGTTCTTAGAAATCTTAGAGAAAAGGCTGTATTAAAGACGCTGTAACAAAAAGAACAACAAAAAAGATACAGAATTTTTTGCTTAAGAATGTTGTTCCGCTACAAAGAAACATCAAAGGAAATATAGTTTATTTTAATTCATATTCTTTATGTTTTTCCAAAGAAAAGATATTTTTAATGTTTTCTATAATTAAGTGTTTTTAAAACACCTCTCCCGACCATTAATTTTTTATGATATCCCTAATTAAAATGAATTTCTAAAATCAATAAAATTTTTTTGTTTTTAAAAGTACTGGATGTTATGGTTTATTAAAAAAAATTTATTTTTGCGATAAATTGTTATTAAAATCCGAAAAATCTCTGGTCCAAATCACATTTTTAAAATATGATACCTTTTTTTTTAGAAAACTTATAGAATTTTAATACAGGGGTGACAGAAAACATTCTAAATTTCGGATAAATTTTTCGCATATAAAATTTTAAATTCTAAGAAATTTTTTTTCCATGTATAAATAAAACTTTTTAAATTCTGACAATTTTTTAGAAAAACTCTTTAATTCTTTTCCAGTAGCTCCGAATTTATCAAAATTGTTTTAAACCCTATAGAATAAAATTGAAATAGAATTACCTGTTATTTTTTTAGGAAATGTATTAGAAATTAAGAACTGTTAAATATTAAAAGCGAATTAAAATAAATAATTTAGGTATGCAAAACTTGTCTTAGATTCTGAATTTGGTCTATTTAAAAGAGTTCCAGGATCAGATAGTTTTCTAATAGGAAATATTTCTTTAAAAGTAAATATTTTTCTATAGGCAAGAGTATGAATATTTAAAAATTTGGTCTCAAAATGTATGTTTGAATTTATAATTTTTCAGGTGAAAAATATTCAGAATCAAATTTTCATATTTTTTTTTTTTTTTTGCTAAATAATCAAGTACTTGGAATATAATTTATTCTAAGTGGATCAATTTTGTAGTAAACTATTTAAAAATAAATCATGGGAGTTTGGAAAACATATAACTTACATATAATCTTTTTGTCAATTTTTCACATTTAATATTAAAACATTTTTCCTTGTTTTTCTACGACATAACGACATAAAACACATAATTGAATAATAATTGTAAAAATAATCAAAAAGTAAATATCACAGTATAATTTTTTCCTTTATGTTTATATCACAGTTGAACAGTTTCTTTCTCTAAACTAAACTAATGCTAAGATGTAATTTGCATTCGTCCCGAATTATATGTTTTCCAAGAGTGTCTAACAATCATATTGTTGATGTTTTACTAAATATTATCCCTTTGTATATCTATGTCGTTACCAGATCTAATAAATTATAATATCCCTGAAGAAGTTGGAAAAAGTCCCAACGAAACGTAGGATGAAATAATTAAATAAATAATCTTTTATTTACATTGATTATGACCTTAAAAGCCCATTAGAAGAATTTCTAAATATATCAAAAAAATACAATAAAAAAGGTCGACAAAAAACTGAAATTAATTGAATATTTTGAATAAATTGTTTTTATATTAGCTTGGGGTTATATGCGACCCCAATTCCAAAAGGGTTAATGGGGTCATAATATTTTTTTCCAAAATCCTCGGCTATTAAGATAAAATATAAAGCATTTAAAGGAATAAAAGTGATGAATTTTTGATACAAAGTAGTTAGAAAAAGTATATTTACAGAATATTTTACAAAAAACCCATTTTTCTCGAAATCCGCAAAAATAAAACCTTGTCAAAAAAATTATGGCATAGGGGTTTACCTAAAAATTCTCACAGTTAATCTATAACATGCATTTAACAAGCACTTAAAGAGCTAGATCAATTTTTTTAAATTTTGTTTAAGAAAATTTTTCAAAACTTGAAAAAGGAGTTTTCAAAATTTTATCAAAAAAATTTGCAATTTTCGGTCTCAATGGTCAATAGGTTAACAACGTGGTAATAAAACAATACTTCATATCTGAGTACTTATAAGTATAGAGGCAAAGAAAAATTATGGCTTTAATCAATTTCTCAAAGTTGAAAAAATGCTATCAAATTTCATGACCTAGTTTTTTTTTTTTTTGAACAAAAGTGGTCTGGGGCATATGCTATTTCTTGGGGAATTTGTATTCTATTTTGAATTTTTATAGCTTTATGGACATAATTAAATTAAACTATAGAACGAATTTTTCGCAAAATCTAAAAAAAAAAGTCATATTTTCCCCAGTTTTATATTGAAAGGTAACAAACTGGACCCCGCCTATACCCAAAATCGCAATTTAAAAAATGTCCATATAACGTAGGACCACCCTAATGTTCACATTTGCGACCTGTAGTTTGATTACAAGTTTTACACGGACACACAGACACAGACGGACGGACATCGCTAAATCGACCCAGAAAGGGATTCTTAGTCGATGAGTATAATAAAAGTCTAGGTCACATATTTTTGACCACATAGTGGTATTATCTATAATATTAATAGGCTAGGCGATTTCTTGTTACTGATGTTTTGTTCTACCGTTTTATCCCTATTTTGACCAAACGTACATCATTTGAAATCTATTTATTTTTAGCTGTTCACCAGATTTACGATTTTTAATTTTTTTCTTTATTTTGAGTAAATTGCACTTAAAGTTGCTACTAACACATGCATAAAATTATCATATGCTATGTGTGTGTTTATTAAATTTATTAATGGGTTTGTTAATGGGTTTGTTTTCTTGATTCACAATAACAATAACCCAAAAAAGTGTTGGTTTGTGAATTGGCTAAGTTGAAAAAAAAAGTTGCCCAGAAATTGCACTCGAATTTCGAGCGCTGGAATCTCATAGTTCTAATAAAGTATAATCATACGCCCTGAACAAGATATTTGATTCGAAAAATTTATTAAAAAAGGGGGAAAAATTTAAATTATTAGAAAATTTCATTCGTTAAAATTAGCCCAACTTGATTTGTTGGAGCTATTTGCTGAAGAATGAAATGTCTAATCATCAATGGTGCTAATGCATGGCCCAAGAATGCCAAACCCTTTGGAGATTTTACTACACTGATCTCGTACTCTCACTCTGACTTGAAATTTCTAGCACCCCAGAACGGCTGATGTAGGATGAAATCATTAGAAAATTCTTCTATACAAAAGTAATTGACAACCACTCAAAAAAATAAATAAAATACAAATACATAACACTAACATAATTTCGACTTTAGTTTAAAAAAGTATGTTGAAATGTCAAGAGTATAAAGAAAAAATAATGTGAGTCCGATCACAGGGGAGATGTGTAAACATCTAGTAATTAAAGATATTTTTATGGCACTTTTTTAAAAGCAAATAGAAAGCGTCATCTATACATCACTTATAGAAATGAAGTACAGGGGCTCTGCGAATATAAAACTACTCTATTTATTATTATTTACTATTTTAACCCGTTAAATTTTAATTTTTCGGTTTTTATTTTTCACTTTCCGTTTTCCGTTTTCCATTTTTATTTTTTATTTTTAATTTTTTATTTTAATTTTTTAATTTTTCATTTTTCGTTTTTCATGTTTCATTTTTTATTTTAAATTTTTTATTTTTAATTTTTTTAATTTTTTATTTTTCATTATATTTATTATTATATTTTATTATTCCTTTTTTATTTTTCATTTGTTATATTTTATTTTTTACTATTCAGTTTTTATTTTGCTTTTTTCGTTTTTCATTTTCCATTTTTTATTTTGTTTTTTTAATTTTTTAATTTTCTAGTTTTACATTTTTTATTTTTCAGTTTTTATTTTTTGTTTTTAATTTTTCGTTTTTCATATTTTGCTTTTCATTTTTCAGTTTTCATTGTTCGTTTTTTATTTTTAATTTTTAATTTTTTGTTTTTTATTTTTAATTATTAATTTTTTGCTTTTTATTTTTAATTTTTCAATTTTAGTTTTTGGTTTTTCATTTTTAATTTTTAAATTTTAGTTTTTTATTTTTAATTTTTCATTTTATATTTTTAATTTTTTGTTCCATTTTTTTTTCAATTTTTATTTTTCATTTTTCATTTTATATTTTTAATTTTTCATTTTTAATTTTTAATTATTAATTTTTAAATTTTAATTTTTATTTTTTATTTTTTAATTTTTAATTTTTAATTTTTAATTTTTAATTTTTAATTTTTAATTTTTAATTTTTAATTTTTAATTTTTAATTTTTAATTTTTAATTTTTAATTTTTAATTTTTAATTTTTAATTTTTAATTTTTAATTTTTAATTTTTAATTTTTAATTTTTAATTTTTAATTTTTAATTTTTAATTTTTAATTTTTAATTTTTAATTTTTAATTTTTAATTTTTAATTTTTAATTTTTAATTTTTAATTTTTAATTTTTAATTTTTAATTTTTAATTTTTAATTTTTAATTTTTAATTTTTAATTTTTAATTTTTAATATTTCATTTTTAATTTTTAATTTTTAATTTTTAATTTTTAATTTTTAATTTTTAATTTTTAATTTTTAATTTTTAATTTTTAATTTTTAATTTTTAATTTTTAATTTTTAATTTTTAATTTTTAATTTTTAATTTTCAATTTTTAATTTTTAATTTTTAATTTTTAATTTTTAATTTTTAATTTTTAATTTTTAATTTTTAATTTTTAATTTTAAATTTTTAATTTTTAATTTTTAATTTTTAATTTTTAATTTTTAATTTTTAATTTTTAATTTTTAATTTTTAATTTTTAATTTTTAATTTTTAATTTTTAATTTTAATTTTTAATTTTTAATTTTTAATTTTTATTTTTTAATTTTTAATTTTTAAGTTTTAATTTTTAATTTTTAATTTTTAATTTTTAATTTTTAATTTTTAATTTTTAATTTTTAATTTTTAATTTTTAATTTTTAATTTTTAATTTTTAATTTTTAATTTTTAATTTTTAATTTTTAATTTTTAATTTTTAATTTTTAATTTTTAATTTTTAATTTTTAATTTTTAATTTTTAATTTTTAATTTTTAATTTTTAAGTTTTAATTTTTAATTTTTAATTTTTAATTTTTAATTTTTATTTTTTAATTTTTAATTTTTAATTTTTAATTTTTAATTTTTAATTTTTAATTTTTAATTTTTAATTTTTAATTTTTAATTTTTAATTTTTAATTTTTAATTTTTAATTTTTAATTTTTAATTTTTAATTTTTAATTTTTAATTTTTAATTTTTAATTTTTAATTTTTAATTTTTAATTTTTAATTTTTAATTTTTAATTTTTAATTTTTAATTTTTAATTTTTAATTTTTAATTTTTAATTTTTAATTTTTAATTTTTAATTTTTAATTTTTAATTTTTAATTTTTAATTTTTAATTTTTAATTTTTAATTTTTAATTTTTAATTTTTAATTTTTAATTTTTAATTTTTAATTTTTAATTTTTAGTTTTTAATTTTTAATTTTTAATTTTTAATTTTTAATTTTTAATTTTTAATTTTTAATTTTTAATTTTTAATTTTTAATTTTTAATTTTTAATTTTTAATTTTTAATTTTTAATTTTTAATTTTTAATTTTTAATTTTTAATTTTTAATTTTTAATTTTTAATTTTTAATTTTAAATTTTAAATTTTAAATTTTTAATTTTTAATTTTTTATTTTTCATTTTTCAGTTTTAGTTTTTCGTTTTTTATTTTTAATTTTTAATTTTTAATTTTTCCTTTTTAATTTTTTATTTATCATTTTTTATTTTTCATTTTTTTTTTCATTTTTAATATTTTATTTTTCATTGTTAATTTTTGATTTTATATTTTTCGGTTTTCATTTTTCATTTTCATTTTTATTTTTCATTTTTTGTTTTTCATTTTTAATTTATATTTTGAATTTTTTATTTTTCATTTTATGTTTTACGTTTTTCATTTTTTATTTTTCATATTTAACGTTTAATTTTTCATTTTTTATTTTTCAGTTTTGGTTTTTGGTTTTTCGTTTTTCATTTTTAATTTAAATTTTTTTTTGCATTTTAATTTTTCATTTTCATTTTCAAACAGGTTATTGCATATCAAAATTTTTTCACCAATACAATAATAACTCATATCGATTTTGTGTAACGCGTTACACGTTACGCCGTTTTTGTGATTGTATTGTGAAATATAAATTTGCCTCCCTGCGCGTATAGATGTTTACACATCAAAATTCCAATCACAAACGTAAAAAAATCATAAACGCGAACACCCCTTGCAAAAATTAGTTTACGTTTTTGAGAGTTCACTGTAGTTAATTTTTATTTCGCAAGCTTTTATAATTTTCTTTATAGAAAGAAGTTAGCGTATGATATATTTAATTCGAATCAATTACTCATACGTCTTAATATAATTTAAATAATATACACATTAGATAAAAAAACACCCTCAATTCATTATTCACCCTTTGAAACAACACACCATATAAAAGATAAAATTATTTGCAAACAAACAAAGTGATGATGTCATCAGCATCCATGATTTATGGAATACTTCCCATACTATCGAATATTTTCCAATTACTCAATTGGTTTAGTATTGACTATTACCCTTCTAGATTTTAAATCCATTAAAAAAAGTGCTCAACACATTGGTTAATGATTATGACGATAGCAAGGAAAAAGAAGATACGCAGTTTAACACAGACGTTGTAGGTTTCTATGAGAAAAATCATAAAACTGCGGGTTTTGAAAAAAAAAGTTTTGCCATCTCCTTTTTTGGCCGAATACATACAACGAACAAACCAGTACGAGCACCATAACTCAGAACAAGTATCAGAAATCAATCATACATGTAGGAATATTTTTTTTACAATTTCCTTTAACAAATTTAATGCTTACATTCAGAGAATTCCTACAAACATACATGCATATATGATAGCCATTTAGACTGGAAACATTTTCTAAAAATGACTGACAAGCATATATTTTATGCTGAATGTAATATATACTATATAAAAAATTTTTTAATTCTATATAAGAATTAGAGTATATAAAACTTTGGGCGTTAAACTGTTTTACAGCAAACAGTTTCATAGAGTAAAGGATTAAATGGATGTCTAACAAATTTATATACAATCATACTTAAACAAACAAAACACAAACAAATAATACCATCATAGAAACTGTGTATGTAGGCGTGTGAGTCATTGAATGATTGAATAAGCGTTTGATGGACTACGACTGTATGGCTAACAGTCTGTTTGTATCAGTGTGTGTGTGTGTAACGTTTATATTTGAGTTGTTGAGATCATTGTTGGAGAACACAAATATTTATTTAGGAAATTAATAAATGCGTTTAAAACAATATTCCATCTTCCTTTTAGAACAAAAAAAAAAAAAAAGAAAGAACGAAAACAAACCAAATTTGTAATAATATAATCGAACAAAAAACAAACCTTTTTGGGGAATTTTAATCAATTAGTTTTATATTTTATTAAACTGAAAATTTTTTTGTAGTCAAATTAAAATACGTTCAGTATAGCGGAGCATCTAACAACGGAAGAGCTTACTACAGAAAATTGACAGGTACATTAAATTGCAAACGATTGTAGGAAAATTTCTGGGAAAATAAAATTCATAACAATTTTTGAAGAAAAATTTTTATGTTAAAATTAAAAAAAATTATATTAATTCATTCGTCCGTAAAAAGTCTTAGGGAAATATATTTTAACAATAATTTTTAAAGAAAAAAATGTGGTAAAAAATTAAGCTTTTTAAGAAAATTGTTTTCGCTAATAAATAAAAAATAATGTAGTTTAAATTTGCTCATAAAATTTTTCATAGTATTTAAAAATTTTAGCACCAAAACTTAATTAATTCTCATATATTTGTTTATTTATTTTTCTGCTAAAACAAGCAAAAATTGAGATCTAATAACATTCGTGACACCAAATATTTTTAAAAGAAATTGTGCACCATTAAGGAAATTTATAAATAAATTTACTCATTTACTGTTTAATAATATTTTTGAATTTTAAATACAAAAAGAAAGTTCTAAAATAAAAACTAAAATACAAAAATTATATTAATTCATAAAAAATCATAAGGAAATTATTTTCCAACAATAATTTTTAATTTCATTTTTAATTAAAAATTTTTGGCACCAAAAATTTGTTTTTAGGCACATTTTTTGGCATAAACAGAAAACAAAAGTAATGGTTTTTAAATTTACCCATAAAATGTTTAATAATACTTTAAAATTTTAAATTAATTGAAAAATTAAATAATTAATTAGTTATGATTTATTTGTTTACTCCAAAAAAATTTTTTAAATAAAAAAAAAAAAAAAATAGTGCCAAAATAAACAAAAATTAAAAAATAACTATATTCATCAAAAGAAAATTTTATTTAAAGTAAAGTATACGTGTTTGAATCATTAACCTTTAACTATGGACATATTTTGGGACAGTGGTGGTAAATCTGACCGCTTTTAATTTTACTAAAAACTATTAATAAAAAATAGTTCTTCAAATTATTTGTATTTTACAAATAAAATACTACATTTTTAATTAAAAAAATTAAAAAAAAAATTTATTAATTTCAAAAAAATTGGCATTTTGTTTCACAGACCTTTTTTATTGTAGAAAAAAAAAAGAAAGAAAAAAAAAGTACGAGAGGTTAAAATTTTCCACCACCTCCACAGTTACAGGTTAAGAAAAATTATAGTTAAATTTGCTTATTTAATGTTTAATAATATTTTGGAATTTTACACATATTAAAATAAAAAGTTAAAAAAAATTTTTTTTCGCAAACTAAGAACAAAAACAAATTTACACATATGTGACCTTCTCCGAGAAAAAGGACCTAGTGTGTGAAAATTAAGCTTTGAGAAAAAAACGCATTTAAAGTTTCTACAACCTTTTAGGTACCAGAATCCACCGTTTTTGACACAACCCGTTTTTTCACACACTAGGTCCCTTTCTCGGAGAAGGTCACATATAATGTCAATTAAAATATATCATGAAAATAAATTTCGACAAGACAAGGTTTTTACACGGAAAACTTTTTTACAAACAAAACAAATATATATTTAAATTTAATCATGCAATAATTTATTTGTTTACAATTTATTTCTTTGTTTGCTTACTAAATGTTTACAAAAAACATTTTATTTACTAAAAAAATTAATAAAATACAAATAGAAAAATTTTTTTAAAATATTTTTTTAACAAAATATTTGCACTATAAAAAAATAGTGTTTAATATTTTTATTATGGTGAAACAAAAAAATTTTTCTTCATTTTGTGTAGTATTTAAGAGAGGCTATTTACAAACTGTTAATTGAAATAAATTAATTATTATTTATTTCTATGGAGAAAAAACCACTTTGGTGCGTAATACCGTTTTAAATATTTTTTTTAACCGTTTAATATATTTTGTACTTTCAAATAAAAAAAATTAATTGTTCTTATTCATGTGTGTCACATTGAATTTGAACCATAAAAAATTAGAAAAATTTTTTAAAATAAAGTTTTTTAAGAAAAATATTTGCACCATAAAAAACTAATATTTATATATTTATACATATATGCATATCATATCCAGCTGATGTTATAAATTACTGTAGCTGATGTAAACAAATAAATAAATGTATATTTAATTTACTCATTTAATGGTTAATAAAATTTTAGATAAAAATTTAACAAAAAATTTGACATAAAATATTGATTTACTCATTAAATGTTTAATAATAATCCCAATGTAAAAGAAAATGTAAGAACAAAAATTTATCAAAAATTTTAACAAAAAATCATTAGTATATAATAATAATGCCAATGGAAAAAAAATTTGGCATGACAATTTTTTTATACAAAAAAAAAAAAAAACTGCTTCCGTAAGTTTTTTTTTTTTTAAATGAAAAGCTATATTACATTTTTCTTATTTAAAAAAAATGTTTATCCATTATGCGGAACATTAAGAAGTTTTTTTAATAAATAGCTTTTCAGAAATATAATTGCATTATTATCAAAGTTCATGATTAAATTTACTCATTTAATGTTTAATACATACACACAAAAAGAGAGAATGGTATGAAAATCTGAGTATAGCACAAACAAATTACTAATTTTATGTTTAAATAAAATTTTTATTAATTATAATCAATTTTTTTGTAAAACAATTCATTAAATTTAATTAAAAATTTTGTATAAAAAAATATTTTTTTTCTAAATTTATATTTTAAATATCAAGGAAAAAGAAATGGCCCCTAAAAAATTATTCCCGAAGAAAGAGGAAATCATTTAAATGAGCTAAGGGGAAGGTGTTTGAAGATTGATAAATAATCACTAATCTATATATAAATTGTGCGTTTTGTGGGCAAACTTAAGTTTAGCCTGTAATACAGTGTCTGTACTAGAAGAAATTCCCTGTAGAAAACACTATTCTAGAAATTGACTAACAATGTTATTGCTTTAATCCAATTAAAAATTACGTTTTAAACTTTAATATCAATTTGCTGCTAGTTCGTTATGAAATTTACAATTTTAATAACATATTTATGAAATTTGTAATTTTTGTTCATAAATTTAAATAAATTGGATTGAATAAATTAAACACAAAGTGCATTCCAGAATGTTGGCAAAAGATGATTGTTGAAAAATGTTTTGTTCTAAAATGTTGTGTATTGATATAATTGCATTGGCCTGATTATCCTCTTGTTATTAATATTTCTAATTATCAATATATACTGGAATTTATTGTACAATTATCCCAAGAGCTTCAAAGTCATTTATTGCATTTTATTTATTCTTTGTCATTAAAACTACACCTGAAGGATTGTTGTTAACAAATTTATTTATAGTTAGATTTTAGACATTTATTCAGCCTTAAGTTTTGTTACTTAACAACCACAACAGTATTTAATATTATATTTTATACAAAAGTGTTTCTACATATAAAGTATAAATCCTAGATGACTGGTCTGTTAAAAAACAAAAATAAAATAAATTCAAAATTCATAGAATATATTTTATTTTGTAATTACTTAAGAATATTAAATGCAATCTTTCTTTTTTTTGACCAATTCAATAAAACAACATAAAAGAAACATGAATGCATTGATGTACTTATGTAGAGTTTGTAAATGCAGACTTTTATACTTATAAGGAGGGAGTATGTTGCATTGATACGTAAATGTTTATGCATAATATTAGAGTGCCAAATATTAATGTAGGTATCACAGATACGAGAGGAAATACGTATTAGTTTGAGAATTGATGATGAAAAACGTAAAACGTAAAACGGAAAATAAAAAATGAAAAATAAAAATGAAAAATAAAAATGAAAAATAAAAATGAAAAATGAAAAACAAAAAATGAAAAATAAAAAATAAGAAATCAAAAATAAACAATGAAAAATAAAATATTAAAAATTAAAAATTAAAAATAAAAAATTAAAAATAAGAAATGCGAAATGAAAAACGAAAAACCAAAACTGAAAAAAGAAAAATAAAAAGTTAAATATGAAAAAAAAAAAAATGAAAAACGTAAAACATAAAATGAAAAATAAAAAATTAAAAATAAAAATGAAAAATGAAAAACAAAAAATTAAAAATAAAAATGAAAAATAAAAAATGAAAACCGAAAAATGAATAATAGGAAATGAAAAGAGAAAAATAAAAAATTAAAAATAAACAATGAAAAATAAAATATTAAAAATGAAAAATAAAAAATGAAAAAAAAAAAAATTAAAAATGAAAAAGGATAAATGAAAAATTAAAAACGAAAAACTAAAACTGAAAAATGAAAAATAAAAAATTAAAAACTAAAAATGAAAAAATTAAAATATAAAATGAAAAATAAAAAATGAAAAAATGAAACATAAAAAATTAAAAATAAAAAATAAAAAATGAAAAATTAAAAACAAAAAAATAAAAATGAAAAATTAAAAATGAAAAACGAAAAACCAAAACTGAAAAATGAAAAATAAAAATTGAAAAATTAAAAATAAAAAATAAAAAATGAAAAATTAAAAATAAAAAACGAACAATGAAAACTGAAAAATGAAAAGCAAAAAATGAAAAACGAAAAATTAAAAATAAAAAATAAAAACTGAAAAATAAAAAATTAAAAACTAAAAGTGAAAAATAAAAAATTGAAAAAAGAAAAATAAAAAATGGAAAATGAAAAGCGAAAAACGAAAAATGAAAAATGAAAAATAAAAAATTAATAATAAAAAATCAAATATACCAAATGCATAATAAAAAATAAAAAAATGAAAAATAAAAAATTTAAAATAAAAAATGAAACATGAAAAACGAAAAATTAATTCAAATAAAAAATTAAAAATAAACAAGTAAGAAAATTATAGTCGGTCTAGACCGACTATACGATACCCTATACCATGCGTTTATAAACTCTATCTCTTAATTTTTTTGGCTGCAGATATGAAAAAGTTCATATCGGATGATATATCTATGTGCGGACTAGTTCCGAAAATGGACCGATCCTGATCATGTTTGGTAAAGTCTCTTTTATTTTGCAAAAATATATACAAACAAAATTTGAGAAAAATCAGTGCAATATTTTTGTTTTTTAATAGATTTAACTGAAGATCGGGAAGCAGCTCTATATGGGGCCAAAGGGATCATTTTTGGCCTACTCATTAATGGATGTAATGAACGCATACAAATCCAATTTGAGTAAGATCTATATGACAAATTTGATCTTATGGCAATTTATGTCGATTTCATAGGGGTAATTTGTATGGGGGCTAGGTCTGAACATCGACCAATTCTCACCAATTTCAACAGCGTTCATCCCATGGCCTAGAAAAGCTTAGATACCAAATTTCAACAAAAGATATTCATATTTGCGACCTGCAGTTTGATTACAAGGTTTACTTGGACACACAGACGGACGGATGGACGGACGGACGGACGGACGGACGGACATTGTTAAATCACCTCAGAAAGTGATTCTGATTCGATCGGTATAATTAAAGATGGGTCTAGGTAAAATATTTTTGGTTGTTACAAACAGCATTACAAAGTCATTATACCCAAACCACATAGTGGTATAGGGTATAAAAATTAGAAATAAAAAACGGAAAACGGAAAGTGAAAAATAAAAAAACGAAAAATTAAAATCTAACGGGTTAAAATAATAAATAATAATAAATATTTTTATATTAGCAGAGCCCCTGTAGTTCATTGCTAAAGGGTGATTTTTTAAGAGCTATAGGAAAGTTTTCCAAAAAAAAATACATAAAATTCAAAAAAATGCATGAAATCTTTATTTGAATCGATAGTACGGTCGATATAATTTAATGAAGATTATTTTAATTTAATGAAGATTATTTCATGCAAATGTTGACCGTGACTGCGCCTCAAATGGTCCATCCGCTTAGTCCAATTTTGACATACTCTTTCCAACATTTCGGCCGGTATCTAACGAATAAATGCTTCAATGTTGTCTTCCAATGCGTCAGTTGAAGCGGGATTGTCTGTATAGACATGAGCTTTAACATAGCCCCACAAAAAATAGTCTAAAGGCGTTAAATCGCACGATCTAGGCGGCCAATTGACCGGCCCCGAACGTGAAATAAAAAGTTCACCGAACTCGCCTCTCAATAAATCCATTGTTGCGCGTGCTGTGTGGCATTTGGCACCGTCTTGTTGAATCCACATATCATGCAAGTCAAGCTCTTGTATTTTGGGCAAAAAATAGTTGGATATCGTCTCTTGGTAGCGCTCACCATTCGCGAACGGCGACGAATCGATAATTGATGGTCATCATTAACACTGGCCGATACAGCTGCGATTTTCTTCAGTTCGCACTCTACGTAAGCGTGTTGGTGGTTTAATGTCCATCAATGTAAATTTGGTGCGAAATTTAGTCACAATAGCCCGAATAGCCGCTTCAGTGGGTCGATTAAACTGACCATAAAATGGAAGAAGCGCGCGATGAACTTTCTTAACAGAGCACGCATTTTGATAATAAAAATCAATAACTTGCAAGCGTTGTTCGTTTGTAAGACGATTCATGGTTAAATTATAGACCAAACTGAAGATGTTTGACAATGAAACAAAACACGAAACGTGCGTCAGCTGTTTAAACCAGTGTTGCCAAAAATATAATAGCTAAAAAATCACCCTTTATAAGTGATACATAGATGACGCTTTCTGTTCGATTTAAAAAAGTGCCATAAAAAATTCTTTAAGTGCTAGATATTTACACATCTCCCCTGTTATCGGACTCACATGATTTTTTCTTTGTACTCTTGACATTTCATCGTTCTTTTTTAAACTAAAGTCGAAATTTGTTACGTATTTGTATTTAATTTATTTTTTTGAGTGGTTGTCAATTATTTTTGTATAGACGAATTTTCAAAGGATTGCATCCTACATCAGCCGTTCTGGGGTGTTAGAAATTTCAAGTCAGTGTAAGAGTACGTGGTCAGTGTAGTAAAATCTCCAAAGGGTTTGGCATTCTTGGGCCATGCATTAGCACCGTTGATGATTAGGCATTTCATTCTTCAGCAAATAGCTCCAACAAATCAAGTTAGGCTAATTTTAATGAATGAAATTTTCTAATAATTTAAATTACTTCCCCTTTTTTAATAAATTTTTCGAATAAAATATTTTGTTCAGGGCGTATGTTTATAACACAAGGGAACAATGGTTCTGTTGATTAAGAACTGAATATTGTTTTTAAGGTTATTTGGGACGCTGAATGCAAATCTGCCCTTGGTTTTTTTCTATCAGCTCGACTTTTCGAGATATACCGTTATGTTCAAAATTAAGGCACTTCCGCTACATATATTGGAATAACTTGAAAACGGTTCACCATATTAAATTAAAAAAAAAATCCGAAACTCGCAAACAATATTCTCTTAAAGCCGTGCTTACTTTGTTTTTAAATTTTCCAAGTAGTTTTAGAGATATCGTTCAAGTTTTGAAAAAAAATTAAAATTTTTTAAAAAAAAACATTTTTTTTGTTCTTTAAAAATTCCTAAAAAATAAAAATGGGACAAAAATCACAATTTTGGTCTACAAACAGTTAGCTAAATATATTTCGAATAAAATGAGCTTTATTTCATTGCAATCGGTGCACAACTTTTGATTTTGTTCACGATTTACTGAATTGATATAAATCGCGATTTCCATACAAAAATAACATTTTCTAATGTGTAAGTGTTTGTATGTAATAAGTTAGTTTTTTATGATTCTAAGAATTAAAAAAATTAAGTAATAAAAAAAGATTATTTCATTTTTATGGTCAGCTATACTTTTTAATTTAACACAAAAAGAGAATTTTAAAGAAAAATAAAAAATTTTAATACACAAATATTACAATGTAATTACAACTCATCGAAAAATTTTCTTTTATAAGATTTTCTTAAATAACCTTGTTTAGAGGGATTTGTTTTAATGCTCCAGCAATAGTCCGCCATCATATGCTTATCCCAGTGACCCTGGTACCGCTCCTCTATAGTGCGGATATCTTGATGGAAACGTTCACCTTGTTCTTCACTGAAGTCTCCAAGATTTTCAGGGAAACAATCCAAATGACTGTGTAGGTAGTGCACCTTAATGCTCATATTACAACCAAGCTGCTTGAAATGTGACAACATGTTATCCACGTGGTCCGAATAGTGCTCACCCTTTTTGTTTCCCAGGAAATTGCGCACTATCCAAACAAATTCATTCCAAGCATTTCTTTCAATATCTGTCATGGAATTACTAAAATTTTCATCATTGATTAATTTTTTGATTTGAGGGCCATCAAAAATGCCAGCTTTCAGTTTCTCCGAACTCAAATTGTTGAACTTTTTAGTGATATATCTAAAACAATCACCGTCCTTGTTGAGAGCTTTGACAAATTGTTTCATAAGTCCTAGCTTGATATGGAGAGGTGGCAGTATTATGCGATCCCTGGGCACAAGTGGTTGATTAACTATATTGTGGTTTCCTGGAACCATAGCTTCCCTCGAAGGCCAGTCTTTCTTACTCCAGTGTTCAGATCTGGCTCTGCTATCCCATAAACAAATGAAACACGGATATTTTGTGTAGCCACCTTGTTGGCCTAGAAGAAAATTCACCATTTTTAGATACACACAAATTAGCCAGCGGTGTTCGTTGTACTTTATTTTATTTATAACTGAGGCAATTGTAGAATATTCTTCTTTAGCTTTAGTTGAATGTGCAATGGGCAACGAACCCAATTTATTACCGTTATGCAGAAGTACACACTTTAGGCTGCGTTTAGAAGAATCTATAAATAGTCGCCAGTCATTTGGATCATACTCCTCTAATCCCATCGCTGTTACTAAACCAGGAACATCTGAACAATAAACAAATTCATCGTCTTCGGAAAAGAATGGAAGTAAGTTTTTTTCTCTGTTACGGTAGTATGAAATTGTTGTTCCTTGGGTTAACAGATTTTTTTGCTTTAATCGAGAAGCAAGAATTTCAGATGCTTTTTTAGAAAGTCCAAGGTCTCTCACTAAATCACTAAGCTCCTCCTGATTAAATTGCTCGCGTTCAGAAGAAATATCTAAATGCAAGTCATCTGATCCAAATTCAGAAATTGGTGAAGGAACATTTTGTCGTAAGTCGTGGAAATTGTGTGTAGATGTAGATGGTTGTGGTTCTGAATCCTCACTGGAGTACAGGACTGGTTGGGTAATAGACAACACGTTAGGATAAATCCATTCAGACCGCTTTGTTTTATTAATGCCTGTTATGTTGTAAACCACACATCAATAAAAACAAGTGGACTTTTCTTTTTTCTCTTTAATTGACTGTGAACTGACTAGGTGTCATAAAGGGACAATAAAATTTATAGGCGTTATGAGTTTGCTACCGCAACCATAAAAATCAAATAATCTTTTTTTATTACTTAATTTTTTTAATTCTTAGAATCATAAAAAACTAACTTATTACATACAAACACTTACACATTAGAAAATGTTATTTTTGTATGGAAATCGCGATTTATATCAATTCAGTAAATCGTGAACAAAATCAAAAGTTGCAATGAAATAAAGCTCATTTTATTCGAAATATATTTAACTAACTGTTTGTAGACCAAAACTGTGATTTTTGTCCCATTTTTATTTTTTAGGAATTTTTAAAGAACAAAAAAAATGTTTTTTTTTTAAAAATTTTAATTTTTTTTTCAAAACTTGAACGATATCTCTAAAACTACTTGGAAAATTTAAAAACAAAGTAAGCACGGCTTTAAGAGAATATTGTTTGCGAGTTTCGGATTTTTTTTTTAATTTAATATGGTGAACCGTTTTCAAGTTATTCCAATATATGTAGCGGAAGTGCATTAATTTTGAACATAACGGTATATCTCGAAAAGTCGAGCTGATAGAAAAAAACCAAGTGCAGATTTGAAATCAGCGACCTCAAATTAGTAAAAATTTGCTAAAAATTTCAAATCAGCACAAAAAAAGTTCAATTTTGTTCCCTTGTGTAATTTATTAGAACTATGAGATTCCAGCGCTCGAAATTCGAATGCAATTTCTATGCAACTTTATTTTTCAACTTAGCCAATTCAAAAACCAACACTTTTTTGGCTTATTATTATTGTGAATCAAAAAAACAAACCCATTAACAAACCCATTAACAAATTTAATAAAAACACACATAGCATATGATAATTTTATGCATGCGTTAGTAGCAACTTTAAATGCAATTTACTTAAAATAAAGAAAAAAAAAATTAAAAATCTGTAAATCTGGTGAACAGCTAAAAAGAAATAAATTTCAAATGATGTACGTTTGGTCAAAATCGGGATAAAACGGTAGAACAAAATATCGGTAACAAGAAATCGCCTAGCCTATTAATATTATAGATAATACCACTATGTTGTCAAAAATATGTGACCTAGACCTAGAATCCCTTTCCAGGTCGATTTAGCGATGTCCGTCCGTCTGTGTCTGTGTGTCCATGTAAAACTTGTAATCAAACTACAGGTCGCAAATGTGAACATTAGAGTGGTCCTACGTTATATGGACATTTTTCAAATTGCGATTTTGGCGATATGCGGGGTCCAGTTTGTTACCTCTTAATATCAAACTAATAAATGTGAAGTTTGGGGACAATCGGATAAAGAAAAGTAGCGCCGGAAATCGATTGAAAATTTGAAGTGTGTTTATATGGGGGAAAATATGAGTTTTTTTTTTGAGATTTTACGAAAACTCAAAATCGAATAAAAATTCGCCAAGAAATAGCATATGCCCCAGATCACTTTTGTTCAAAAAAAAAACTAGGTCATGAAATTTGATAGCATTTTTTCAACTTTGAGAAATTGATTAAAGCCATAACTTTTGTTTGCCTCTATACTTATAAGTACTTAGATATGAAGTATTGTTTTATTACCACGTTGTTAACCTATTGAGCATTGAGACCGAAAATTGCAAATTTTTTTGATAAAATTTTGAAAACTCCTTTTTCAAATTTTGAAAAATTTTCTTTAAAAAAATTAAAAAAAATTGATTTAGCTCTTTAAGTGCTTGTTCAATGCATGTTATAGATTAACTGTGAGAATTTTTAGGTAAAGCCCTATGCCATAATTTTTTTGACAAGGTTTTATTTTTGCGGATTTCGAGAAAAATGGGATTTTTGTAAAATATTCTGTAAATGTACTATTTCTAACTACTCTGTATCAAAAATTCATCACTTTTATTCCTTTAAATGTTATATTTTATTTTAATAGCCGAGGGTTTTGGAAAAAAATATTATGACCCAATTAACCCTTTTGGAATTGGGGTCACATATGACCCCAATCTAATAAAAAACAATTTATTTAAAAAATTCAAATATTTTCTAAGTGCTATTGAATTTTTAGATACGATGCTTAAAATGTAATAATTAAATGCGTGGAACTTCCGTTCCCGAGAACGTTAGCCCATTATTTTTTAAGGCCAGCTTTGGATTTTATGATATTTCTAAATAAAGATTACCGAAAACGAGTTTTTCTATTAAACTCGATGAAACAACTACTTGGGATTTAAGAAAAATAACTGGGTTAATTTTTATTTTTTTTAACCCTTCAGTGCTCCTGAGATCAAAATAATTCATTGTGATATATCTTTGTGATATATCTGCTTATTGCTCGCGAATATAAAATTAAACAACCTTTAACCAATTTTGTTATAAAATTATTTTATGTATTAAAACTATCTATATTTTTCTAAATAAAATAAGAAGACCCAGAAATGGCCCAAAGCTAGTTAAAGACAATTTATTCAAAAGAATATGAAATATAAAATTAATTCTATTTATTTTGGTGTATTTAAGGATTGTTTAGTGTGTGATTCAAATTGTTTTCTGTAATCACTTATGACTTGCAATAAGTATTGCTTTTATTTTATTTTATATTATTATATTAATTCTTTGTTCGAATATTTGTCAAAAAAATGGGAGAAATTTAAAGTTATCGCACCGACTAATAAAACTTATTGAAGAGGAGCCCACAAAAATAAACTTTATGCTCCAAAAATTGTAGCAAAATTGGCCTTTCCTGTTGGAGAATGACGAGTTCAACAATTTCTGTTAGTAGACTCCAACATTAAATGGAAAATGTTGCAAAACACCCACCGTTATCGATCAGTCATGAGTGGCAAAATAATTTAGACGGACCTGATAATCACAGTTTTTGTTGGAATGATTTAGAAAAGACAAATGCTTCTAAAATGAGCAGAAACTTTGGTGGTGGCAGTGTTATGATGTGGGATGGTTTTAGCTATTTTGGAAAGCTAAATCTATGCTTTATTTCAAGAAAGATGAGCTCCGAAACAAATGTTGAATTGCTAGAGGATGTCTAAATGGGTTATTTGGAGGATAATTCGGAGGAAAATTTTACTTATCGGCAGGAGAACGCGCTTGCGTTTACGTACCCAACGTTTCAAGGGAGTTCTGCTCGCAAGCCTCGATCACACTTATAGGCTGGCCAGATAGAAGTCCGGACTTGAACCCAAAAGTAAACGTCTGAGGAATATTATCAAGGACGGTTTATGCTAATAGTAAACAGTATGACAGCGTAAGAGAATTGAAAATGGCAATTCACCAAGCGAGACTATACGTTAAAATGGATACTCTCAGCACCTTCACAGATTCAGAGCCTAGCACACTATTTGGTATCATAACAATAAAAAAATTTATTAAAAATTAATAACAATAACCTATAATGAAATAAAATTGCGTTAAAATATTTTATTGCATAAACAATTACAAAAAAAATATATGCATTTAAGTAAATTTCGCTTTTTATAGTAAAACTTTTTTATTACACATAAAATACAAAACCTTATAAAATAAATGCCTTCCTAATAACTTTACCTGTGGTTATATGTGTGCTAACAGTTAAGGTCCTTATAAATTTAACATACTACAAGTGTATTGATTTAATTTCCTCAAAAATACATTTAAAGGAAAACTCACCTTAACAAATGACTACATTTAATTTACATTTTGTAATCAATATTTAAATGAAATCTTTTTCATAACCACCCTCATACTCTTAACTTAACATTTGCTTTTAATCTTCTTTTAAACATTTTGTACTTGGCTTGGATGTTCATTGAAAATATAAAAAAAGTTGATTACTTGAAAAATGGAAAATTTACCAAATATAATCTATAGAATGGTACTAGTTACCTCTTTCGAGAGATACGTTTGGCCACCTATTAGGTGAAGTAGGAACATATATGTACTTATATACATGAAAGATTTTAAGCTACTCTACATATGTAGAGCTAGCTCGGTTTGCTTTCCTTTCGTTTCATTTATGTTTTTTCTTTTCATTTGTTTATATGAATTCAGTGACCAAATATAGTCGGTGTCTGGTAGCCTTTAGTATTATATGCATGTGCTCGTATATATTTTGCTGGCGGGCTGTTGTAAACACAAGCATGACCGTGTGTCTGTTGCTCAACACACACATACACACACACACATGCATACACTCATACAGTTCACAATGATAACACTTTTGGTATTTTTTTTGTGCAGGCGACAACTTTTTTTGCTTTTTGAAAACGTAAAAACACACTTGATGACAATTGGTTGCAGTATTTATTACAAGTTGTTTTCAATATTGGTACACGGAGGATCTAAGGAGTCCAAATAGTAGAAAAAATATTGTTAAGGGTTTTAATAATTTTTTTGTTATTTTTTTTTTTTTTTTTTTTTTGTATTTTTATACTCCTCACAACTCCATAAGCATACTTAAGTTCATGTGTGGACATTTATCTGACTGCTATACCATCTGATTATGATTTTTATACGACACTTTTGTTGTGATTTATTTGGTCATTCAACAATTTATGCCGCATAAACAGAAGGGGTGTCGATGGGTTTTAAATTATCTGCAAAACCATTGAAATTGTTTTCTATGTGAAATTATGGCTTTTTTCTTCGTTTATACTTTTTTTACGACTGTTTTGTCTAAATCTTTTAGCCAAAATAAAATAAAAAAAAAAAAAACGGGTCATTGGCTATCGCTAGAAATACAATATGTACTCATCGTTTGAACACAGCATAGGGTACCAAAATTATGTGGAGCTATGAAATATTAACTCACCGAGCAGACACCCAACTGTGTACCAATATGTTGTCCTTAGGTTATTACGAGTTACTGGATGAGTTTATTTGTTTTTTCTTCTTCTTTATTACTTATAGCTCTAAAGCATATAAAAGTACTCGAAAAAAAATAGAAAACAACTTTATATATCGAGTATATAGTATAATAATTTCTAAATTGATATTACAGTTTTCTTTCGAGAATGGAGAAGGAAAAGGGTTTTTAATGGTGTTTTTTGTACCCTACTTCCAGTTGCTCAGATTATAATAAGTGTGGCTACTTGTTGTTTTAAATGACTGAGTTTCATTCTGAGTCGATTAAACAATATTCGTACGACTGTCCGTGCTTACGAGCAAACCATTTAATGCTTTTACATAAACTACTGATCGTAATTGTTAAGATATTTGGATGAAATTTGGTTTATTGCAAGATAAATGAGCTCAGCGACTAATGCTATTTAAATTTGGTGCTAATCGGAGCTCAGTCTTAAGCATCAAAAATTTAATTCCCTGAGTTACAGAGAAGGTATCCTGTAGGCATTTGCAGATAGGAGCGATAGTTGGATATGTTATAAAACACAAAACAATAAGCTGCCCAATCTTATATTTTTGGGGTAAAAAAGGTTTCACAAAATGGATGCTTGTTCGTTTTCTGCAGATTTTTCACCTTTGATATGCTGCACATTTGACTTTTGGTCTACAATTAATAAATATTTATACCCTATACATGTGGTTTGGGTATAATGACTCTGTCCTGCTGTTTGTAACTACCAAAAATATTTGACCAAGACCCATCTTTTATTATACCGATCGACTCAGAATCACTTTCTAAGTCGATTTAGCGATGTCCGTCCATCCGTCCGTCCGTCCGTTCTTCTGTGTGTCCATGTAAACTTTGTAATCAAACTACAGGTCGCACATATGAATATATTTTAATGAAATTTGGTATATAAACCAGGCCTCCCCATTACTCGAGCTTCGAGCTACTCGAGCTGCTCGAGTTGTTGATGAGCTACTCGAGCTCAACGAGTAGCTCGAGTAGTAAAAATTAGCATTTTTCATGTTTGAAAGCATGTAAAAAGTTAAATGTAGGTATTTAGTATAACAAATGTATACTTTTTAGAATCGTATAGATACCAGGAATATCGTCGTTAAATTTCACTTGAATCGGAGTGTCCCACTGGCGTGGGCAAACTACTACTCGAAAAAGCTCGACGACTTTCCATACAATTGTATGAAAATATTAACTTCATAGAAGTTTGACGTCATTTAAGAAAAAATTTCCAAAAAGACATGGTATGATTTTACGTATTTTGAAGTCAGTTATATTGGTAGATTAGTCTCCTGAAATATTGAAGCACTCTGATAAAAACTATGGAGTGGGCTAAGTACTACTCGAAAAAGATCATCCACGTTCCACCCAAATGTATGGAAATAATGTTCTTCGTATATGTTTGATGCATATTTACAAAAAAAATTTTCAAGAACAGTTGAAAAAAACTTTCAGTATTTTAATCTGAATATATGTAGAGGATATGTTTTCAAAATTTCAAAGCATTTGGACAAAAATGTTGGCGTGTGGGAACAACTACTCGAAAAAGATCGGAAATTTTGCAAAAAGTGTAAAAAAATAAAAAAAAAATTTTTTTTAATTTTTTCACTGTCTGTAATTGACTATATTCAGAGATTACTCATAAAATTTACTCATAAATTTTAAGCCATTCCGACCAAAATTGTGGCGTCGGTATAGCACTACTCGACTGATATTGGCCACTTTCTATACAAATGTGTGAAAATATGCTCTTATTTATTTGAAGTTTGATTATATTTTCCAGAAAATTTTCCACAACAACATAATAAAAAATTACATTCATTAGAGCTGTATATAGAAAGAGAACACTTCCTTCAAGTTTCAAAGCATTCCGCCAAAAATTGAAGCTTGGAGGACTACTACTCGACGAAAAACAAAAAATAAAAAATAAATTTTTCCAAAAAAAGTACATAAAAACTAATAATTTTTAGTTTTTCTCAGTCATAACAAAGTTTTTTTAATGCAAAGTATATAGAAGTCCTTAATTCAATGTTATTAATTTAATGATACTGTACTTTAAAAATTATTTATCATTATTTTTCAAAATTCATTGATAAAAAATTATTAGTTTTTATGTACTTAAAAATAAAATGAAATATTCACTAAAATAAATATAATAACTTATTTCAAACTTGAAAAAAGTGTATATTTGCGCACACTGTATGTAAGTAGCTGTATTTTTTCGAGTAGTAGTTCGCCGCCTCCATAATTTTCCTTGAAATAGTTTGAAATTTGAAGGATGCAAGGTCCTCAAACTTCAAAACATATAAGGATTTCGCTGAAGGATTTGGCTGATTTTTTTCGAGTAGTATTTCGGCAACAGCACAATTATTGCCATAATTCTTTGAAATTTTAAGGACGGCATGTCCTCTTATATGCTATTTTAGAATTTATAAATTTGTAGCAAGTGTTCCTTAAATATTTTTTGAAAATGATTTTTTTTAATTACTGATCTTTCACCTTTCACCCGAGTGTTCCAATATTTTAGAAAAATAATGTGTTGATATAATAGACTACAATTTGTATTAATTTTTACCATATACTTTTGAAAATTTTTTTGTAAATCGATGTTAAACTTCCATTAAGTGAATGTTTTCATATATTTGTATGGAAATTGGTCGAGCTTTTTCGAGTAGTAGTTTGTCCACCCCACAATTATTGTCGGAAAGTTTTGAAATTTAAAAGAAATACTCTCCTTACATCGCTGAATCTAAAAAATATAAGTTTTGGCTATGTCATTATAAAAAATTTCTGTAAAATTATATCAAACATGAAATAAGAGCAAATTTTCACACTTTTGTATGGGAAGAGTCTGATCTTTTTCGAGTAGTAGTTCGTCCGAACCACAATTTTGGCCAGATTACTTTGTAATTTCGTGTACGTAATGTAATCGTATTTTCAACTTTAAAAAGCATAAATTTGTACCATGTGTGCCTTAAATATTTTATGTAAATCGATGTCAAACTTGCATGAAGTGAATTTTTTCATATATTTGTATGGAAAGTGGTCGAGCTTTATCGAGTAGTAGTTCGCCAACAGCACAATTATTGTCGGAATACTTTGAAATTTTAGGAAGATTATCTTGATATATTTGCAACTACAAACAGTAAAAAATTTTAGCAAGTCCTGATGGAAATTTTTTTTAAAGGTACATCAAACTTAAAATAAGATCAAATTTGCACACATTTGTGTAGAAAGTGGTTGATCTTTTTCGAGTAGTTGTTCGCCCAGAGCTCAATTTTAATCGGAATGACTTAATTTTTTAAATGAGTCATCTGTGAATAAGGTCAATTACGGGCAGCAAAAAGAAAAAAAATTTTTTTTTTTTTGATTTTTTGTAAAATAAATAAGATCAAAAGAACGATTACATTAAAAAAGTTGCGAAAAAATATAAAATGAAAAATTTAATGCATTTTTTAAACGTAGTACGAGAATAATTTTGTTTACCACGTTTCTAGTTGTTATAATTATTTAAAATTATTTGTGTTAAAGAAATTTGTTTTACTAACTGGTTTTATATTTTGTTTATATTTATACACGATTGGGTTCAATGGCAAAAATGATTCATTCTCAAATAAAAAATAATTTAATATATTTCAATTTAAATTGACATATTTATTGGATTTTTTTTGTAAATCAAGTCATAATTAAACAAATTATCTAAAATCTTGTACCATAGATGGAACTAACTAAAGCATTATTTCAAGTCATTGTTTTAGTAATTAATCCAGATTAAAAATAAAATGACTTTGATATTTTTAAACTCCTTAAGAAGGCTTATGAATGTAAGTACCGAGAGACAAATGTTTCTCTGCATACGTAAAATTTTATTGGAATCGGATCTTATGTGATTCAATTGCAAAGAAACAACACATTAAGACTTACCGAAAATAATCAGATAAAATAATGTAACATAAAGTTCGAGTAATTGTCTCATGTCAAAAATGTATAAAAGAGCCATATCTTCAAAATGTGTCACAACAAATTACAGCAGGAGTTATAAAATATATTTAAAACCTTAAGATGTTACGGTAATAAATATTAATATATAGTGGTACATATAAGATGAGAACGCGTTCAAAATATATAACTTTGAAAGAAGATAACATATTATATTATATTCGAAAATCACGATATCGATCATTAAGCAATTATCGATCAAATTAAGCAATAAATAAATTATAATGGCTTGACTATTTACTACGATGTTAAAAATTAATAAGATACTCGTAATTAACAAAAAATTTAGGCATTTTCATGCTTTTTAATTGAAAGCAATTATTAATTGCAATGAGCATAAATGTTAACACATTCAATTACATTATTGTTTATTATTAGCGATGCATACACATTTTTTTGCTTGTTGATGTTCGTTCATATGTACAATAGACAAAAATGTATAGCCATATTTATATGAAATTTTATCAGAGTATTATTTATCATTTTCGTAAATCAATACTCACCTATTTGGGTTAGAGTCTCCAAATTCAATACCAAAATGTATGTTTGTAACAGACAGACTTCTCCTTTTATAAGGATAAAAAATATATATAATTTATGGGGTCACCGAAATTTATTTCGATGAGTTACAAGCAGATTGACAAACTTATAAGTATATTCCTTTTGCACAGTGGTGAGGGGTAGTAACAAATAACAATAAGGATTTCAATACAAAATATTTTTTTAAACAAAAATTTTTTGTAAAAAATATTAAAAAGATTATTTTTTTGAAAAAAATTTTATTTTTTTTGTAAAAAAAATTTTTTTTACAAAAAGAATTTTTTGGAAAAAATTTTTGTTTTACAACAAGTATTTTTTATAAAAAAAAATGTACAAAAAATAAAAAAAAATTTTTTTTTACAAAAATTGAAAAAAAAAATTTTTTTTTTTACAAAAAATGAAAAAAAAAAAATTTTATTTTTTAGAAAAAAAAATAACAAAAAATATATATTTACTATTGTTGTTCCTTTTTTAAATATTTTTTCAACAAAAATTTTAGAAAAATATATTTTTGTTAAAAAAAAATTATTTTTTAACAAACTAAATTTTTATAACATTTTTTTGCAAAAATATTTTTATTTAAGAAATTGTCGAAATTTTGATATGAATTTTTAGACACAAAAAAACTCACCTATTTGATCTAGAGGCTCCAAATTCAATACCAAAATGTATGTTTGTAACAGACTTCTACTTTTATAAGGATAAAAAATGTATATAATTTATGGGGTCTTCGAAATTTGTTTCGATAGTTACAAGCGGATTGACAAACTGATATATTTCCTTTGCACAGTGGTATGAGGGGTAGCAATAAAAAACAATTATTAATAAAAAAAGACTGTCGATATATCGCACCTGTACCTCTAAAGTGTGTCAACTCAAAATTTTGCAAATTTTCACTTTTTGCATGAAAACGATACACAGTGGTCATATCTATCCACTGTAAAAATCTTACATCGGTTTGTCTAGTCTTTCGCAAAAAAAAAAAAATACAGTTGTAACCCTCTTTGTGCTATAAGAGTAGCTTCTAGTAGAATCCACTAAAAAGACATATTTTGAGTTGCACCCAAAACAAACTTGTTATTTTTGATGATCACTGAAAAAATCGCAGAAACAACTACTGTTGTACACTTGTTCTTCGCAATTCTTTACAATGAACTAACTGTTTTTAAATTTTTTAGTAAATATTAAAAAAAAAAACATTTTTTGCCTCTACTGAAAATTTGTAAATTTTAAGTTGACTCACTTTAGAGCAACAGGTGCGATATTCAACAAAAATATTTTTAAACAAATTTTGGTAAAAAAAATTTTAAAAATTTTTTAGAAAAAAAAATTTTTTTTTTTACAAAAAGCATTTTTTAGAAAATTTTTTTTCTCCAAAAATCAAAAAAAAATTTATTTTTTATTTTTTGTTTTTCGTCGAGTAGTAGTCCTCCAAGCTTCAATTTTTGGCGGAATGCTTTAAAACTTGAAGGACGTGTTCTCTTTCTATATACAGCTCTAACGAATGTAATTTTTTATTATGTTGTTGTGGAAAATTTTCTGGAAAATATCATCAAATTTCAAATAAGAGCATATTTTCACACATTTGTATAGAAAGTGGCCAATATCAGTCGAGTAGTGCTATACCGACGCCACAATTTTGGTCGGAATGGCTTAAAATTTTTTATGAGTAATCTCTGAATATAGTCAATTACAGACAGTGAAAAAATTAAAAAAAATTTTTTTTTTTATTTTTTTACACTTTTTGCAAAATTTCCGATCTTTTTCGAGTAGTTGTTCCCACACGCCAACATTTTTGTCCAAATGCTTTGAAATTTTGAAAACATATCCTCTACATATATTCAGAATAAAATACTGAACGTTTTTTCCAACTGTTCTTGAAAATTTTTTTTGTAAATATGCATCAAACATTTTATTTTTTTTTGGAAAAATTTATTTTTTATTTTTTGTTTTTCGTCGAGTAGTAGTCCTCCAAGCTTCAATTTTTGGCGGAATGCTTTGAAACTTGAAGGAAGTGTTCTCTTTGTATATACAGCTCTAACGAATGTAATTTTTTATTATGTTGTTGTGGAAAATTTTCTGGAAAATATCATCAAACTTCAAATAAATAAGAGCATATTTTCACACATTTGTATAGAAAGTGGCCAATATCAGTCGAGTAGTGCTATACCGACGCCACAATTTTGGTCGGAATGGCTTAACATTTTTTATGAGTAATCTCTGAATATAGTCAATTACAGACAGTGAAAAAATTAATTTTTTTTTTTTTTATTTTTTTTACACTTTGCAAAATTTGCGATCTTTTTCGAGTATTTGTTCCCATACGCCAACATTTTTCTCCAAATGCTTTGAAATTTTGAAAACATATCCTCTACATATATTCAGATTAAAATACTGAAAGTTTTTTCCAACTGTTCTTGAAAAATTTTTTTGTAAATATGCATCAAACATATACGAAGAACATTATTTCCATACATTTGAGTGGAACGTGGTTGATCTTTTTCGAGTAGTACTTAGCCCACTCCATAGTTTTTATCAGAGTGCTTCAATATTTCAGGAGACTAATCTACCAATACAACTGACTTCAAAATACGTAAAATCATATCATGTCTTTTTGGAAATTTTTTCTTAAATGACGTCAAAGATCTATGAAGTTAATATTTTCATACATTTGTATGGAAAGTCGTCGAGCTGTTTCGAGTAGTAGTTTGCCCACGCCAGTGGGACACTCCGATTCAAGTGAAATTTACCAATGATATTCCTGGTGTCTATGCGATTCTAAAAAGTATACATTTGTTATACTAAATACCTATATTTAACTTTTTACATTCTTTCAAACATGAAAAATGCTAATTTTTACTACTCGAGCTACTCGTTGAGCTCGAGTAGCTCATCAACTGCTCGAGTAGCTCGGGTAGCTCGAGTACTCGAGCTTGACCGTAGGCTCTGATATAAACTTTAATCGGCTATAGAATAAACGCTATTGAAATTGGTTAAATTCGGTCCATGTTCAGACTGAGTCCCCTTACAAATGACCCCTACGAAATCGACTTAAATTGCCATAAGATCCAAATTATCATTGATTGGGTCTGTGTGTGTTATTACATCCTTTTATCAGTTGTCCAACAATAAACCCCATGTGGCTGCTCTTTGTCATAGCCACCATATAAAGCTACTTTCCAGTTTTCACTTAAATCTATCAAAAAACAAAAATATTGCACAGATTGTTCTCAAATTTGGTTTGCATATATTTTTTCAAAATATAAGTGACCTTATCAAATATGGTCAGGAGCGGTCCAGTTTTTGACATAGCCCCATATAAATATAGCATCCGATGGGAACTTTTTCATATCTGCACCCAAAAAAAATTAATAACAATGGCACTCAAATTTGGTTTATGCTTATTTTCTGTATCAAATAAGTTGGGCCGAAGAGATAGGGACTCTAAACCATGGTATAGGGTATCGTATAATCGGTCTAGACTGACTATCATTTTCTTACTTGTTTTTTTATTTTTTTTTTCTGTGCACATTTTTTTCTGTATATATTTTTTTAAAAATAAGTTATATTATGTTGTTTGAAAGGATTTGAAATTATGAAATTGATTTTTCATGTCCTATACCACCATGTGGTGAGGGTATAATGCGTATATTTGGAAGTATCAAAAATTTTTGACTTAGACCCACCTTTTATTATTCCGAGCGACTGGAACCACTCTCTGAGTCGATTTAGCGATGTCCCTCCATCCGTCCTGCTGTCTGCGTGTCCATACAAACCTTGTCATCAAGGTTTATGTTTTGATATTTTGATAACATTTAGTGAAATTGGTGAAAATCTGTGCAGTTTCAGACATAGCCTCCATACAAATAACCGTTATCAGACCGACTTAAATGGTTGTGAGATCCAGATTATCATATATACATCGACAAAATGTGATGTTTATGTATATGTCTATTGACCCACTAATCAGTAGTCCAAAGAAAAACCCTGTAGGACAATTTTTAGTCATATAGCCCATTTAAAGCTGAACCCCAATTTAATTCAAATTTATCAAAAAACAAAAAAAAAATTACAGATAGTTCTCAATTTCGGTTTGTATGTGTTTTTGAGAAAAGAAAGTGGCTTTACTACATATGGTCATGAAATGAAATTTCTGTATCCAGTTTTTGCCTCAGCGGTGTTGGGCCCATTTTCTAAACGCATGGTATAAGGTATTTTATAGTCGGCCTAGACCAAATATAATTTTCTTACTTGTTTTCTTACTTAATACATATTAAAATTATAGTATGAACAAATTTTAACAGATAAAAAAATTATAAAAATTATATATAATATATCTCTGGTTAAGACAACCAGTCTGGTTAGTTTTTGAACTCTTTCTTTTAAGTCATACTCTCTGTCTGTTTGTCTGTTTGTCTGTATGTCTAGGGGCAGCCCCATTCCCCCTTATCCAATTGATCTAAAACTTGGCCCATAGTCTTGTTGTGACTGCCGATAATTTTGGGGTAGTCACGCACAGTCACGGAATGATCTAAATGTCATTTCTCCTCATCCGATCGATCTGAAAGTTGGTCCATACACTTGCTGTGAGAAAAGATTAACTTTGGCATGGTCACGCACAGTGACGGAGAGTTATAAAACGGATTTCCCCTCATCCAATCAAACTGAAACTTGGTCGATATTTTTGCTGTAAAGAAAGATTAACTTCGACATGGTCACGCACAGTCACGCAAAGTCACGCACAGTCACGGAGAGATTAAAACCTCACTTCCCCTCATCCTATCGATCTTGAAGACTCCATAGACTTGTTGTGGCCAAAGATTAATTTTAAGATAGTCACGCAAAGTCACGCACAGTCACGGAGAGATTCAAAACTCATACGCATAAGGAAAGAAAGAGTTTTAATAAAAATTTTGTTTTTATGGGTTATATTATTCTTAAAATAAAAGTTAAAGACGATTAAGAGCTTCACACATATATATTTGGAGCCTCGTACCCTGTCGCGAAACTCATGATGTAGGCCAACCTATAGCCGGCCTAGATTTATAGTCTAAACACTATTGTATTCGTATTTGTATCCATAATTATTTTTATTTAATACTTTTTGTTTCTATTTTATATTGAATGTCATTGGAATTTGTTTTAAATTGTTTTAAATCAATAAACTTGTTATTAATGGCTGTAAGAATTTTAACCACATTGCAGTAAGCAATAGATGATATAATGGCACAGAAACATACCCACACACACAATCAAATACTATAAAGTATCATAATGTTATACAAGACACAGTGAGTGTACCATTATTTTCAGTGTCGTAATGGGAAAAAGAGGCAATATGGGCAGCAAACTGCGTCACGATTTTTTAATAAAATAAATAAACTTCTTGTCTATTTAAATAATTTTAGTCTTCTCTCTCTTTTCTAAAACTATATTTAAAATCAATTTCAATCTTAAAGGATATTTCATTATCTTGAATGGAAAGGGGTACAAATTTCATTCATGCTTTTGACCTTAATTGAACCTTTCATGGTTCAAAGCCGAAGTCAAATTGTGTCATTTAATTTTGTAAGGGTTAAATTTTTTTTTTGGTATATTTAAAATAACATTTTATTGCAATTTAAAGAACTTGTGAAAGTAGTTAAATGCTTTATTTGAAAGAGCTTAGATTTTAATTTTATAAACGTTCGATTTAAATTTTTAGGAGTTTTTTAAATTTCCTCCCAAGAAAGCGGGAGATAAGCAGTAACGTGTGGCTACTATACAAAACGAGTTGTAACCAACATCGTTCTAGAAAATATACTGGAGCATCCTACAGTCACGTACGGACAAATTATAACATTTTTATGTGCTTATAATACATTAATTTAGTTCTCAATTCATTCATTGGATATCTTATCTCTTTCTCTTATATAATAAACTACACACTTAGCTTTGAAGCTACACGAAAATTTTCATGTTAATTCATGAAATACGGAAGAAAAAAGTAAACATAGGCCGCTACGTGTCATACGGGTGGATTCAACCAACAGTCTGAATTGTCATTATTGCAATAATGTATCTTCAAAACCACATCCTTCAAAATAGCCTGTGTAAAAAAAATAAAAATTATAATAAAAAAATATCTTTAAAATTAATATTTGTAGAATGTTGAAAGCTCACATTTTCTTTAGTGATCTGTTAGTATTGAAACTGTCTGTTACTATTGAAGTGTCATAAAGGAGTTTGTAAATTTTATACAGAAAATTTTAATCTTTCACTTACATCCCACTTAAAAAAAAGCCTGGGTTAAGTAGAAAATCTCGATAACAATATTTGAAAGTTTGGACTTAATTAAAAGCTAAAACCATGGGTCATAATGGAAAGTCGTATCATGAGTTTGACAGAAGATTCGAAGGCCACAAAAAAACAAAATAAAAACAACTGAAATCAATGAAAAAAATGAGACGAGGGCGGTCTCAGAACACCCGACCTGAAGTATAGATGGCGGCAGTTGTTTGAAAAAAAAATACTTTGCTGACTAGTGGAAACCTTATAAAATACATGTTTTAAGTTGTTTACAATTTTGTGTGAATTTGTAACCATAGAACTAATTGGTCACGTTATGTAATTCAATACTTTCATTTGAAAGGTCTTAGTACAACCAATATTAAAGCCGATCTAGTTACTACTCTGGGGAAGTCTGCTACTTGATTTACGACTACAAAGTAATGGGTGGCAGAGTTTAAACTAGTCCGTACGAGCTGCCAAGACGTACACCGTAGTGGTCGACCAATTTGAGGTGGTCACGCCAGAAACGGCTAAGAAAATCCACATAATTGGAGATGAGAGAACTGTCCGCAATATGGTGAATTTGTTTCAATGGATTTTTGGCAATGTTTCACTGCACTTAAGAAGAGCTTTTGAGTCGATTCATAACCATGCGTGATACATGGATCCACCACTTCACACCTGGCACAGAGGAACAGTCAAAACGGTGCTTTGAACTGGGAGAATCGTGTCCATACCAAGCGAAGGCAGCGCCATCTGCAGGCAAGTTTATGGCGTCGGTTTTTTGGGATGCGAGTCTGACAATTTTTTACTAATTAACTTCAAAAAGGCAATCAATGGCGAGTATTATGCTACCTTATGGCAGAGTTTAAGTGATGAAATTAAGGAAGGAAAACGGCATTTGGCGAAAAGGAAAGTGTTATTTCATCAAGACATTGCGCCAGCGCACACTTCTACCATTGCGATATCCAAAATCTATGTATTATAGTTCAAATTGCCTTATAACGCACCTTATTCGGCAGATTTAACTCCCTCGGATTATTTTCTATTTCCAAACTTGAAAAGATAACTCGGTGGTAGAAGATTTGCCAATAATGAAGAGGTGGAATCTGCGATTGATGGCTATTTAAAGGAGCTAGACAGTTCTTACTATAGGCAGTGTATCGAAGCTATCGAATATCCCTGGAAAACTTGTGTCGAGCTAAAAGGAGATTATGTTAAGTAATAAAGAAACTGTTCCTCAAATTCATATTCATAAAGAAACTGTTCCTCAAATTCATATATATATTTCAAAAATTCATAACTACACTGTATTCTTAATCGGTCCGTTTTCGTTGTATTTTCTCTGTCAGACCGAGTTGTTCCGGTAACACCCTCGTAATAATATTATCTGCCCCAATTACAACTAAGATACAGACATAAGTGATAAAATGCAAGTTGCATAAACTTTTCCAATATTACTTCACCACTTCCGCTCAGATTAAATGTGTCATATGTTGCGAGTCGTATCTTACCAATGAACGCAACGAATGTCAGTTTAAATATTAATTGGAATCTTTCAATAGGTTTGAAAAAATATTTACAAGGCGAAGTTCTTAGGACAGGTTTTATGTTGTGGTTGAGCAAAAGTGAATGTGATGTTAGTGAAATAGGATTTCTCAAAGCTGGACTGTGTGAATACTTATATGTTATTTAAAATTAAAAATGTATTCCAGTTATTCAGAAATTTATTGAAAAAATACTATGGACGCGACATAATAATTCAGTACCTCTACATTGGAAACATAAAAAGCAAAAAAGTTAATTTTTTCCAACAGAAATCAAAACCCTAAATGTTTCCCAACTGAAACCGATTGTAACTTTTTTTAGGAAAATTTTAAGAGAAAGGCATGTACAAAGGCCTTCTGTCCAAAACGTATTAATTATACGGAGCAACACATGAAATGCAAACTTCTTCTGGTGTGCGGTTTTTGAACTACTTATTGACACTAACAAAACCCCATTTGGAGTTTTGAGGCATCTTATGCCATAAAATTGCCAAAATGTCGAAAAATTTAAATTTTTTCTATATTTTTTCAACATTTTGTAATACAGGGTGGGACAGTAGTCACGAACAATTATAACTTTTTTAATTTTAATTTTTTATTTTTACAAAATAATAGAATATAATATTTGGAAATTTTTTAAATTTGGGTGTGAAAGATTACGTCACGTATCTGGCTACAACGTTCTTATTTCGGCTCGAATATTCTCCTTCAGCTGTTCAAGGATTCTGGGCTTATTGATATACACCTTCTCTTTCAAATATCCCCAAAGGAAATAATCAGGTGCTGTTAAATCTGGTGCACGGGCAGGCCAATGAATGCTGAATTATTGGAAATTAAACGTTCGCCAAAAATCTACCTTAGGAGCTGCATAGTGGCTCGAGCAGTGTGTGCAGTGGCCCCATGTTGTTGGAACCACATCTCTGGAGTGTCAGAAAGAGCTGGCTTTAAAAAATTTTGGATCATATATCGATATGGCTCGCCATTTACAGTTACACCATTGCCATCGTTATCTTCGAAAAATAATGGTCCAGTAATTCTTTGGGACGTAATTGCGCACCATACTGTACATTTAATTGGTTTCTCAGTACACCTATATTCAGCAATTCTGCTTGTTTACAAAGCCATTTAATTGGAAATGCGCTTCCTCGCTCATTATCAGATAACACCGCGTTACAAAAACGAGCTTTTTTTCTGTCCTATGAACCAAATATACTTTTTCGGAAAGGGGAGAAAAAATAATAATACACGTGTATGGTCGATTTTCATGTACACGTCAGAATTTTTTTTTATGTATAAAGTATAAGGCTCGTAGTGTCCGTCTGTCCGCCTGTGTGAAAGATTTTGGATCGATTTTTAGCCCTTTTCCGTGATCCAATCGAGCTGAATTTTGCAGACGGACTCGTGGAAATGTCTGTATCACGTCATATTTTTTAAAAAATAGATTTTTATCAATTCTCAGATTTTCCTCAGATTTTCCTCAGATTTTCCTGCAAAAAATATTTTTTTTTTCAGTTTTTAAAGCATAACTTGAAGGGACTCCAAATTTTTAAACTACTAATGCATTCCGAAAAATGCAGTGCCCGACTCGAAATAACTTTTGTTACTTTGTGGCTTATTCGCACCAAGTAAAAATTTGAAAAATATTACGAAAACAGTGGTTAATTCGTTTCAGAAAATATTCAAGACTGCTTATGTTCCTTACTTGTGGTATAATCCGGAAGTCGTGTACGACTATTGCTGTATAAATTTATGCAAGTTTACTGATGAAAGGTCAACAATAAAGTACGCTGTACCAACAATTTGGCTACCACGTACGGAGCACTGCAATGAATTGTGCTACTTTTGCGTAACTTTTACTCAAACTAAAGGGTACCAATACTTGCACCGCAACAAAATTCGCTACGCTAATGTAGAATCGGTTATTCCAGCGGTTCTGTACTCACCAGAAGAAAGGATAGCGGCTTCAGTGGAGATTTTTGATGATGTTCCCGAATTAAGCCATGGAGAACCAACAGTGTACCAACAATGCTATCAACATTTCTTGCATCGAGTGCGAAATGCGAGAGTCCAGAAGTATCGGAATTTGTACTAACACTGCAGTGCCACATTTAATAACGCAAGCCGACTTCAATGACCTCGTACGAGACGGAAATTTGTCGAGGAGAACAGCGGAACTCTTTGCATCACGCTTTAAGCAGTGGAATACAGTGGCGGCTGATTTTAAAATAACAGCCGCTCGTGATCGACGTAGCACTATTCCATATGACGAATTTTTTAAATTGCACGAAGATCGGGGAAAAAACCAGGCTTATTGTTATGATATTGATTCGATGTTTGCAAAAATTGGTTACCCTCATATTTCAGAGGAGTGGCGACTTTTCATCGATGCATCGGCCAACAGCCTTAAAGTCGTGCTGCTTCATATCGGTAACAAACATCCATCTGTCCCGATCGCATATGCCACAAACCTCAAAGAAACATACGAAGGCAAGGAATTAATATTACAGCTAATAAAGTACCAAGAGCATAATTGGAAAATATGCTGCAGTCTGAAAGTGGTCGGATTACTCATGGGTGTTAAGCGTGGATTTCCAACCCACCAGTGCTTTTTGTGTACATGGGAAGGTCGCAAAAGAGATCAGCATTACACTGAATTTAAGTGGAAGCCGCGAACATGCTACAAAGTAGGCGTAGAAAGTATAGAGAATCTACCATTGGTGCAGCCATCTCAAATCATTTTGTCACCACTACACATTAAGCTCGGTCTCGTATCAAATTTTGTTAAAATACTGGATCGTGAGGGCGAGGCGATTGCAAGTTTGCGCAAAATTTTTCCGAAATTTAGCGGCGCAAAGATTCATGCAGGTATTTTTTTTAAGAAGTCATTCAGTAACTTTATTTTTTTCAATGATGTGTATGATTTAAGGTGTTTTCAATGGTCCGCAGATAAAAAAAAATAGTTGCAATTTATGAGTTTTCATCAATATTGAATGCTACCGAACAACGTGCATGGAAAGGCACAGTTGCCGTTATTGAGCAGTTTCTTGGCAACAAACGAGCTGCCAATTATAAAAATATTGTCGCAGAAATGATTTCGGCGTATGGCGAAATGGGCATATTAATGTCGCTAAAGATCCGTTTCCTTCACAATCATTTAAATTTTTCCCTGATGATTTAGGAGCTTGTAGCGATGAGCATGGCGAAAGGTTCCATCAGGACATTGCGGCTATTCAAAAGCGCTTTAAAGGGCAAGACATTACGAATATGCTTGGAGAATACTGTTGGTCTATTTGTCGCGATACTGACACAAATGCTTGCAAACCCAAAAATAAAAGGCCTAAGTTTCTGTAAAAGCATTGAAATTTTTAATGTAAAAATTTTTAATTTTAATATAACAAAATTAATAAAAAATTCGGTCTTTTAACGAACTGAAACCGTTACAAAAAACGATAAACATTTAAAAAAAAAAAAAAAAAAATTCACGATAATCTGAGAATTGATAAAAATCATTTTTTTTTAAATTTGGCGTGATACAGACATTTCCACAAGTCTGCTTGCAAAAATTCAGCTCGATTGGATCACGGAAAAAGGGTTAAAAATCTATCCAAAATCTTTCACACAGGCGGACAGACGGACACTACGACCTTTATAATTTATGCATAAAAAAAAATTCTAACGTGTACATGAAATCGCCGATACACGTGTATTTTTATTTTTTCTCCCCTTTCCGAAAAAGTATATTTGGTTCATAGGACAGAATGTGTGTAACGCGGTGTAATGAATGAATTCATTATGTTCTCTGGCCAAGCGAACAGCATAAATTATTCGTTCTTTAGTATTTTACGTAAAGACCTCCGAGACATTTGCAGCTGGGCAGAGCACCTTCGAGTTGATCTTTCAGGATTCTCCTCAACACTCTCCTGAACGCGTTGAATGTTTGCTTCACTAATTCCACATTGTGGTCTTCCGCTCCGTGGAAGATCCCTCACTGAGCCTTGTTCCTGAAAACGTGTCATTAAGCGTCGAATCATTAATTCCGAGGGTGAATTCCGCACATTAAAATGACGATGATAGGCTCCTTGAGTTTGAGTTTTTGATCGATGGTATTCAAAATAAAGTAGTATGGTTTCGTTTCGCTGGATAACGTTGTAAATTTCCAGATTTATTTTACAAGTCCTAAAACAAAATAAATTAATTTTTCACATTCCTTCGCGACTTTTGCCCCACACTGTATAATTCATAATTCTTTTGACCGTTATAATATTGGAAAAGTTTTTCAGCTGTATTTGACATCAGCTATGTGAATTTTTTTTTGCAAGTGCATATAAACCTTAAACTAACCCTAGGAGTCAATACAAATGACATGTAGCTGCACGCTGTCATTAATGTGACAAGGCAATAACACATTATTTGGAACGAATAAGGAACAGCAAATACATTACTTTCATCATCACCACTTTGATGAGTTCTTACACCAGTTGCCCAATGAATCGGACGAACAAGTAAAGCAATTTCATCAGTCGCCATGCCTATGGATACATTGCTTGCAGATGTTTGTTGGTGAAGTCATAAGGTTACCCAAAATGAGAATGCAGCCACCGAAGTTGTGGAGCACGATAGATTTAAGGGACATACCGAATGAGAAATGCCACGGAATGTGCTATTAAGCTCAGGTGTTGGTAATGATTAATATCATGAACGTGAACCACTAGCGAAAATCCAAGAGCATAAATAAACTTACCATTCATGTTTTTTGCCCTTTGCTACATTTGTCATACATTTCTTAAATTTTCGATAAAAAATACAGCTGGAAAATTAATATTTTTGTATTTTGATGAAAAGTTAAAAAAAAATATGGATAAAAATTTTTCGACATTTTAAGAATTTTGAGGCACTAACTGTAGTTTTTTCGGGTTAGTTTGTTTTATTTTTTTTTTCTCCGGGAAAACAAAGTTCCAATTGGTTAACAATTATAGTGAGAATAAGTAAGAGTGTAAAATTCGGCTGTGCCGAATCTTCGATACCCTCCACCTCGGTTTGAGTCTTCATAATAAACGTAAAGGAAAAAGTAAGCAATTTGTTAAACTTAATACCAAATTATTTCAGCAAATTCTTTGGATTGGTTTTCGTCTTTTCTATTATTTCGGATTTATTTCGGTGTTTGCTTTTTGGTCGTCGTGGTTGCTGATTGGCATGCATTTAGGTTATATACTATATGCATGCGTTTCCCGTTATATGACATAACTTCTCGTTTAATTTAGTTTTTGCTAATTAAATAGCTGGCCCTAACCTCCGTTGCAAAGGTAATGGTTGTGTAGGGTGGCAATATGCATTAAATCATGCTAATTGGAGATGGCGGTATAGTTTCTTTTAACTGGCCAAATATTTCTTCATTGCGGCCATATAGGTCGGATGGAGTACCAAAATATTAACAAAAAAAAAAAGCTCTCTCATCTTTTTTATTAAAACATTGCCATATTTGGAAAACATAGAGAATAAATCTATAATAATAAATATTCAAATTAGGGATGCCAAACGCAAACAACCAAATGTCCCAAACATTTTAAATAAAATAATTTGTTCTCTTTATTTTCTGAAAAACTTAAAATTTTCATCCAAAAAAAATTGTGAAAATTTATATATAAAAAATAACATTCCCATCAAATTGCGTTTATTTATGCAACAGTTTTTATGTTCGCAATTCTTAAATATCATTTGACGTTTTATAAAATTCATTGAATTTAAATTAATGTTTTCTGTAGTGTGATTCTGTAAATTTTGACGATCCGACAATCGCAAAATATATCAACAGCTATTGTTGTTTGCACTAAGGATTAAATGATTCACTAAGTACATACATCTTAACGACAGTCGACAAATCTATTTTTCTATTTATTTAAATTGTAAACGAGTGGCATCTCTGTCAAAATAAATGAAAAACACAAAGAAGAATAGAAAAAAACAAATTACTTCGTGTTTGACAGGATGATTTTCTGTTTATGTTTAATATCTTTATTTTTTTACTAATATTTCTGTGTATTTATTTGAAAATGAAATAATGAATTGAATATGCTATTTTATTTTTTTATTTATATAAAAAAGTTTTTTAATAGAAGCAAAATATTTTCACTATTTTATGATTTTTATTTATATATGACGACATTTCAATCTAAAAATTTAAGTTTTTATCGATTGAATAAACAACACAAAAATGGTTGTCGTTAAGATAACAACAACAGCCGACTTTAACAATAGCGAATATCGTTTAAAAATTTTACTGATAATTTTGCAATTTTCTTTTTTTAACGATTCGACTATCGTTAAAAGAAGTTACTGAATCGCGGTACTGAAAATCTATTAATTTCTCCTGAATGTCAATATTTTTTTTAAATGTAAAATTTTTTTATATGTATTTGGTGTTTTTTTTTGGAATTTCAATTTGTGTTTAACGAATAAAATTTATATATTAAAGATGCAATTGATGTCTTCTAAATTTAAATTATAATTTCCGACGTTTTGATATAATTTTCTGAAATTCAGTTATTGTAATTTATAATTGGAAATTTTTAATTCCAGTTTTTAGAATTGATATTTTCTTAAATTTGAATGGAAAATTTAAAAAGTGCAATTTTGTATTTATATGAATAATAATGCTTTAGTAATTATAAACAATTTTTAAAAATTAGATGTAATCGCAATCAGATATTTTGTAGGTAAAGCAGAATAATAATTCTATATAACTATGTAGAACTGTTTTGAAAGCAAAAAACTTAATGATAAACTCGGTAACTCTATTTTTTTGTAAAGACAACAAAAAGTTAATATGGCAAACTTATGTTCATATTTGTAAAATAATAATGAAAAAACGTATGAAATAAAAGACCAGCCCGTGTATACTCTTAGCGTTGTTATGTATAATTTCTATTTGAAAATATTACCATTCGTGTTAAAATAGAAATAACTATTGCAAAGCTAATTAGAAAAAACAAAAATTGTGGCGTCATCTACTGTGGCACAGTCACGCTGAGCAAAATGAAGTGACACTCTGTTAATGCAAAAGAAATGTATTTTCCCCACAACAAATTATTGCCGAATTTTATGTAAATAAAATAATATACCGATTTATTTCTAACATGCAGTTGTTATGGATATACATATATAATATATGTATATTATTTGTATTATTTAATATGTGTATGTATGTATATGTAAATATTACACACAAAAAAATACAACATCAAACGTTATTTTTGTGTTTTTCTCTTTAAATAAATTTATACATAAAATTTTTTTTTGCTAAATTTACATTGTTTTTTTTTTATTAACAACTAGGTATTTTAGCATTTTATTAACAACTAGGTATTTTAGCATTATTTGCTTTAGATGTTGGTGAATTTTTACTCCCTTTATATTAACTCGTAGTGTCTGCTTGTCGAAAAAATTTTGGATCGATTTTAAGCAATTTCCCGTGAGCCATTCGATCTGAAATTTTGCAGGCAGGCTCATGGTAATAGCAGAAATGATCTAACAAATTTTTAGAGTGATGCCAAAACAATGGAAACTTTTAAATTTTTCTACCAGAGTTAATAAAAAAATGTACAAAGGATTAGTTTTTAGTATATTATTACAATAACGACCACAAAAACAACAAGTCCAGCTATGACAACAACACAACATTTAGAATAACAACAAGAACAATACAGAAACATCATATCTTTCATTTTTTTTTTAATTTTTCAGTGATTTCCCTGGACCTGTTCCACCGATTTTAATGGTTTTTGAAACAGAAATCTTCCCATGAATTTGGTGAATCATTCTCACCTAAAATGATCACTGTAGCTACACTATTCAGGGCGTGATCGTGACAAGAACTACATAGAAAATTATATTTTTTCAAGACTTTTTTAGTTCTTCTTTCAAATCTCGGGCCCTAATCGACCGATTTGGACGATTTTAAATAGCGAACTTTTCAGGATGTTAGTGAATCATTTTTTATGTCAACGAGCACCCTAGCTGCCCGATTGATGCCGTCATCGTGATTTCCACAGACGGACAGACGGACAGACGGACAGACGGACATCGCTACATCAACTCCGGTTGTTATAAGGATCACAAATATATATATTTTATGGGGTCCAAAATTTTTTTCTAATTATTACAAACGGAATGACAAACTTATATATACCCTCTGCACACTGGAGTGGAGGGTATAAAAATTCCGTGTTCTCCGGAGAAATTAAATTTTGATTTTATAAACTAACAAAACCCAAATTGGGTTTTATTGGTTTCGATAAGTACTTCGAAAACCGCACACGAGAAGGAGTTTGCACCAATGATTGCAGAAATGTTGCATTCTGTTATTTAAAAAAATAAAAAATAAACTTAAACCACTGATACAATGAGAATTCAACTTTCCATGGCTGAAGTACAAAAAAAAAATAATTTGGTGCATTTGTTTGAAGCGATTCATATCTTTCATTTGTGTTTTTATAAAGAGGAATACTATGATAGCATGAGTCTTAAAACTTTAAGTGAATTTTTTAACTATAAGTATGCACAGGCAAGCCAAAAATGGCTGGGGTGTGAAAAGAGGGAGTGGCACTTTCCACACAAATTCAAATATCTAGATTACGATAAAAGTAAGGGGCCTTAAAAGTGTGTGTGAGTCTACAAAGTAGTCATGCTAAAAATGCCTTCCAAGCAAAATTAATATTTTTTTTTTTAATTATTAATATAAATAGGCGGGATCGTACTAATAAAGATGTCAGCTCCAAGTATAATATTTGCTGTTCTATGTTAGTGGGTGTAATGATACCTTGTGTGAATCAATTGTTTATTAATGTGACTAATAGAGTAAGAAATGAGCGGTAACAGGTTGATGGGCATGGTACTGCCCACCCAAATTGAATATATAATATGATCTATATGGGATCCACAAGCTATTAATGTCATTGCCAAAATATTGTTGCCCTTGAAAAATGGAATACTCTAAATTAAAAAACCTCTTCATTCCTTTTTTCCTGCAAAGAAATTCATTTACAGGGCAAAGCAATGTTTTCTGGCAGTACTACTTTGTCAAATAATGAAATGACATTTTAGTACATTTATAAACACGAGAAAGTTTTTTCCATGCATAGATAAGGTTGTAGTTCTTTGTGTGATTAACTTTTTGTAGAATTCAGTATTTTAAAATGAATATTCAGAAGAAATCATGCGCTATTCTTTTGAAAACCGCTTTCAAATTGGCTGATTGTAAAAATTCAAACAGCACTTTGATCAAAAATATTATAAACAAAAGAAAGCGTCGTCGCACAGTGGCGCCCGTAGAGCAAACGAGGTTGCAAAAATCAAAATTTTCGTGTGCGCCGACGAAGTTTTGAGTAAATCCATGTTATAGGAAACTTTTCAACGATTTCAAATATGCTACTCTTAATAATATCACATTTTTAGTTTAGAAGATATAACCGTTCAAAGTTGACCGACTTTCGGTTTTCAAAAAAACACACAATTTTTAGTCAATTTGTTGCGATTTCAAGTGTAATAACACGAAAAATAGGTAACGAATCGCCTTATTTTTTGTTTGTATTGATTGATGTATTTATTAAATGTATAATAAAAAATAATTAACTGTTTGCTTTGTGTTTCTCCTGATAAATCACTATTTGAAAACTATCCGTTTTTTCACTATTTTTCAACTTTGACGGAAAATAAAAAAAATCTATATTTTTCTATATTTGCCATATTTGCAAAACCTGTTCTTTGATTATTTCGTTACATAATTCAAAAGGTTTTATCTGCCCATACGTGCCCGTTTGGCTTCTAGAGGTAAAAAAGGTTAAAAAGACATGGTTGCAGAAATTGTATGGCGTGCATCCCTTACATGTTTTGACTGACAGTAGTTTGATCTAATAGTTTGAAAATTGCATTTTAAGTCGGTTGTCTACCTGTGAGCCTCTGCCAAAGTCTACCCCCAATATTCTGTTACAGACACAGGATGCACAAAAAACTACTCATTGAAATTCGCAGGTACGCACCTCACTTAAAAATTACTTTGGAGTACAAATGGCCAAGAACAATATTGACTTATGGTCCCTCCAGGTAGGCACAAATCTTATTTAGACACGAGTATAATATCAAAATTGCATAATTCAGCCTAAATCCATATGTATGCAGGGAACATGTAAATTTTTAGGCATATTAGCATAAGCCTATATATTTCAAAATAAGCATAATGCCTGGATTAGTCAACGACAGAAAGTTGGCGCAACAAGTACTGAAACCATGGCGTTAAACAATTTAAAATTATTTGAACTGTTTAGAAGGCCAATCACACCAAAGTTTTTCACGGAAGCTGCTTTAGAAGAACTTGATAGCTTATACGGAAATATTGAGAGAAGCGAAATTATAAAAAATAATTTTTATCTGATATATGCAACTATTAAGGCAAAATGGGTGAAATCTAATCGAACCATTCAGAACTTCAACTCCAAATACGAGGATTGGCTTAATGAAGACACCATCCTGGATAAATTGGCAGTAGATAAACCCACCACATCAACCAGAGGAGCAAAAGGAAGGCCAAAAAAAAGTATTGAGGAGTGTTCAAGAAAAGAGGAAACTTGCCGAAGAAAGAGGAAACTTGCCGAAGAAAGAGGAAACTTGCCGATGCCACCAATGACTTGACCACGAAGCATTTATCGGACGCGCTGTCTATTAAATATACAAAGGATAGTGAAAGAGTTAGGTCGCAGATTACAAAGTCTGTTGCTGATACAAGCCCACTGCGACTAAAAAGGATTAATGAAAGCATTCCCACGCCCACAAATGCACACATTAAAAAGTATGGTTCTGAAGAAGCCTTGGCCTTGTTTATGGACTTACAACTTTCCAAAGAAAAATATGAGATACTACGGGCATCCTTGATGCGACACGGGGCTGGCGTTTTACCAGGATACTACGCAAGCCAAAATAAATTCACGACCACTGCATACGGAGTTTACGGAAGTCTCTGTGAAAGCCAATCTGCAGGATCTCATGGCCCATAAAGCAAAACGGTTGTTGGAGAGTCTTCCTGAAAATGAGGTGAAAATTCTTCCTGAGAAACTGACATTGATTAGCAAATGGGGCTGCGATGGATCATCCGGACAAAGCGTTTATAAGCAAAGGATATCTTCCGATGACGCTACAATATCGGACGGAAATATGTTTATGGCATCTGTTGTTCCTTTGCGGCCAAAATCTGATGTTTCCCTACACTGGAAAAATCCACGTCCGTCATCAGTGCATTATTGCCGACCAATAATGTTTCAGTTTGCAAGGGAATCGGCCGAACTCATAAGGACCACGGTGAAGGATATTGAAGAACAAATAAGCAAGATTAAGCCTACAAAGCTGCAAATTGGAGAAGAAAATATATTGAATGCAATTACGAGTTCCACCTGACCATGGTTGACGGAAAAATCGTAAACGAACTGACAGGAACAACCTCAACATTGTCATGCCCGATTTGCAAAAAGAGTCAGAAAAACTTTGGTAATTTAAACGATTCTACAAACGAGGAGAATTACGAATATGGAATGTCACCAATGCACGCAAGGATAAGGTGTATGGAGTTCTTGCTAAAACTGGCGTATACCCTACCACAAGAGGAGGAAAACTTCGATGAAAATACATCAATAAAGGATAAGGAAAAGATCACAAAGAAGCAAATACAGGATGCTTTTTTTAAACAAGTTGGACTAAAAGTAGACTGTCCCAAGCACGGATACGGTAACTCAAACGACGGAAACACTTTTAGGAGATTTTTTGAAAATGATGAGGCAGTAACTAAAATCACTGGAATTGACAATCAAATCGTGAAAAGATTGGGAACGATCTTGAATGTTTTAAACTGCAAAGAAAATGTCAATTCTACAAAATATGGAGAATATGCATCGAAAACTGCATCTCTTTTAGCACAAATGTATCCACAGAAGAAGTTGACCCCGACCGTCCATATAATATTGGCGCATGGCAAAGATATAATTGAATACCAGTCTTTGCCAATTAGAGAGCTTTCTGAAGAAGCACAGGAGTCTCTTAACAAATTTTATAAAAAATATAGATTGCAGAACACATTCAAAGCATCAAGGGTAAGGCAAAATGAGGACCTCTTCAACATGTTAGCATCATCTTCCGATCCACTTATTCCTTCCCTGCGGCATGTGAAGTCACGAATAGAGTTAGAAAATAATTATAGTTTAGAAATGATTAGTCTTTTAGATATACCTTCTCTTACGAATTGTGATGAATATTTTACAGAAAATTGAAAAAATAAATTTAAAAAAGAAGTAATTTTTTTTTTAATTTGTTGGGTAATAATTTAAAACACAAAACCCTAAAGAAAAAAAAAAAAAACAATCTAAAAATGTAAAAATAATTTTTTTTATTTACCATAAAATTGATTTTTCTACAAATTTTAACTTTGATAACCCATAAGAAGGCCCCTACAAAGCGTAGCACCCTTTCCAAACGCTCATTTCATAGGCTGAACAGTTATCTATCATATGCTGTTTAAACTGTTCAATTATGTTATTCGGTTCATAAGATATGATTTTTGCAACGAAAAAACTCAAATGGCGCCACTGTGCGTCGTATAGCATTATTGATTAGCCAAAATTCAAGGAGAAAAATTTCAAAAATTTAAATTTTTGTAAAATTATCACAGTCATGCAGGACGATGTGTTTTATTCTCATTTTCGAATGGAAAAAAGTATTTTTTTTTCCAAATGTTATAATTTTATAAAACTATATTAATACTTTCAATTCTAAGAAGTTGCACATTAGAATTACGTTACAAAAAGCATTAGAAATTACAATTTGGAAACTTGGCAATAATGGTTCTTTCAGAGATGTCGGCGATCGCTTTGGCTTGGCAATTGGACTCGCATATAAGGTGTTTGTTAAAATCATTAAAATTATTTGTCGCTTAATTAATTTCCAAAAACTGCAGCTGAAATCTGGCTCATGCCTAGAACGAACTTCTATCAGTAGATTCTTCCTTTCGTGGTTCCACTTTTTTTCACTATGAATAAATATACAAAAAATCATAAGTAATCGTAAAATTGCAAATATTAAATAAACAAAAGTTGAACTTACCACAAATCCGCCATTTCTATGACAAATTGAAATATGTGATGTATTTTTTGTTTTTCCACCAAGAAAAAGGTAAAAAATTAACATATCACAAATAGAAACAATGCAATTCATCGCTATGTAATAATGAGTATTGCATTGCAAACTGCATTATGAAGTCAGCGGTTGTTTTACCTTATACCACTCACTATGCGGTGAGGGTATAATGAGGCCGAACAAATTTGACCTCGACCCTTCATTTATGATAACGATCAAATCATTTTCTGAGCCGATTTATCGGTGTCCATCTGTCCGTGTGTCCATGTAAACCTTGTAATCAAAATACAGTTTGGAAATAGGAATATATTTTGCATTAAATATGGAATATGCTTTTATCGATCATAGGATGAACGCTATTGAAATTGGAGAAAATCGATCGATACTCAGACGTAGTCCCCAACAAATGACCCTTAAATTGCCATAAGATCCAAATAATCATATATATAGATGTCAGTCAAATTTGGTTTGTGTATGTTTATTATATCCATTATAACGATTTTTACGTGGCTTAAAAAATTAAAAGTTGTTGCGCTTCTGTTTCTTCGAAAGCTTCTTTGTATTGAAATTGCGTTTATATTGATTATAAAATGAAATATTACATTACTGATGGTAGCATGTTTAACAAAATACTTGCTGTCTGCAGTATGTCAATGCATTACAAAGTTTGTAAGGAAAAACGAAGCTGTAAACTCTAAAGGAGATTAGACTACAACGGTGGTATTAAACTGGCATACGCAGATTTCTTATATAACATTTAATTCTTATTTGTTGCTGTTTTTTATTATTTTCATTTAATGTCATTGAAAGAAATGTGTTGACATGCATTTATTTTCATATGCGAATGTCGTTTGTAAACTTTGTTGTTTTTTTCTTTTTTTTTTTTAATTCTGTTGAACATGGCTTATGCGTTTTGTAATACTTATGTTTAATTCTCAGCAGTTTCCTGCCTAGTCCTTGGTATTCATATATATCTATAACATATATAAATATATATGTATATAGATCGCACAATAAATGTTTATATACAACTGTTTGCTACAATTTGTACTTGTATGTAACTATGTCCGTGTCTTAAATATTGCCTTTTGTTTAACAATTTTATCGAAATCCTGCTTAACTTGCATTCATTTCATACATTTTCCATTCATGCATTGCAACAACTGATAAACTGGGTTGAGGGGAAAAAAATTGCTGAAATTCATATACATATGTACATTCAGTCATTTGTATACAGCAACCATAATATAAGCCTAGTGTTAAACTACACTCCTTCAACCAACAACACTAACTAACAAAGTACAGTACCTGGCTAAAATAAATGGAAAATAAAAAATATATATTGATAAAGAAATAATAATATTGTTATAAATAACACTTTAGATCACTTTTGGAGTCACTATCTGTGCGGTGGGGAGGGGGGCTGAGAAATTCCAAACCAGGGTGAAAGTACTAGATCAGTATGGTAAAGTCTTCAAAAGGTTTGACATTCTCAGGCCAAACTTTTTTTATGACTTTCATAATTTTTCCTTATCTTGATGATTTTTCATTTAATTTTTCAGCACAATTGTAGCTTAGGCTTAAATGTATAATTTTGATTAATGAATCCATTTAAAAAATAGAATAAAAAATTTTGATGCATGTTTGATTTAATATTAAAAATATTACTCATGCGTATATATATCTTCTACTCTAAAGAAGGATTTGCTTGAAGCAATTCCTTTCTGAGAGCTATGTTATAAAAAAAATTAACTTTATTTATATCTTATTTGTGTTTATTTAAATAAATATGTTTATTTTTAACCTTTTTTTGCTTTTTATGTATTTAAAAATGAATAATATTTCGATTTGAATTGTAGTTCAATTTATAAACAAAATTTAAAGTTTATTTTCATTACTTGTATTTATACCAGTGATGGCCACAAAGAGAAATGAGAATGTATTAGTTATGTTACAAAAAAAAAAAAGGCGATGTATTGGTACTATGCACTGAACAAAATCACTTTAAATGAAAAATGAAATGAAATGAAATGAAATGAAATGAAATGAAATGAAATGAAATGAAATGAAATGAAATGAAAAAATTCTTTTTTTGTTTTGTTTTTTCGCACTTTATTTTTCAACAGAATTTCTTGTATTTCTTGTATATGTTGTCGGTCGCCCATAGTTCCCTAGTTACGTGCCGTAAATAAAAATAAAATAAGTAAAATAATAATAAATAAATAAGTAAATAATATAAATAAAAAGCGTAAATAAAAATATGAATTCAAGTATGGATGAATATTTTTTATATTTTTTTTAATTGTTTTTTGATTTTTTTTTTGAATTTGAATTTTTGAATTTTTTTTTGAATTTTTTGAATTTTTATTTTTAATAAAAAGTTAATTAATGTATGAATGATTAAACATCGTCTAAATGAAATCTATTAAAAAGGTTATATATTAGAATTGACAAAGTCAACAAGTTCTTCTATGTTAACATCTTCATTGTAACATTTTATTTTGAGAAGTGTTTCCAACTGATTATTTGTCAATTTATTTCTTTATTTATTTTTTATATGTGTCATTGCCGAAAATGTATGCTCGCATATGTCTGTAGTAGAAAACATTGAATAAATATTTAATATTAAATTTCTACATGTTCCATATTTAGTTGGGCAAATATTTTTCCAGAAATTCAGACCGGTTTCCATTGGAATCGTTAAGTCCGCACGCATTAACAGTAGCTCTTGTTTTATATTTTCTGGAACGTCGTACAACAGACATGATAAAGGATTTTGATATATATTGATAGCATATTCTATTTCTAACATATCATGAAATCTTTTACCAAAGTTTTCTACAAGTTTTTTTATTTCTTCGCTGTATATAATTAGCTTTGCTTGATCTGAACATTTTTGAAATATTTCGTTAGTTCTAGGAAAATTTTGCAAATCCTGCTTTTCCATCTGATTTCGCAAAATCTGTAACTTTGTAGAGAAATTCTTTACAGCAAAAAAAAGATCGCAATTGTTTTTGTTTTTTTCCCTGCAATACTAAATTTAAATTATTAATTTGTATTGTAATGTCCGATAGAAATGCCAGGTCTAACAAAAAATTCATGTGAGTCCGATCACAAGGAAGATGTGTAAACATCTCAAAATTAAAGCATTTTTTATTAACGTTGTGCTGAACGCTATTGAAATTGGTGAGAATCGGTCCATGTTCAGACCTAGTCCCCATACAAATGACCGGCATGTTTCCCTTAATGATCCATCGTGTGTAGTAATGTTTCATGTCCAAATTTATGTTTCAATTTTGGTTCGTCAAAAATCAAATTATTTTGATATTTTATGTTTCCAACCTGAATGTTCCACAGCTGTATCAATGTTTACTGTTTTTGCTCTATTATTTAATTGAGAGCAGTGCTGTAATGTTGTTTTTTATATCGGATTAAAGAAAATAAAAGACAAAAATGGAGAACATTTAAGATAATGAAAATTTTAAGAATTTTATTAATAATAATGAATACTGATAATTGAAATTTTAAGAATTTTATAAACTAATATAAAAATGTATAAATTTTTATAAATTTTTGAAAATTTTATAGCTGAATATAAAATTTATTTTCTTCCGCATATATTTGTTTAATATGTACTAATATATTCAATTTTAAAAATTTTATAAATAATAATGATAATGAAAATTTTAAGTATTTTATAAACTAATATAAAAATATAGAAATTTTTATAAATTTTTGCAAATTTTATAGCTGAATATAAAATTTATTTTCTTCCACATATAGTTCTTTAGTATGTACTAATATATTCAATAAACAAACAGAATTGATGTTTCCATCGTCTGTATTAAAAAAAAATTAATTTCGATTGAAAAATTTCGATAATGAATGCGACCATTCGACCCCAGATATTTGTAAAGTGTGAAATTGGTTTAAAATCACGTGATTTTACTAAAAACCTTTAAACTCTACTACCGGTTACATGTGTTTATTATTTTATTTATTTATTAAAATTAATATTAAATGCAGTGATAATTGTTAAATATATATATATAATAAGTTGTAGTGTTACGAATAACTTTAAATGATTGAGAAAATTAATTATAAATTTTTATAAAAATAAATGTTTAATAAAATAGCAACATTCTATATGGAATACCGAAATTAGGCCCGTTTTAGAAAAAAAAAAAATGTTTTTATAACGCTATTCGCTCCCTGATTTAATCTCCTTACACTTCATTTTGTCTCCAAACACTTCCAATAAAGTGTGCCTTCATTTTATCTCCAAACACTTAATTTTGCCTAGGCTATTAATATTATAGATTTATTGTATTATTGTATTATTTAAAAGAATTTTGTTTTATTATGAAAAATAGTAATAACTACTAAAAATGTTTATTAATGAAAGTTGTCAACATATAATTGTGTCAATATTACTATATTGAAAAAAGAAAAAACAGAAAAAACATTTCCAAATAGATTAAAGACGCGGTTTTCTTTAGAACTCAAATAAAACTAAACAAAATACCGAAATATTTTGGTGCAATTCTGGAAATCATTGTGGTTTGTGAATAAAAACATCTATTCAAGCAGTAAGCGCTATCTACATGTGTATAGCAAGCAGCTGCTATGTTTGTCATACTTGATGGTTGCAGTTGTATACTATACATTCATGGCGCTTTCTGTTGGTTGATGAATCAGCTAAATAATTGTAGCTTCCATTTCCGTAAATCGTTCTGCTTCCGTAAGGGAAGTTTGTGATTTTTACCCCCCTGATCGCATAGATGTTTACACATCAAAAAGCATAGGATGTTATTGAATTTAATAAACTAATATCTTTCGGAAGGGCCTGATCTTTTAAAAATGTTGCAATTTCCTCTCTGAGACAAAACAGTCGCTCAACACATTTTCCACGACCTAACCATCGTATCTCAGTAAACATCAATACATCACCATAAGACGCATCTACCTCTTTCAAAAACGCTACTAGTTTCCTATGTGTAAGTGCGTTGTGGCCTCCTTTTAGTCGATTTATTACTTTAAGTGCCGTTTTCATGGTTTCATTAAGACCAAAAGTAGGCACCTTTATTCCTGCTTTAATTAATTAACCAACAAAACCATTCGTGCGGCCAACCATAACTGCGGCTCCATCGGTGCAGATGGCCGAAAGCTTTTTTTTTTTTTTTTTTATCAATTATTGATAAAACGTTTCTTTTGAAGGTGCTAAAAATAATTTCCCCTGTTACGTTTCCGTAAAAGGACTCAAGTTTTAAAATTTCTTCAAATGAATTGAATTCATTGTCAACACATCTTATGCAAATTATCATTTGACTAATGTCGTTATTGTCCACACTTTCATCGAAACAAACGGAAATATGCTTCGCATTTCTAATTCGCTCATTTGTTAATTTATTTAGAAAACGACCTATGTCCTCAGTTCTTCTGGTTATTGTAGCGCGAGATAGAGACAATTCACTAACTATGGCTTCAATTTGTTGTCCTGCTTCACCTAATAAAGGCAGAATTGACAGAAACATGTCTTTAAAAAATTCACCATCTTCAAACGGCCGCCCCTTTTTTTGCTAACCCTAATGCAACTATATATGAAGCCTTCATATTGCTACACATTGTGATATTTTTGTTAATTTTGCAATCATTCAAGGCTCTACAATTTTTCAATTCTACACAATTCTAAGTAACAGCATTCATAATGCCGTTTAAAACTATATGCACTCATCAGTTTTAGCTTCTGGTTGCATACAAGGCACTCAGCTTCATTAAATATATTTAATGTAAAGAAAAATTTTATTTTCCCACTCTACTTTCCACATTTCAAATTAATAATAAAAAATTTTTACATGCCAACAAAATTATTCGCAGTGTACTAAAAATGCTGAAAAAGAGAATCATAAAACCACTCAGTTGGGCTGTTTTTTTTTTATTTCCAATTTCAAGCGTGTGTTTTGTTTTTGTATTTTAACAAATATAGCGGCCGCAACCTGCATGTAGAAAATTCGGCATACAACTGAATGAAATTATTATTTCTTATGCTCTTGCAGTTCGTTTTGTTAACATTCGTGTCGTGTATGTGAAAATTACGAAAAGCAGTCGGCCCCTCGGGGCATTGTGTGAACATCTATGATTTATACTTTATAATGTTCAAAAAATGCAAATACCTGCAACTACTGGTCAAACTATAAAATATATTGTGCAAAACCTGTTAGATTAGAGAGTCGGAAAGAATCGCAGTCGTCAATAGAAACAAGTAAGAAAATTATAGTCGGTCTAGACCGACTATACGATACCATTTATCATGGTCTAAAGACGCTATCTCTTCAGTCAAACTAACTGGATATAGAAAATAAGCTTAAACCAAATTGGAATGGCATTGTTATTGATTTTTTTGGCTACAGATATAAAAAAGTTAATATCGGATGCTATCATTATATGGGGACTAGGTCGAAAATTGGACCGATCCTGACCATATTCGGTAAAGTCACTTATGTATATGTATTTGAGAAAAAATCTGTGCAATATATTTGATTTTTGATAGATTTAAGTGAAAATCGGGAACCAGCTTTATATGGGGCTATGATAAAGAATTGCCATATGGGGTTCAGTTCGGACAACTGATAAATAAATGTAATAAACACACACAAACCTAATTTGGATCTTATGACAATTTAAGTCGGTTTCATAGGGGTCATTTGTATGGGGACTAGGTCGGCACATCGATCGAATTTCACTAATTTCAACAGCGTTCATCCTATGACCGATAAAAGCTTATATATTAAATTTCGTTAAAATATGTTCATATGTGCGACCTGTAGTTTGATTACAAGGTTTACATGGACACACAGCGGGACAGACGGACGGAAATCGTTAAATCGACTCAGAAAGGGATTCTGAGTTGATCTGTATAATAAAAAATGGGTCTAGGTCAAATATTTTTGGTAGTTACAAATAGCAGCACAAAGTCATTATACCCAAACCCATGGACGTATTTTTAATTAAAATTAAACAAACTTGATAAAAATTTAAAACAATGTGTAAGATTCTCACTTTTTCCTAATTTTACTTTTGCGTTTTTAACAAATATTTAAATTAATATTTTAATAAAATTTTACATGCACCTAGGCGCAGTATGCTGCAAGCTCCTGAGAGTATGCATCTGGTAACATAGGGTATTTTACATTGTTACAGCGTTAAATCTGGCAATATTTTGCATAAATTTAAATTATGATGAATCCAAAAACAGTAATAGTAGGCTTTTGCCAAAAATATAAACTTATATTAGTTTTTCATAAAGTTGAATTGTGAGTGAAGTGGGAAGTGCGTCTAAAATTATTACAAAGTATTCAATAGTGCTAAAAATGAAAAGAATACAGAACAATACAATCGATAATTTCTTTATCAAAAAAGTGAAGGTAAGTCAAAACAATATTTATATAGTTAAAAAAATTCTAATAGGATTTTGTTATTTGAAGTTAAATGTTATTTTTTTTTGACGAAATTGGATTCAAAATTTTTTCAATGTTAAGTACATTTACGATTTATGTTGACAATTGTTTCGGGGATTTCCCAATTATTCCCCGTCATCAGAATTCTATAGAAAATTAGGTCACACTAGGTTGAAGTAATTGAGAATATGAATATTTTATTTTAGACAACAGTATTACCACAATTTTCTAAAGAAATCTGATGAAGGGGAATAATTGGAAAATCCCCGAAACAATTGTCAATTCAATCCCGAAAATTACCAACTTTTTTGAAAGCAGAACTCTATGAGTATTTGTTGGGAGAATATCCTAATAAAGAAAGTAGAGTAAACATAAGTACTTGTTATGTTAATTCATAATGGGGAAAATAAACGACCTCGAACTAGAATAAATTATTTTTCATTGATTATAAATAATTTTAGAATCCAGAAAATAATGAAGAAATTATCTCGGAGATAACTGCCGAAGCTTCAGAGCAACCACTCCCTATATCGCAACCACACCCTATAATTCAAGCAAGTCCGAAAACTACAATCACGTGTGATGAAATGGCGACATCGTCATCCTGTGTTCAAGAAGTGCCTTCACAATTTCATGCATATGATATTGGTCAGTATATTAACAAAAATATATCCGATGATGTAAAAGAAAAGTTGCTGCGCCATACATGGACTCCAAACCTCAAACATAATTTTGAGTCACAAATAGGAAAAAATGGCAAAAAACGTTTTTTTCGAATTCAATGGATTGAGAGCTTTTCTTGGCTGGTTTATTCGGCTCATTCCAAAGGAGGTTTTTGCAAGACATTAACTTTATTTTGCACTAAGAGCAAACAAACTCTATGTAAATCATTGGTTATCCAACCTTTTACGAACTGGAAGGACGCCATTGAAATATTCAATAAACACGGTACCAACGTATACCATAAAGAGGCTACTATTAAGGCCCAACATTTTTTAGAAACCTTTGATAATGTTAAAAAAAGCGTTGAATTTCAAATTAACAAACAAACAAACGAAGTCATGGATGATCAAAAATATAAAATAAAATTAATAACTGAAACAATTCTGTTATGTGGACGCCAAGATTTGGCATTGCGTGGCTCTAAAGATTATGGAAATTTGTCATTAGAAGAACCGTCAGAAAATGATGGTAATTTTAGAGCGTTATTGCGATACCGATCCGAAGGAGATGAAAGATTAAAAAAAAACATAGCAAATGCTCCGAAAAACGCATCATACTTAAGTTCAGTTATCCAAAATGAAATTATAGAAATAATAGGCTCACAAATTCAACAAAATATTGTCAATGACATAAATTTCTCAGGATTTTTCTCCTTACTGGCAGCTGAAACCACAGACATTACTGGAAGAGAACAGCTTACAGTATGCATTCGGTTTTTCAACAAGAAAGCATGCCGAGTAGAGGAGTGTTTCCTTAGCTTCATTCAGCTAACTGAAACAACAGGAAGAGAAATTTCATCTTCCTTATTAGCAGAATTAACCAGACTTGGGCTAGACGTAAACAACCTTAGAGGACAAGCCTATGATGGAGCAGCCAACATGTCAGGAAAGTACAATGGCGTACAAGCACATATAAAAAAGGTACAGCCTAATGCTGTATTTGTGCACTGCGCTTCCCATGCGCTTAACCTGTGTCTAAATGCGTCATTGAAAATCGTAGAAGTTCGTAACACGTTGGCAACTTTGTCCGAAATATGCAATTATTTTCGATGTTCAGCAAAAAGAACCGCAATTTTAACCAACATTTTTGATAAAAGTGGAAAAAATGTTAAACGCTTAAAGTCATATTGTGAGACACGTTGGGTGGAACGCCACAATTGCGTAGAATTGTTTCAAGAATCGATTCCCGAAATTATAGAAGCCTTGGAGGTCTTGTCAGAAACAGGTTAGATAAAAGTCTATTTAAATAACTAATATCTTATTGAAAATTATAAAATTTTCAATTCTAGGTTGTAGCAATGGAATTGGGTTCCATAATAGAATTTGCAAATTTGAATTCATTATTAGCGTAGGTATATGCAGCTTCATTTTGAATATCACACATAGCTTATCAAAATATTTACAAACTGTCAATATGGACGCTATTAAAGCTTATGATCAAATTAATATTGTAAAACAAAAATTGAATAATATGCGAACTAATGCAGATATAGATTTTGAAGCACTTTACGAAGAAAGTTCTGATCTTGGTCAACGTTTTGGAATTTTTCTAGAACTTCCACGAAGAGTTGGGACTCAAAAATTCAGATCGAATATAGAAACTGCAGATCCTAAACTATATTATAGAGCAACAATTTTTATCCCCTTCTTAGATGAAATATTATGTAACTTATCAAACAGATTTTCTTAACACAAAGATATTATAAAGGATCTGTACAATTTGGTTCCGATTCAAGTTGTTGACCTAAGCCCCAAACATTTCGAAAATATAGTTACGTTTTATCAAAACGATTTGAAATGTTCACCAAGAGCGGTGTTGGCAGAAGTTAGTATTTGGATAGAATACTGGAAGAATAAAATTGAGAAACCACTGAATCCATTAGAGACTATTGCAATTTGCAACATCGAATTGTATCCCAATATATACATCCTTCTGCAAATATTAATTACAATTCCTGTAACAACGTCTACGGCAGAGCGAAGCTTTTCGACGCTTAAAAGAGTTAAATCGTATTTAAGAAATCAAATGGAAGAAGTGAGACTATCTTCACTTGCTCTTATGTCCATTTATAGAAATAAAGTCGATATAGAAGAAGTTATATCTAAGTTATCTAAGTTTTTTTCAAAAACCAAAAGAAATACCATATGAGAATTTTTGTCTCTGTGTTTTAGTGTTCGCCAAAATTTTTGAAAAAAATTTGTTTTTTTTTTCATTAAAATTCAAATTATTTACAAAATAACCAAATACAATTCTAACTGCATATTTAAATTCAGGGGAATATTTTACATTTACTTTTTAAGTAAATTGCATTTTTACCAAATATTTTTATCCATTCTAATGTGTATATATATATTTATTTTTTGCTATAAAATTATTAATTTGTTAATAAACTGAACTGATCTCGTAATTTCAGCTTTAAAATGTAGTATTTTTATTAAATTTTCGAAAAGCATTTGTGTGCATATAAATTTGTTTTGTATATTATAAGTTATATACTTTAAAAAATTTTTGGTCCCCCCCTTTTCAAAATCCTGTATATGTCGCTGCCCAAACCACATAGTGGTATAGGGTATAAAAATGAATTGTCGGAATCGGAGTAGGTAGCTGAAACAAATAAACAAAAGTGTAGTTGTATGAGTTCACTTTTATGTTGATTATATTTAGTAATTTGCTTTCAATTAAATAAAGCAAGAAAATACCAACAATTTTTGGTAATATCTTATCTTATGTTATTAATTTTAAACATCATTGCAAAAAGTCTATAATTTGGTATCTAGACTTTTTTGTCTCTCTACGTTTTAGGGTATCAAAGATTCGACACAGCCGAATGTAACACCCTTGCTTATTTTTAGTGGCTGCGGTACTCTCCAGAACTGATTTATACAGCTTTGTGAAAATAAAGCATGGGAAAAAAGTAAAATAGAGAACATTTTTTTTGAAACCTCATTTTCGGCATAAAATCAGTTTTCGCTAAAAAAAAAAAAGAAGAAAAGACACAAAAACATTTTGGTCCATAAAAATTTTTATTCCGTTTAAGGAGTTCTAAAAAAATAGTATTTAAGATTTTTGATGAAACGTAATAACGTCCATCTCCGTAACGGATTTTCAAAAATATTGCTTTGTCCATTTTCTATGACACCATATGAAGCTTTCTTGTTATGCTGATGACCGCCATTGACTACCCATCTGCGGAATAAAAATCAATAGACCTGGTATGCAGATTTACGGTACCCATATGGGATTTACCACTGTAATGTCCACCGTGATCGATAAATAAAATGTTAATACAAAAAAATTTTATATGATATTTTTTTTTTCAATATTTTTATATATTTATTTATTTGATAATTTCCTGTACAACAAGATTAAATCTTATAATTACAGTACAGGAAAGCATTATTGTTAGATATGCAAGTTTAACAAAATTTGAATACTTAAAACTAATAATAATATTTAAATTTAATTTATTTTTAATTTATCACAATATAATATTATTTTAAAATCAGGCAAAGACTTTAAATAAAAATAGTTTAAAAATGTTTACGTTGCTGTTAAGTTGCTGGTTCTGTGGAATAATATTCCAAAGACGTACAGCACTAGTATAAAACTGCCATTCTGACAGAAGATATTTATGCCTAGGGAGCATGAGCTTCCTACCTTTTTGTGATCTTGCGAAACGAATTTTTGCATAAAGATATAGTGGATTTTGAGTATAAATAGTTTTATAAAAAAATCTTAACAAGTTTTCAAAGGATACGCTGTAAAGGCTTTTTGTAAAAGATGATATATGTTTAAACTTCCTGATACCAAAGACATACCTAGCGATATTATTATACAGCACATTCATCTTACGTTTGCTACTGGCATCACAATTTGCAAAGAGCTCACATCCATACATTAGACCAGGAATAAGGTATGCTTTTGCCAACAATATCCGAACTCTTAAAGGTGTAAAATACTGCGTTGACCTAAGTTTAATGTACGTTTTTCCAACCAGCGAGTTAATGTGACTTGTCCAGGTAAGATGATTACTGAAGATAATTCCGAGATGTGTCGTTGCTTACACGATCTCTATTCTTTCGTTATTAATTTTTACAAATTCATTGAAAGTAGGAACAGTTTTTTTCTTATGAATTACCATACATTTAAATTTTTTTTTGATTCAAACAAAGTCCATTTGCAGTTGCCCATATATAGATTTTTCTAAGATCATCGTTTAGCTTAAACAAATTTGCATCAATTGATTGCATTGGGCTACTTAGATATAATTGGACATCATCCGCATACAAATGCATTTTACTATGAGAAAGTTGTTTTGGCAAATCATTCATATATAGTGAGAAAAGTAATGGTCCCAGAATCGACCCTTGTGGAACATTATATCATTTCTTTTATAGCACTTATTAAATAAAAGTCATTGATGAATTCATGTGGTATTTGTGAAACAAAGAAAATTTTTCATTGAATTAGTGTATCATTTCATTAAATTAATGATTATTTTTTTGTTAAAATTAATGTATTGTTTCACTATATTAATGATTTTCTGTATTTTTTTATAGCGCTTATTAAATAAAAGTCCGTGGTGTATTTATGTGATATATATTAAGCTAAGAAAATTTTTCAATAAATTAATGAATTTTTACATTAAATTAATGAATTTTTTCCCTCTCTTATAGCCATTATTGAGTAAATGTTCTTGATATATTTATGTAAAATTTGGCATATTAATTTTTTTTCACCCCTTGTTAGGGCTATTGGCTAATTGTGTTCGTTCGTTTAGATATGAAAATAAGAGCCGCGTTGAAGTTGATGAAAATTTAAAGAAATGTTGAAGTTTCATGCACAAAGTATACTGGCCAACTGTGTCAAATGCCTTAGAATGATCAAGTAGCACCAAAAAATTAATTTTTCCATCATCTAGTTCACTTCGAATATTTTCTGCAACATTAACCAAAGCAGTAACACAGCTGTGGTTTGAGCGAAATCTAGCGAATATATTCAAATTTTATTTTTTTAAATAACTGACCGTAAAAATTAATTAATTTATAACTTTTAATAACATGTCCCATAACGTAAGCCAGATCATTCAAAAAAAACTTGCATTAAATAACTCGTCACGCATCTCTTTTTGTATGCTAATATTATAGGACTACACTTTCGACAGTTCTTAGTTTTAATAGTAAATTTAGGGCTACTTAGGTACTAAATTGACTATATATACTAAATAAGCACTTGACCAGCTATTGTTGGAAATGGTCCACATAGAATTATCGCGTTGTGTTGTTTGCCCAATTTTTTAATATCTATAAATATCATGAGTAAAAAAAACACTTACTATAAAACTCGATGCAAATAAATGCACTACACTTTTTCCAATGAACATCAAAACATTTTGTAAATGTTTATTCGATATTGAATTCAGAATTTGTGAATTTGTTTCTAAGCACTAAAAGCTTCTACTGAGACTAGTCACTTTACAAGGGGTGGCAATTCGAGTTTTGGTAAAAGAATAGAAATAGCAAGGCTCTATAGTTTGCAATATGTCTTAAAATATTTTTTTAAGCCGTGTCGCTGCATGTCCCGTTGCCGGGCTCTTCATCTTTCTGATGGTAAAATTGATTACTGTGTTTCTTCCCTTTGATACATTCAATACGTTACACACTAATAAAAAATTTTCCCTATTAGCATTAAAATCTATAAATTAAATATTTAACACTATTCAAAAGACTTGTCAAAAGACCGTTTTTATAATATCGTTATGAATCTGTTATACATAATGTGCAAATAGCACACCTGTGATTTGTAAAAAATTTGGGTGAAAAGACATGAAATGTGTATTAATTAATCGTTTCTCAATAAAAGTAAATATTTTGTTTACTATCCATTGACTAAAATTACATTCTACGTTATGTTACTAATGTATGTTTTTTTCCCAAATGACCATTTGACCACGCGTGGTAGGAATAGGTATACCTCAAACTTTAACAGGAATAGTTTTAATGCATGCTTTTTACTTAAAATTCAAAAAAAAAAAATATCCAATCAATTTTAATTTGACCCGATTTTGTATATTTATACAAGAAAGTGGCAACACTATCTAATAATCATATTCTTAATCTACCAATACTCTCTTAAGAGCTTAAACTATAAATCACTCTCTCTCTCTCTCTATTCATTTACTGAAGCAAACCACAAAAAATAACTATTTTGATATTTCTTCTTCACATGCTTGTTTAGTTTTTGCAAATTTTAGTATTGTTCGGTTGATTTAGTGAAAAAATTTTAAGATTTGTAAAGAAATACATTATTATTATTAATATAAATTAGTAATTTATGTTTAAAATTAAAGTTAAAGGTGTCCAGTTAGGCAAGGTCACGGTAATGAAGTGTATTGTTTATAATAAAGTGTTAAATAAATGAAAAAAATAATTTGTTGAATAAAAATAAAGAGCCGGTCGGCCATTTCGTTTTGTTGTGTTTTTCGTGAATTGCTTCATTAATGAAATAAGAAAAGAAGAAAAAAGTGTTTAATAGACTTCTTTAAAAAGGGTTTTTCTAAATTAATGGTTAAATATAAAAGTAAGCTCTCATTTTATTTTGTAATTTTTTTATTATGCCTATATCGTTTAAAAAGTGCTACGCTCATGATATTCAAAGATGTTAAAAAATTCAGCAAGCAACAATAATAAAAAAGGTAAGAAATCATTATTATTTTATGCGGATCAGGTCCATATTAGGATCAGGTCCATATTTAGTAATGCCACTTACATTGTCCCAAAAATTATACAAACCCAATTGTGGTAAAATGTGTTATATTTGTAAGCCCTCAGTTAGATTTAATTAAATATTGGGAGGCTGTTTTGTATGGGTCTACAATTAAAACTAGTCTTGGAGTGTTTATTTTTGGACTGATGATTTGTGTTTATATATAGAAAACAAAAACAAACCAAATCTGGTCACGGTATATAAGGTAATCTGGATTTTGGGTAATTTTTGACGTACTTATAGATGTCGTTTGTATAGGGGCTAGGTCTGATCATATACCCATTTAAAGTTAAAGTAATTATTCATAAAAATCTTAGTAAAATTTGTGGCCTATTTGTAAAATATATATGAAGAAGCATCCATTGATTTTCTCCTCCGATACCTCGATTTCTTTGCAAAGAAAAAGGCTAAGGCAATGAGCGGAAAAGCGGCGAGCGGCAGAGCGATGAGCGGAAAAATATTAAAATATAAATACTACTAAAGTGGCCACACAATGAGCGGCATGTGAGCGGCAGTTCTGAGCGTCTAAGCGGCGCCGCTCAGGGATAGAACTGTTCTAATTTTTAGTTGTTTTCTGAGCGGCAAAGAATAAAAATTAAAAAAAAAATGGCTTTTCTTTGTTTTGTCAATCTGTAGCGTGATTCAGTAACTTCTTTTTAACGATAATCGAAACGTTAGAAAAACAATACAACAAAATTATCGTTTTTGGTATTCAGTAAAAATTTTAAACGATATTTGCTATTGTTAAAGTCAGCTGTTGTTGTTATCTTAAAGACAACCATTTTTGTGTTGTTTTCAATCGATAAAAAGTTAAAAAGGTTGAAATGTAGTCATACATAAATAAAAATAGTGAAAATATTTTGCTTTTATTATAAAAATGGCACAATGGCATTTTGACAACTAACCGTTTAGAAATGATGCTCAGTAACAGTGTTGCCAGTTTAGGGGTTTTATCCCCAAATAGGGGATTTTTTTTTGGAAATGGGGATGACATTTTTGGTTTGGGGATCCGGGGTTTTCATGGATAAATTTAAAGAGGCCATGGAGAATGAATCTGCTTACTTTTCTTTGGAAGCAATGGATTTAGGATACGAATTTGAAGAAATAAAAGTTCAACCACAATGTTTAAATACCAGGAAGACTTGCTTTTTATACCTTAAAAATTTATTGCTTCAAATGTTAAAACGTTTTCCGCCAAATCTAAATTTTTTTAAAACTTATAAGCATTTTTCTCCAAAAGTATGCTGTAATTCTGTGGGGCAACCAAATTTCAATTCAATTGCAATGATATTGAAACCGGTGATAAAAACAGATATATCACGGGATATATATGAATCGCAGTGGAGAAAAATGCGATTTGTGAAGTGGAATGATTATTTTGGCGAAGACGTGACTACCAACTTAAGTTTATTTTGGACGAACGTTTTTTCTTATGAAGATGCAGCTGGGTCAAAACCGTTTAAGGAGCTGGCTGAGTTGGTACTAAATATGTTGTGTGTAGCAACAAGTAACGCATGCGTGGAAAGAGTTTTTCGATAATGAATACCGTTAAAACTAAAATACGTAACAAAATGCAATATGAGGTATTAGAAAGTCTCGTTAGAATAAATACGTATTTTAAAAATAATTCCATTTGCTGCGAAAAGTTTACTCCACCTCCTGAAATGTTAAAACTTTTTAATACGAAAAATATCTACAAAAAGAATCGGAAGATTTTGATTCCGAAGTTTTTGATATAATAAATTTTGGTACATAAATTTTAAGTATTTTTCTACTATGTTCCTTTTCTTATATAAAATACTTCAAATAATTATTTTTTAGTGCAAAATTTGAATTTAAACCCAACTCAGTACAAATTGTTTTGTTATTTTAATTTTATTTTTTTAACGTTATTTTTTGTAAATAAAAATTTTTACTATAAATAAAATGAATTAAAAAAAAAAAAAAAATTGGGGATTTTTGGGGTTGACAAATTTTAAATTGGGGATTGGAGGTAAAAAAAAACTGGCGACCCTGCTCAGTAATAAGCCACTTGCCGCTCAAACTCGCCGCTCTGCCACTCACCGCTCTGCCGCTTGCCGCTTTATCGCTCATTGCGTGTTTTTTTGTTTGCATGTTTTAATTTTTATGTGAATTTTTATGTGGCCCTTCATTATATGGAGAGAAAAAAGTGTTCAATCTCTAGGTCGCACCCCCTAGAAATATACGAATAGCAAAAAAAACTGAGAAACATATTTCATATTCTTTTGAATAAAATGTCTTTTATTAGCTTTGGGACTTTTGCGGGTCTTCTTATTTTATTTAGAAAAATATAGATAGTTTTTTATACATAAAATAATTTTATAACAAAATTGGTTAAAAGTTGTTTTAATTTATATTCGCGAGTATTAAGCAGATAATTGCACCAAATATATATCACAATGGATTATTTTGATCCCAAGAGCACTGAAGGGTTAAGCGAATAAAAAATTAACCGAATTATTTTTCTTAAATTCTAATAGTGGTTTCATCGAGTTTAATAGAAAAACTCGTTTTCGGTAATCTTTATTTAGAAATATCTTAAAATCCAAAGCTGGCCTTGGCAGATAATTGGTTAACGTTCTCGGATTTATCTCACATTTTAGGAACGGAAGTTCTACACATTTTGTTATTATATTTTAGGCGTCGCATCTAAAAATTCTATAGCACTTACAAAATATTTGAATTTTTTTAATAAATTGTTTTTATTAGATTGGGGTCATATGTGACCCCAAATCCGTAAGGGTTAATGGGGTCATATTATTTTTCTCCGAAACCCTAAGCTATTAAGATAGAATATAACATTTAAAAGTAGAAAAGTGATGAATTTTTGAGACAAAGTATTTAGAAATAGTACATTTACAGAATATTTTACAAAAATCCCATTTTTCTTGAAATCCGTAAAAATAAAATCCTTGTCAAAAAAATTGTGGAATAGGGATTTACCTTAAAATTCACACAGTTAATCTCTAACATGCATTTAACAAGACCTTAAGGAGCTAGATCAATTTTTTTAAATTATGCTTAAGAAAATTTTTCAAAACTTAATAGGTTAACAAGGTGGTAATAAAACAATTTTTCATATCTGAGTACTAACAAGTATAGAGACTAAAACAAAATGTTGGCTTTATTTAATTTCTTAAAGTTGAAAAAATGCCATCAAATTTCATGATCTAGTTTTTTTTTGGCACAAAATTGGTCTGGGGCATTTGTTATTTCTTGGCGAATTTTTATTCGCTTTAGAAGTTTTACAGCTTTTTGGTAAGATAATTTAATACTGATCCCGAATTATATAACAATTTGTCGGAAAAATTAAAGTATTCAACGAAATTTTCGTAAAATCTGAAAAAAGTCATATTTTCCCCAATTAAACACACTTGAAATTTTCAATCGCGTTGAGCCACCTCTAAATGTTTTTTGATTTGCCCAAAACTTTGTATTTCTCACTTTTTTTTTTGCCATTCTCATATTTCTAGGGGGTGCGACCGAGAGTTTGAACAATTTTTTTTATTAAGAGCCACCCTAGTGAATATGGATCAATATATGTGACCTTCTCCGATAAAAGGGACCTAGTGTGTGAAAGTTAAGTTGTGAGAAAAAAGCCCATTTAAAGTTTCTACACCCTTTTCAGTACCAGAATTCACTGTTTTTGACACAACCCGTTTTTTGACACACTAGGTCCCTTTTCTCGGAGAAGGTCACATATACTAAATTTAATAAAAATATTTTAATATATGTGACCCATAATTTGCGAAAATTTATTCGAAAAACGCTTTTAATAAAAAAAAAATACAAAAAGCTGATTTTCTTTTATGATACCTAGTTTTCGTTGTAAGTATGCCAGCTAAGCGTGAAAATACTTGGCTTTTCTCGATGACGAGTTTCCGGATTATTTTTTTCGCATTTTATAATTTTGTATTTTGGAAAAAAGAATTTATATGTCTGTTCTCAAAGAGCTAATTTCATTTGAAAACAGCGTTCGCATGTTTTGTGGCATTTTTCATTTCCTTCATGACATCTTAGTAAACAGATTGGTTGTTCTTACGAGTAACTCAAGATATAGTTCAAATACAGTGGCCGAAATAAATATAAGTACACCAAAAATTTTTTGGCAAAAATGCAGTTGGTTATTTTTTAACATCATATCCTTTGTTTACTGTATATTTGTATAGATTTCATATATCTATAAATTTTATTTGTTATAATTATAATTTTTATAAAAAGCAAGGAAAAAAATTAGTAGAAGAATGCGAAATAAGTATTAAATTGTAAAGAAGTCACTGTACAACAATTTTCGGACTGTTGTAGAGTATAACTAACCTTTAAATTCAAAAACCATTTTAAATTAAAGTTAATTGATTTTCTTTCTTGATCAGTATTTATCATAATTTCTTATTTATTGTGTTTTTATAAACGTAGTAATGATTTTGTTTACAGAAATAATTAATTTCTATCGAAAAATGCTTTACAGTGTACAACAATCGAAAAATTGTTTATTTAAAAATTTAAAACTATTGTCTCCATTTTATTTTGTATCATCAAAAATATGATTTTCTATTGCATTTATTAAGTTTTCTAAAACTTGTAACGACATATTTGACCATTATTATGTCAATTAACCGACTAAAATTGCAATATTGCCTTCCATTACACTGGTCTACTGGTACTAGTACTGGTACTGGTTTTTTTCTTGTCGGCATTGCTATCACTAAATTCGTGATCGTCTATTTGGAACGTTATAGTAAACATATTATTAAAATCGCGGCTTTTTGAAAGTTTTAAAAATTTTTGATAGTTTTGTATCAATTTTTTAAATTTTCTTTTTATAGATCTTAATACAATATAATATCGTATCTTTTTGTTTTGCACTTTTCTTTTTTAAGTAAGGCATTAAATCGACCAATAATTACTTTTTCTTTAGGCATTCTTTTTAACTCGGACAAAGATTTGTCAACGCTTTTTATTATCGATAACTTATTCTTTTTACTTTCAAGTGTTTTTAATGACTTAGTCCATATTATGACATTTTTTTGAGTACTTAAAAAGCTATTTTTATTAGATATTTTATGAAGAGCGAAAGATAACGCAAACGAAATCAAAAACTTTTAAATAAAATATTAATTATATGAATTAACTAGATGTAACCCGGTGTGCTTCGCTACACCCTCCCCCTACCCCTCCCCCTTCGGAATCGTTATGAAAGGGCTCACGCAAAGTCCCAAGGCTCTCACTAATACAGTAATTCAGATGTATCACATTTAATATTAAGTTTGTGTGTGGGTACCACGCCCATTTGTCTAATCCCGCCCATTTTTTGTCTGACTACTCATGTCAATAATAGATGACTTGAGACAAATTTGCAAAACTTTCTCTATCATAGTGCTTAATATATATGATATTAAAAATTTACTTTGTATGGGAGGTGCCACGCCCACTAAAAATATTAAAAAAAAAATAGCCTATAGCACTTCCCATATCCGCAGTAAGACTCTGTGAAAATTTCAAGAAGATCAGATGAGTAGTTACGGAGATTACCTCCTACAAACAAACAAACAAACAAACAAACACACATTACCTCTTTATAATATTAGTATAGATAACTATCAGTAATTACAGGGCCTCCTTCAATTTGATTTTTATTAAAAAAATAATAATTTAAAATTTTGAAAAATTTTTTTTTTTAGAAATTTATTATGTATGATTTGCAGTCTTTATCTTTAGATCCCTGCATCTTAAAAACTACTTCAATTAACGACTTTAACAATAAGCAGTAATACTGTTACATTTTGCGCTTCTGGCATATAAAAATTAAGTTAATTTAGTCTAAGTTTAATATATAATTCTAAATAATAAAAAAGTACAAACTACAAAATTCATCGCGTTGGTGGCGGGAACTTTTTTAACGTCAGCGAAAAAGTATTGACGCAGTTTATCATATTTTTCCATGGTCTATACAGCTATGATAGGTACCTTTTAAAAATCGCGAAAAATATAAAAAAGTTATACCCCTAGTCTACATATAAAAAAAAATTGACTTCAGAAACGAAGTATATTTTTTTTTAACGAATCTGGGTGCGCTGAATTCGAATCTGGCATAAAAATTGGGCTATCACCGTCTTGTTCATTTTTTATCTCATGCTGGCAATACTGTAACACAGTCAAAACTGACACTACAACTTTACAATTATTAATTTGACAGAAGCCCACATTCATTCTAAATCTTCATAACAGTAGCGCTTAAGCATGTCTGGGAGATCGTGTGTTACTGATTCAAGCTATTTTTGCTTTGTGTGTGGTGAATATTTGGTTGAAAAAAAAGGATATGCAATATCAGAATTATTAAAATATGCATTATTACATTATTTTGGTTTTGCTGTCAGTAACTTGGACAAACCATGGACACCGACAATGTTTTGCAATAGTTACAGAACTGTAACCACCAAACCGTTATTTCAAATTGTTATTTCTGTTTAATTAAGGTTGCTGGATTCAATATGAAAAATCAAAAAAATATTACTTACGCGAATGTCCAATCGGTTTCCAACCCAGTTCAACGTCCACTAAATGATCCATTACCAGTCATTCCCAATGCTATGAGCAGTGAGTCCGAAACATCTCTCACCAGCAGTGGTAGTTTTTATGAGGCTGATGATGAACGCCATTTAGTGACTCAAACTGAGCTGAATGATCTAATTTTGGATTTAAATTTAACAATGCAAGACGCAGAATTACTAGTTTCAGCATGCATCACTGGAAACATATTGCAGTTGGGACAAAAGTAACAATCTATAGAGATATAAACTTGGAACTGGCTGCATATTTTGAAAAGAAAGACTCTATTCTATACTGCACTGATGTTGATGGTTTATTTCAAAAAATGAACCAGCCATATGACAAAACTGGATGGGGATTATTTATTGATGGCTCTAAGTGCAGTTTAAAGGCTCTTGTTTTGCATAATGGGAATGAAAAACCATCCATACCAATTGCTCATGCCATTAATACAAAGGAAAATTACGAAACAATGACTGAAATTTTGACATTTCTCAAATACAACGGTCATAATTGGAAGATCTGTGGTGACCCTAAGGCGTGTGATTTAAATTTCTTTGTATATATAGTATAGACGATCGTAAATAACTGTAAACTAATCTGTTTCAGTTCACTGTAACGACGTGTTTTCACCTATGCCTGGGTAAGCTGAGTCACGCCCAGGGTCGTTAACAGAAATTTATAGTAGTTTTATAATCTCTTACGAAACACCGAAACATAGTAAATGTTGTCACCCACACAATTATGTTCGTCTTAGCTGGTTCTGGAATTCTATGCTGGTAGTTTCTCGTTCACCCATAAATTAGTCAGGATGTTCATTAACGTTATAAATCGTATCACCATTTATTTATACATTTATTTATACTAAGTATTTTTACAAAAAAAAAACAGAGACGCGACCAAACAACTGAATCAGTATATTCTATATGTATTAGGCTGCTTTACATCTGAACACGATCTGAGTGTATATGCAACCTTTTAATACAATTTCCTCTACACTACTTATCTCCGTGAGCTAGCCAACGTAACCGCTTACCTCGATAGTCAGTTGACTGGTATGCAAGGAGGTTTCACAAAATATTCTTGTTTCCTCTATCTATGGGATAGTCGCGCTCTATGTCGTCATTACGTCAGAACAGAGTGGCCAAAAAGAACTAAGTATTCACCAGGGAAACAAAATATTTCAAATAAACCAATAATTGATCCAATGGACATTCTTCTTCCGCTGCTGCACATAAAATTGGGCCTTTTAAGAACGTTGTCAAGGCTCTGGACAAAGATTTTGTTTCATATGCTGAAATCAAAGAAGGGATATTTGTTGGCACTCAGATCAGGAAGCTATTGAATGATGACAATTTTTCACAATGTTTATTGGATAAAGAATATGCAGCTTGAAAATCTTTCAAGAGCATCGTGGACAGTTTTATATGAAATAATAAGAGTGAAAACTACAGACAAATTGCTGCTAAATTATTGAAAAATTATTACGAACAAGGGGAGCGTGCTTACCAAAATTTAATGAAAGAAACTATCTAGGATTTTGGGAAAAAATCACGCTGGTAAACTATTGCTGGACTCTAATACGTAAAATCGAACCAACCAAACTACAAATCACGTTCAAATAACGCCACTCGGTTTTGAAAATTCATTGATTTTTGATGTAAAAAACAAATAAAAAACATTTTTTTCTGTATCTTGAAAACCTGACGTGATAGAGAAAAATCAATTACAGATTCGAATTCAGCCCACCAAATTACCCTTGGAAAGGAATTTGGTTGCTCCAGTCCAAAACCTTGTTGGCTAGTTTTGCCGTTCTTTTTGTGTATTATATTTAATAGCCTATAGATGTTCTGTGTAATAGAATCAGAACTTTGGGTAAGGTCAGTTCAAAGTGTAAATATTTATAGAAAAGAATTAGTCTTTATACACCCGGTAATTGTGGATTGCTGCATTATCCTGCAGTGTAGTGAAGTTACGGCCCATTATGCTTTCTCTATGCTCAATTTGATTAATTTTTCCAGTATTTCATTGTGTTAAAAATCTAAGGAAGTTGGCCATTTATTTTTTAATTTTTTTTTCTCTGCATAAATTATGCCAATGATATTGGAATCCATCAGGGCCATTCGATTTTTTCATCACAAATATTTTGTTTTTCAATTTCTCTACAAAATTCAGATGATTTCTGGCCAAAGTCGGTCATTTCTCATTACAATCGCGAACATAGATAGATCAAATTAAGGTTGAACTTGGTATCTGTAGTACAAAAATAAAGTTAACTAGAAGCAGTACGAAATGTAAACTAGGGATCAATTCAAAAAAATTACAAAGAATTGCATATATCATTTACGTTAAGCTTTATCAATTTCTTTGCAAGTCTGTGGTTTGAGCAATGAACTTTTAAAAAATCATTAAATTTATTAAAAACAGGTAAGAGTGTTAAATTCGGCTGTTCCGATTCTTTGATATTCTAAGCACAATATTACAACCAAGGTTGTCAAGACTGAGAGAAAAAATGGCAAAGAGAGAAATTATAGATTTTTTGCAATGACGTTTTAAATAAATAAGATTATTAACCATAATTTTAGATACGTCCGTGCTTTATCAGTTTATTATTCCGTTTGTAACGCATCGAAAAATTGATTTGCGACCTAATAAAACATCTCAAGGGATGTCCGTCTGTCCGTTTGTCCCTCTGTCCGTCCGTCTTCTGAAATCATACGCATTCACAAAATAAACAATTAAACTGGGTAAAGTAACGATAATATAGTTTTCTTGTTATTTGGTGTAGGTTGGTATTTAAATTGGAGTAAACCCGGCGTCATTGTGGCAAAATATAATCTAAAATATGGAGAAACCTCTAAAAATATCTACATATTCCTTGTGTTTGTTTTGTTAATTTAGAAATTAGTTTATCAAGTTGTTTCCTTTTCAAAATATTAATCTAATCATAAAATCCAGGAGTACGGTATCAAAGATTCAGCGTAACGAATTTAACCCACTTGTTGGTATTAATATTTCCGAACAAATTTCAATTCCAAATGTTTCCATCTTACAAAGATTTTTTAATCTCACAAATATTTACGACTCAAATTTTGTAAAATATAAAATAGTATATTTTAAAGTCATTTAAAATTTTTTAAATAAAATATTAAAGATTTTATTCTGAACTTAAAAATTACATCCTAATTTCCTAGTTGTGGGCAAAGTACTGTACCCTATTCACATGTTCTTTTTTCTATGTAGTGGTTTGACTACAAGCTAAAAAAGAAAATATAACATAAGGTTTCTATGTTAGTGTTTAAATGCCAGTGTGTTTGTTTGTACGTACATGTGTTGTAATGTATGTAAACAATATTTTGTTCTAGCCTACATGTAGTTTGCTTTCTTGAAAAACTTTAATTAAAATTTTCAAAAAGTTTCTTAATTAAATTCACAGTTTGAAATGTTGCTTAAACATGTGTTGAAATAAATGTAGCACCACTAGCATTTCGAACATTTTTCTTTCTTATTCTTAAAACAAAAATGAAAAAAGTACTTTTTATTTTAATTTTTGTTAAGCAAAATATTTACTGTATAGTATATTTTAATCGGATGTGCGAGTGATTTTATGAATACGTTTATATAAGAAACAATAACAATATATTAAATACTAAAGTAATTTCTATTTCTTAAGAATTTTGGTTTTGAAATGTAAATAACTGACAGTTGAGAAATTGTAAATAAAATTTTTGAGTGGCAAGAAAACTTATTGTTTTTTGTTTTGCATTTAATAACTATTTATGTACTTTTGAAGCTGGGTTTTTGAAGAAAGATTTTTGGAGCCTAAAAATTCTTGCAATATTATCTATAGAATATTTTTCTTGACTCCTGATTGTATTTTATATCTAATGGTACCTTCTTCGTGTCTCCATTTTTGTTAATTGTACAATTCTACCAATCCTTTTTTTTTAAATCAAACTTGATTAACTTTTACTATCAAAAAGAAATTGTATATATGTATGTATTCACATATCATAGATTTTTTGAGTTTTTAAATAACTTTTGTAATTTAGCAGATTTGAAAACCGATTGAATGAAATAGGCAATTATAGACACTTGTCAAAATATTTTAGGAAATTTTGATAAATAAAATCAAGGCAACTACTTGTTACTGAAATAATGGTCTTGCACTTAAACAAATTGACACGTTTTCATAAATTAATATTATATATTTAAACACTGTCTGTGTATAAACGACAAAAATTATTTCAACTTTAATTCATAAAATATTTGTTTTCATTCATTTAGTACTTAAAAACCAAATATAAATTAAAACTTTTTGTGGGAGGGTTTTGAGAAAAGTGTATCAATGACTGCATTTTCTTAAACATTTTTTTTAAATAAAATATTTCCTTTCTTACGGTGTTCAAGAAATATTTGAAATGTATGAATTTTGATTACTAATTTTTTGATAACTTTTTTTTTTGTTAAGAAAAAGCATTCAGCTGAGTTGCCTCAAATATGTTCAAGGATCGGATCTCATTTTTTTAACTTTCCTTTTTTATGTTACTTAAAAGCACCTGTTGTCGAAACAGAACAATGACAGAAAAAAAAATTATCATAAAAATATGAACTTATTAAAAAACAAGTAAGAGTGTTTAATTCGGCTGTGCCGAATCTTTGATACCCTCCTCCTCGGTTTGAGTATTGATGATAATTGGAAAAATATGCATGCATTCCCTATATGCATGCGTTTCCGGATATATAACATAACTTCTCGTTTAATTTAGTTTTTGCTAATTAAATAGCTCGCCCTAACCTCCATTGCAAAGGTAATGGTTGTGTAGGGTGGCTATATGCATTAAATCGTGCTAATTGGAGATGGCTGTATAGTTTCTTTTAACTGGCCAAATATTTCTTCATTGCGGCCATATAGGTCGGATGGAGTAACAAAATAATAACCAAAAAAAAAACTCTCTAAATTTTTTTATTAAAATATTGCCATATTTGGAAAACATAGAGAATAAATTTATAATAATAAATATTCAAATTAGGGATGCCAAACGCAAAAAACCAAATGTCCCAAACATTTTAAATAAAATAATTTTTTCTCTCTATTTTCTGAAAAACTTCAAATTTTCATCCAAAAAAAATTGTGAAAATTTATATATAAAAAATAACATTCTCATCAAATTGCGTTTATTTATGTAACAGTTTTTATGTTCGCAATTCTCAAATATCATTTGACGTTTTCTAAAATTCATTGAATTTAAATTAATGTTTTCTGTAGTCCGATTCTGTAAATTTCAACGATCCGACAATCGCAAAATATATCGACAGCTATTGTTGTTTGCACTAAGGATTAAGTGAATCACTAAGTACATACATCTTAACGACAGTCGACCAATCTATTTTTCTATTTATTTAAATTGTGAACGCGTGGCATCTCTTTAAAATAAGCGAGAAACACAAAAAAGAATAGAAAAAAACAAATTACTTCGTGTTTGACAGGATGATTTTATGTTTATGTTTAATATCTTCATTTTTACTAATATTTCTGTTTATTTATTTGAAAATGAAATAATGAATTGAATATGCTATTTAATTTTTTTATTTATATAAAAAAGTTTTTTAATAAAAGCAAAATATTTGCACTATTTTATGATTTTTATTTATGTATGACGACATTTCAACATAAAAATTTAAGTTTTTGTTAAAAGAAGTTACTGTAAAAGAATTAATTTCTCCTGAATGCCAATATTTTTTTTTATGTAAACATTTTTTAAATGTAAACATATTTGGTGTTTTTTTTGGAATTTGCCGCAGTTGATGTCTTCTAAATTTAAAATTATTATTTCAGACGTTTTGATATGATTTCCTGAAATTCAATTATTACTTTATAATTTATAATTGGAAATTTTAATTCCAGTTTTTAGAATTGGTATTTTCTAAAATTTGAATGGAAAGCTTAAAAGGTGCAATTTTGTATTTATGTGAATAATAATGCTTTAGTAATTATAAACAATTTTTAAAAATTAGATGTAATCACAATCAGATATTTTGTAGGTAAAGCAGAATAATAATTCTATATAACTATGTAGAACTGTTTTGAAAGCAAAAAACTCATTGATGAACTCGGTAACTCTATTTTGTAAAGACAACAAAAAGTTAGTATGCCAAACTTATGTTCATATTTGTAAAAGAATAATGAAAAAACGTATGAAATAATAAAAGACCAGCCCGTGTATACTCTTAACATTGTGCTGTATGATATCTAGTTGAAAATATTGACATTCATGTTAAAATAGAAATAACTATTGCAAAGCTAATTAGAACAAAAATTGTGGCGCCATCTACTGTGGCTTAAGTCACGCTGAGCAAAATGAAGTGACACTCTGTTAATGCAAAAGAAATGTATTTTCCCCACAAGAAAATATTGCAGAATTTTATGTAAATAAAATAATATACCGATTTATTTCTAACATGCAGTTATTATGGATATACATAGATATATAGAATATATGTATATTATTTGTATTATTTAATATGTGTACGTATGTATATGTAAATATTACACACAAAAAATACAACATCAAACGTTATTTTTGTGTTTTTCTCTTTAAATAAATTTATACATAAATTTTTTTTTTTGCTAAATTTACATTGTTTTTTTTTATTAACACTAAGGTATTTTAGCATTATTTGCTTTACATGTTGGTGAATTTTTACTCCCTTTATAACGGGTGATTTTTTAAGAGCTTGATAACTTTTTTTTAAAAAAAAACGCATAAAATTTGCAAAATCTCATCGGTTCTTTATTTGAAACGTTAGATTGGTCCATGACATTTACTTTTTGAAGATAATTTCATTTAAATGTTGACCGCGGCTGCGTCTTAGGTGGTCCATTCGGAAAGTCCAATTTTGGGCAACTTTTTCGAGCATTTCGGCCGGAATAGCCCGAATTTCTTCGGAAATGTTGTCTTCCAAAGCTGGAATAGTTGCTGGCTTATTTCTGTAGACTTTAGACTTGACGTAGCCCCACAAAAAATAGTCTAAAGGCGTCAAATCGCATGATCTTGGTGGCCAACTTACCGGTCCATTTCTCAAAATGGCGATAGAATCGCGAGCTGTGTGGCATGTAGCGCCATCTTGTTGAAACCACATGTCAACCAAGTTCAGTTCTTCCAGTTTGTTAGCATCGAACGATAGCGATCGCCATTCACCGTAACGTTGCGTCCAACAGCATCTTTGAAAAAATACGGTCCAATGATTCCACCAGCGTACAAACCACACCAAACAGTGCATTTTTCGGGATGCATGGGCAGTTCTTGAACGGCTTCTGGTTGCTCTTCACTCCAAATACGGCAATTTTGCTTATTTACGAAGCCATTCAACCAGAAATGAGCCTCATCGCTGAACAAAATTTGTCGATAAAAAAGCGGATTTTCTGCCAACTTTTCTAGGGCCCATTCACTGAAAATTAGACGTTGTGGCAGATCGTTCGGCTTCAGTTCTTGCACGAGCTGTATTTTATACGGTTTTACACCAAGATCTTTGCGTAAAATCTTCCATGTGGTCGAATAACACAAACCCAATTGCTGCGAACGGCGACGAATCGACATTTCACGGTCTTCAGTAACACTCTCAGAAACAGACGCAATATTCTCTTCTGTACGCACTGTACGCATTCGTGTGGTTGGTTTAATGTCCAATAAAGTAAACTGAGTGCGAAATTTGGTCACAATCGCATTAATTGTTTGCTCACTTGGTCGATTATGTAGACCATAAATCGGACGTAAAGCGCGAAACACATTTCGAACCGAACACTGATTTTGGTAATAAAATTCAATGATTTGCAAGCGTTGCTCGTTAGTAAGTCTATTCATGATGAAATGTCAAAGCATACTGAGCATCTTTCTCTTTGACACCATGTCTGAAATCCCACGTGATCTGTCAAATACTAATGCATGAAAATCCTAACCTCAAAAAAATCACCCGTTATTAACTCGTAGTGTCTGCTTGTCGAAAAAATTTTGGATCGACTTTAACCCCTTTCCCGTGACCCATTTGATCTGAAATTTTGCAGGCAAGCTCGTGGTAATAACAGAAATGATCTAACAAATTTTTTTAGTGGTGCCAAAACAATGGAAACTTTTAAAATTTTCTACCAGAGTTAATAAAAATATGTACAAAGGGTTAGTTTTTATTATATTATTACCACAACGACCGCAAAAAGTCCAGCTATAACAACAACACAACATTTAGAATAACAACAACAACATTTAGAATAACAAATAGAAACATCATATTTTTAATTTTTTTTTTTTTAATTTTTCAGAGATTTCCCGGAACCTGTTCCACCGTTTTTAATGATTTTTGAAACAGAAATATTCCCATGAATTTGGTGAATCATTCTCACTAAAAATGATCACACTAGCTGTCCTATTGAGGGCGTGATCGTGACAAGAACAACATAGAAAGTTATATTTTTTCAAGACTTTTTTTAGTTCTTCATTCAAATCTCGGGCCCTAATCGACCGATTTGGGCGATTTAAAATAGCAAACTTTTCAGGATGTTAGTGAATCATTTTTTATGTCAACGAGTACCCTAGCTGCCCGATTGATGCCGTCATCGTGATTTCCACAGACGGACAGAGTCTCTTTGGGTTTTACGTGTATTCCTGTCTTGACGACTTAACCACACGGTGGTTTTAGCACATGGAAGATACTATGCGTCTTGCCTTCGCCCCTTCCTTAGATGGTAGCAAACTAGGAGAATTGTTTTTGCAAAACTCCTTCCTTTGCTATTGGGTTGGCCCGATCTAAAAGCCTATGGTTGGTTGAAATGCAACTCCACATCGAACTGTGTTCTTCCCGCGCTTTTGGGCTACCACAGCCACCACGAAACTCCCCGAAGGGCCGTTCCCATAAAAGCTATTTAAGGGTACAACACGTTGTCCTCGGTCATCGGCAGCAATTTCAAAAACACATACTTCCAATAACCGTCCATTTGTCTACTACATTCGTTCTTTACTAGCTGTTATTATCAGGTGGCCCTGATATGTACAACGTTCATCACCAACATTTCAACCGACTTCCGTTTCGTCCGCGAAACACTGTATTGTCGAATGACTCAAGCGTTCTTGGACTCATCTTCCATCCGACCCTCTTGCCTACTTATTCTACTGCATTCGCAGCTCCGAACTTTTCGACTCATGCCTACCTCCGTCTACTACGCTCCGAACTTACTAATCGGCGCCATCATGCTAGATGATGCGTACGCCAACTTTCGGTAATTCGCTTTTCAACTGTCTCCGACTTGTCTTGGACGCTGTATTGACATACGCGTCTGTCTCAAACGCATTCGACTTGTCTTCGACCCACACTCTCGCTCCATTCCTCCGTCATGGTATCTTGTCAGGACAACTGACGCACCCACACCCGGTCTCCTTTCGCTCATGTACCTTCTTACCATCTTACCTACATTACTTCATTCCCTTTGGGACAACTACACAATTATGGGATGTGAGAACCATTTCATCTGGTAGGTTTTAACACCTCCAGTTTTGTGTTTTTGCTTATGCTGTCTTTGAGTATGAAGACGCCGTGAGGTAACCTTGGGCTTGATAGCTTACCCGTGGTACCTATTTATAGCCTCAGGTAAGGCTTCGCAGCCAGTCTGGCCACATACTAGCCACTACCAAGTTATTCTCCAAAAAGAATAGTACTTGGCGGACCTGACCTTAACCTTTAGCCGCTAGGAATAATCACCAGAATTAACTGGCTTTGCCTAGCGTTGCCCGGGAGCACCACGTGGAGGTAGGTTATAGGCATGGGCGAAGTATCAACCGTCACTGGCGGACCAGTAACTTTATGATACAACTTTGCTTCCCCAGAAGTATGACAGGAAAAATAAAGCGCCAGCAATTTTTTTTTCAGAGCAAAATAAACTACGAAATTCATACGTTTCACTGCATAATACACCAAGAAGCGATTTGTGCCCAAACATTCGCGAGCAATAAGCCGACAATTGCACCAGAGATATATCACAATGGATAAATAATGGGTTAGCGTTCTCGGATTCATCCAAAATTTTTGGAACGAAACTCCTACACATTTGGTTATTATATTTTAAGCGTCGCATTTAAAAATTGGACAGCGCTTACAAAATATTTGACTTTTTTGAATACATTGTCTTTTATTAGCTTGGGGTCATATGTGACCCCAATTCCAAAAGGGTTAATGGAGTCATATTATTTTTTTCCGAAACCCTAGGCTATTCAGATAAAATATAACATTTAAAAGTAGAAATGTGATGAATTTTTGATACAAAGTATTTAGAAAGAGTACATTTACAGAATATTTCTAAAAAATCCAAGTTTTCTCGAAATCCGCAAAAATAAAATCCTTGTCAAAAAAATTCTGGTAGAGGGATTTACTTAAAAATCCACACAGTTAATCTGCAACATGTATTTAATAAAACCTTAAAGTAATATATTAATTTTTTTAAATTTTATTTAAGAAAATTTTTTCAAACTTGAAAAAGGAGTTTTAAAAATTTTATCAAAAACATTTCCAATTTTCGGTCTCAATGCGCAATAGGTTAACAACGTGGTAATAAAACAATACTTCATATCTGAGTACTTATAAGTATAGAGACCAAAAAAGAATGATGGCTTTAATCAATTTCTCAAAGTTGAAAAAAAAGCCATCAAATTTTATGACCTAGTTTTTTTTTTGGCACAAAAGTGGTCTGGGGCATTTGCTATTTCTTGGCGAGGTTTTATTCGATTTTGAAGTTTTATAGTCTTTTGAAAGGATAATTTAATACTGATCTTGAATTATATAACAGCTTGTCGGTAAAATTAAACTATAGAACGAAATTTTCGTAAAATCTGAAAAAAAAAGTCATATTTTCCCCATATAAACACACTTGAAATTTTCAATCGCTTTCCGCCACGACTAAACGTTTTTTGATTGGCTCAAAACTTTGTATTTCTCAGTTTTTTTGCTATTCGCATATTTCTAGAGGGTGAGACCGACAGTTTGAACACTTTTTTTATTAAGGGCCACCCTAAGGTACATATGTACAGATTCTAACTAAAATAAAAAATTCATTGAGGGCAAAACAACGTTTGCCGGGTCCAGCTAGTGATAATATAAAATTGTTTATTATTCCAGAGGCTATATAAATTAATTCTTAATCCTTATATCAACTCGAATTAATATAGCGATGTCCGTCTGTCTGTCCATCTGTCTGTCTGTCTGTTGAAGTCATGTTAATTCATAAAACAAACATATATTTGCTAGAAGTTAGGATAATACTATTTTCCATTATTTTTGGCAGGTTGACACTGAAAATGAAGCAAATCGGGCATGAGTGCGGCAAGATATGACCTAAAATATGAAGATACCTATAAAAAATGCTAAAAATTCAGTATGTTTGTTGCAATAATTTAGTATTAAGTTAATAAATTTGTTTACTTTTTTAAATTTTTTGCTTAGATATGTAACATTCGTTACATTTGTTATAAGTAAAGATATTAATTTAAGCATAAGTCCCTGGTGGAGGGTATCACAGATTCGGCATAGCTAAATTTCACTTTGTGTTTTATTTATTACGTTTAATGTAGTTGTCCAGAGCAAGTGAGCGATTGGTAACGTAGATAATTCCTAAATAGAAAAATTTCATATAGAAACAATTAATTAATTGTAAAATAACAATTATTATAGTGCTAAATATAATCACTGATAAAAGCTAAATGTCAGAAATCGGTCTGATTATACTATAGAGAAGAAATATATGCTTTTTTTTCTTCTCTACCACTCACCATTAAAAATGAAACAAAAATTTTAATAATAATGTTTAATTGCAGTATTAATTGTGATCTGTTTGAAAAATTACTTTTAAATTAAAAAAATATAAAAGTGCATGTATGAGTGTAAGTCAGATAGACGCAGGATCAAACCTCACGGCCGCCCTAAGTAGAAAAATTTCATATAGAAATAATTTATTGAATAATAACATAAAAATTATCTCAATGTTCAATCAAATAACTGATGAAGGTTAAAATGCCAGAAACTAGGCTTATTAAAAATACAGTGTAGTTATGAATTTCAGAAATATTTGCTTTCGTCTTCTCTACCACGCACCATTGAAACAAAATCAAAGTTTGCATGTTAGTTACAGTATTAATTGCAACATGTTTAAAAATGACGCCAAATCTAACAAAATGTTTGTTTATGTTTTTTAGTTGGTAAGATTTGTTTTTTGTAGAAAATTAATAATGATAATGCTAAATTTTTTCCCACCTTTTTGATGTTTTTTTTTTTCTTTATTATTTATTTATATAAAAATGTTATTAATTTAAAATTTTATAACTTTTTTTAGGCATAATAATCCTTGAAAAATACAATTTGGTAAGTTTTGTTTTCATTAATTTTTATAAGAATATTTTTGGTTCAATAAATTGCAATTGAAATTGAATTTAGTTTCTGTTCAATGGCAATAATTATATTTATATGGGGGTTTTATGTCAAGTGCACCAACTTTTGAAACCGATGTATTCCGATCGGCATGAAATTTGCAACAAGGTTAGTCCAATCAGATAGTAGTTCAGACACAATTTTTCAACAAGATCGGTCAAGATCTCTCTGAGTTAGAGGGGATCAAAATTTGACATTTTGGCCAAATAGGTGATTTTTTTCATCCATGTAACTTATTACCTATTGTTCTTAGAAAATTTTCTCCCAAATAGTTTATATAGCTATTTCTTCAATATTTCGGAAAAAAATACTTAAAAAAAAAATTTTTTTTTGACTTTTTTTTTTTGCTAAATTAAAGCATTTTTTGCCTTTTTTTTAAAAAGGGCATTTTTTTTCATAAGAAAGCTTAGGATTTTTCCTTTAAAACCTTTTTGGTCGCTTAGTGGGGTGGGAGTGGGATGGGAGTGGGATATCAAAATAAATGTTTTGTAACTGAAGACAACGGTTTTTCAATTTTTCACAAATGCACTATTTTGAATTTTTTCCTATTTGTGTCTAAAACCTTACAAATAAAACTTATACTGAGAAACTAGATAAATTGGCCTTTCCGAAGGGATGTAACATACCTTCATAACATAACAGAAGAGAATGGTTATCGGTAATCTGAATGAGTTATTTGCAACATTTCAATCTGAACACGAGGATGTTAGAATTGGCTTTACGAAATTAACCCAAATGAGGCCAAAACATTGCGTTTTGGCAGAAAGCAGCGGAACTCACACAGTATGCGTTTGTATTTACCATGAAAATGTTAAACTGATGTTGAAGGAAATCAACTTAAAGTATTTAACAGATGATTCGGCAAAAGATTTACACGATTACCGCGATTGCCTTAATTTTACTATGTGTCCTAATGCAACAACTTCTTGCCACTTATGTAGGTGAATGTACCAATTGCCCGAAAACCACATTCATCAAACAAAATTTAATCAACTCTTTCGATCGAGAATATATAGAGGAGGTCAAATTTGATTCTTGGATTCAGACTGACAGATGCACATTGAAAACAATCATTTTAAATGTGGATGATTTTGTGGAAGAAATGTGTACAGGATTGCTAAACTTTAGAAACCATGACTATTTAGTCAAAGAGCAATGGTCATTATTCAAGGATTTGAAGATACATCTGAAGTCTGGTGAATTCGATATTTCATATGATTTCGCAGAAAACTATAAATGTGTTCTTCAGGATGCCATACAAGCATTCCACTTCAATAATGACCAAGCAACTATATTCACAGTAGTTATTTACTACATGAAAGATGAAAAACTGAAACGCAAAACCATGGCAATCATATCCGACGATTTAAAACATGAAACAGAATATTAAAATCTAAATTTACAGTAAAGAAGGTATACTACCCTTCGGACGGAGCTCGTCAACATTTTAAAAACATAATTATATTGGCAAATCTTATGGCCCATGAAAAAGATTTTGGAATGCCAGCTGAGTGGCATTTTCATCCTACTGCTCATGGTAAAGGAGCATGTAATGGTATTGGAGCAAACCTTAAAAGAAATGCAGCGAAGTATAGCCTCCAGTGCTCTCATCCAGATCGCATCTTAGATGCGAATGCTTTATTCCATTGGGCAAAGAGTTATTGTAAAGAAACTAAAATAGATTTTAGTAGCAAAGAGGATCTTCAGGAAACATTGAAAACACTGAAGAGCAGATTCGATGCTGCGGTAACAATCGATGGCACCGCCCAATACCATGCTTTTATACCGCTTGTCGATGGAAGACTCAAGTTGAAAAAGTTTTCTGCCTCTATTCAATGCGATTTCTTTCCAAAGACAACAAATAAACCTGCAGCGAAATCAACAGCTGAACCTAGTAACGCCAAGAAAGGACTGACAAAAAAACGCAGTAAATAAAAGCGACAAAAAAGCTGGATGAAAGACTGGGTATTTAAAAATTAACAAGACTTAAATACTTCATCAGCTACAATAAATTAAGTATAAAAATAGTTATGATATATGTAAATGGATCTAATGCAATTAAGATTTTTATTTTTAATATTATTATTATTATACATTAATATAATTATTATTAAAAATAAATAAAAAATAATAATTTTTCAACATTTCTATAGAAAAGAAGCGATTTTTCTCCTGAGGTTAACATATTCTGGGTATTACAGTATCGAGGGTATAAAATTTTAGTTAGGTATGCTATATACCTTCGGAAAGTTTAGTTTGTCTAGTTTCTCAGTGTAAGTTTTATTTGTAAGGTTTTAGACACAAATAGGAAAAAATTCAAAATAGTGCATTTGTGAAAAATTGAAAAACCGTTGTCTTGAGTTACAAAACATTTATTTTGATTGATATCCCACTCCCATCCCACTGAGCGACCAAAAAGCTCTTAAAGGAAAAATCCTAAGCTTTCTTATGAAAAAAAAAAAAAAAATTCCCTTTTTGAAAAAAAGCAAAAAATGCTTTAATTTAGCAAAAAAAAAAATCTAAAATTTTTTTTTTTTTTTAAGTATTTTTTTCCGAAATATTGAAGAAATAGCTATCTAAACTATTTGGGAGAAAATTTTCTGAGAACAATAGGTAATAAGTTACATGGATGAGGCAAAACACCTGTTTGGCCAAAATGTCAAATTTTGATCCCCTCTTACTCAGAGAGATCTGGACCGATCTTCTTGAAAAATTGTGTCTAAATTACTATCCAATAGGACTAACCTTGGTGCAAATTTCATCCCGATTGGAAGACATCGGTTTCAAAAGTTGGTGGTGCACTTGACATGAAACCCCCCATCAGAGTTCAGAAAAAAACACACACTGAATAAAAAACTCGTACATATATGTAAACAAACATAACTTAGACCAACACACACATATTTTTATTTTCATATCAATTATGTGCGTTTCTAAATTTTCTACGGTGCCCAACACAACCATGACTGTGTTCGTTTTAATATTTCGTTATTTACACGAACATTTTTGTATCACATACTTTTTGTTTCAATCACACATAAAGCACACATTTTTGAGTGTTGCTTTATTTGAAGTTCATGTTCTGCTACGTGTAGTGAAAAAAAAACACAGAACATGTACAATAAACAGGTTCGAGTTCAGTTATATTTTAAGTCGTGTTGTGGCTCGTGTACTAAGAAAAAACAGAACATGTACAATAAACAGGTTTGAGTTCAGTTATATTTTAAGTCGTGCTGTGTCTCGTGTAGTAAGAAAAAACAGAACATGTACAATAAACAGGTTCGAGTTCAGTTATATTTTAAGTCGTGTTGTGGCTCGTGTAGTGAGAAAAAACAGAACATGTACAATAAACAGGTTCGAGTTCAGTTATATTTTAAGTCGTGTTTAAGTCGTGTTTAAGTCGTGTTTAAAATATAACTGAACTCGAACCTGTTTATTGTACATGTTCTGTGTTTTTTTTTCAGTACACGTACCAGAACATGAACTTCAAATAAAGCAACACTCAAAAATGTGTGCTTTATGTGTGATTGAAACAAAAAGTATGTGATACAAAAATGTTCGTGTAAATAACGAAATATTAAAACGAACACAGTCATGGTTGTGTTGGGCACCGTAGAAAATTTAGAAACGCACATAATTGATATGAAAATAAAGATATGTGTTGGCTGCTTTTGAACAGAACATTGTGTGTTTCATGTGTGTATTTTCTGAACCTTGCCCCCCATATATATATTTTTAAAGCGTATGAATAATATTAATTGTTCTAATACGTAGTTGTGTGTATGAACCACCTAGACGTATGATTTTTATTTGTTACTATAGTAAGTTTACAAAATTTTTTTAGTTTTTTATTAGTCACTTCCATTAAATTTTAATCATTTTTAAATTGTTTAATAAGTATGTAATTTAAAACTAGAACCATTTATGAATATTTGAATGCTTTACTTACTTTGCCGCTTTCTATTTGAGTATGGCTCACACAATTACTACACAATGTTAGGAAGTTGGGACAATACACAAACGACAAGTTGTCAGTAAACTACAAGTATTTGTTTTTGTTTATTTTTTTTATTGTTACGTATACTCTACAAACACATATGAACTATTTACTTATTTAGGAAGGACACTCAAAGAATATGAGGAAAAAGTATTAGAATTTTGATGTGGATATCAGAAAATTTAATAATAAATTTATTCCACTACTTCGTAATTGTGAATGTAGAAATGGTTAACTCGACTTAAAATTTCTAAAAAAAACCGAATACTTTTTGTCTAAGGTCTACTTCATTCATAATAGAGGTAGGTGCAATTCTTATTGTCACTTTAAAACATTTAACATTCGTTGTTTGTCACATAGTTTGCTCTAATGCTTGTTCGTGATGGGTTAAGAATGTGTGATGAAACAGGAGTGACAGTAGAGTACACGGAACCGAGTGAATGTGAAAAGGAATATATGCAACAACTGTTCTACATGCTGAAAGAGATGTGTTTAAAGAGACTTAGGAAGGCTTTTTAATTTTAAAAATACCACGCGTGCAAGTGTTTTTTTATGTCTAATTCTAGTCATATTTTCTTCTAGAGTATGGTAAGGACTCCCATAACTGTACATACGGAGCAGTAGGAACAAGGCATAACAGAATATTTTTGTTGAGTGTGGCACGAGTATGTTGATGATGGTTTAGAAATGCATAGTAGTCCATATATGTAGGTCTGCAGCTATGTCGGTATATGTGTTAGTGGGTAGATTTTGTTTTTCGTTTTTCATATCCTTGTAGAAAAAAAAAAATCATTTACACAAAACTGCATAATTCATGGATTGTATTGTTATTGCTGTATGTTTGTATGTATGTACGAGTATGTATGTATGTATGTATGCATGTATGTATTTATGAGTGTCAGGACAGGACTTGTTTTAAAAATTGTTTCATAGGGTTGTTTAGTCGAATTACTGCTACTAGCACTACAATCTTTGGAATTTTTTAGTTTATTACTGTTGTTGTTTTTATCGTTTGAAGTATTGGACAGAAGATTTAAAAATCTTATACTATATATACAAATGGACTCTTCTCTGTTTGTTTTATATTTGTAAGGAATAATAGGCTGTATTTTTTTTATTGATATTTCAAATCGGCGGCCTGGCATCTCCCCTATAAAGTTATTTTATAGCGTCAACTATCTGGTGTACTATAAGAGAAAAATTCTATAAATTTGCACCAGTATATTCGTTACTTATATGAGTAATCAAAAAAGGTGAGGGTGATCGACCCTCTTAAGTTCCATATTTAATATCGCATGACCTATAATAATGAGAGCCTTGAAGCAAAAAACTGTGCGGAAACAAACCAGGGTGCATGGCACCTCTCATACAAGAAAATATCTGGAGTATTGTCAACGCAAAATAGTCTTAAAACTGACTATAACAACCATGAATTATGTTTGTGAGTAGTTGAGTTAAATCAAGTGCTTATCACACAAATGGGCGCGGCACCTTCCATACAAAGTAAATTATTATTGTCATATATATCACGGAGTACTGTGTCAGCAAGAGCTTTGATAATTTAATAGTCGTTATAAAAATGGTCTTGTTTGGATCTATGGGCCTGGTATTTCCTATACGAATTAAGAGTCTTAAATCTATTTGTGAACCTATATATTATTTATTTATTTATATAGTTAAAACTTAAATGAACGACATCAGACTAATAGGCATGGCACCTGCTATATAAAGTAAAATATCAGTAGAAAAATCCCAAGATTAATATTTTCACGCTCCATATGGCCAAATCATATGGCATTAAATTACCCAGATCTCTGCACTAAATTTAAATTATTTTATGACCACACTTTTTTTTCATTAAAATAAATGTTTTCTTATATTTTGAATGGGTGTAGCGAAGCGCGTCGGGCTGCAGTTTGTTCACTATAAATGAATGGAAAAGATATACAAGCCTGACATATATTGCATTGTTACGCTCCTTTCTTTGTGTATTCTTGTTGGTCTGTTGCACATAAACTTACATTGTGCTTTGTTTAGGCATTGAAAAGAGTAAAATGCTAAAATGTTCAACCAGGAAGTGTTGCTTTGTCGTCTCTCTAAAGGTCAATAGTCTTGAAGGCATATTTTATACTTAAGTGAGTCTGAAGTCATATTATCATAAAATTGGAATTTATGAGATAATTTTCATTTTCTTTTGTTTCCGTTCTTCTGACATTAAGCAAAATATCGTTTTTTTTATTAATAAAGAAAAAGATTACAATTAAACAAAGCTAATTTCAGTATTTACTTTTAAATACATATTTTTATACCCTATACCACTCTGTGGTTTGGGTATAATGACTTTGTGCTGCTGTTTGTAACAACCAAAAATATTTGACATAGACCCATCTTAAATTATACCGATCGAATCAGAACCACTTTCTGAGTTGATTTAACAATGTCCGTCCGTCCGTCCGTCCGTTTGTGTGTCAATGTAAAGCTTGTAATCAAACTGCAGGTCGCAAATATGAACATATTTTGACGAAATTTGGAATATAAGCTTTTATAGGCCATGGTGAAATTGGTGAGAATCGGTCCATGTTCAGACCTAGCCCCCATACAAATTACCCATATGTAATCGACATAAATTGCCATAAGATCCAAATTGTCATATAGATCTTACTCAAATTGGGTTTGTATGCGTTCATTATATCCACTAATGAGTAGTCCAAAAATGATCCCTTTGACCCCATATAGAGCTGCTTCCCGATCTTCACTTAAATCTATTAAAAAACAAAAATATTGCACTGATTCTTCTCAAATTTTGTTTGTATATATTTTTGCAAAATGCAAGAGACTTTACCAAACATGATCAGGATCGGTCCATTTTTGGACCTAGTCCCTTTATAGATATAGCATCCGATATGAACTTTTTCATATCTGCAGCCAAAAAAATTAATAAAAATCCCACTCAAATTTGGTTTTTGCTTATTTTCAATGTCCAGTTAGTTGGGCTTAAGAGATAGGGTTTCTAAACGCATGGTATAGGGTATCGTATAGTCGGTCTAGACCGACTATAATTTTCTTACTTGTTTTAAATTGTCTTCCACTATGACCACACCGTCAAACCTTAACTTGCGGTGGCTACAGAATTTATTTTCAACTGATTTGCGATTAACTTAATAACCGAAGTTCGTGTTGATTTGGAATCATGTTTCCTTAACAGCAAATATTTTGTTTCTGTTGCTGCAACCGGAAATATAGTTTTTAAGCTTAAGAACAATTCTGTTGGCGAATTTTTTCTTCTATGTAAAGATTATATAAAATCTTTCTTCCTCTCGTAGATGCAAGCGTATATTTTCATAAAGTTTAGTTTCAATAAAAAAAAACACCTGAAATTTTTAGGTAAATTTCATTTAAATAGTCCCCATTCTATTCGTATAGAACTGGGAGAAACATTAAGGGAACTAAACCTTAAATTTCTGATTCATTCGTTGCTAAAGATCTTACGCATTTAAATTTGAATTTTAAAGACTCCATTTATTTGTCACCTTATTTTTTTTTTAATTTTTTTCTTTTCTTTGAACTTGAATAATTTTTTTCAATCCCTTTATTTTCTATAAAACCGTTGCCTGTTTGGTATTAGGGATATAAAAGTATTTGTATGATGCTGCTGCATGTACAAACTTAAACTAGAAACGTGTTTTTTACTGGATGATGCCAATCAATTTAAAAGCATTTTCTATTGAATTTTCTTTACTAAGGGTTTTTTTTAGGAATTTTGGAAAGTTTATAGGTTTCGTATGCTGACGAAGCTTGTTAAATAATTGTTTGATAAAAAGTCAAGAATACATTCATACACATATAAGTATTACGGTGTCAATTTTTCAGAAGCTTTCTATCCGACTTGGTAAGACCGTTATGAAATAATATTTTAAAAAATCATATCTTCCGTCTTCTTGAGGTCAATGAGACCCAATATTTGAAAAAGCTCATTGAAAATTGACGAAGATATTATTTAGTAAAGCGTACTTTTTTAAGAAACGGTACTTTTTTCATGGTGAAATTTTTGTAAAAAAAGGTAGCTTTTTATGAAAAGTTATTTTTTAAGAAAAGGTAAATTTTTTAGAAAAGGAACTTTTTTCAGAATGGTGCTTTATAAAAAAATTTTACTTTTTAAGAAAGGGTGCTTTTAAAAAAAATTTACTTTTTAAGCAAGAGTGCTTTTTTAAGAATCGGTACTTACAAAAAAAGAAATTTTTTGTAGAAAAGACACTTTTTTAAAAAGGGTGCATTTTAATAAAAGATATTTTTTTTTTGTTAAATTAGTTTTTTTCGTAAAATGTTCTTTTTTGATAAAATTTGATTGTTAAGAAAATGTCCTCTTTTCGTAAACGTAACATAAATGTAATTTTTTATAGATACGTTTTTATTAAAAGGTTGTTTTTCAATAGAAGGTATTTTTTTTATTAAAAGGGACATTTTAAATAAAATTTATTTGTTTAAGAACAGATAGTTTTTTAAGAAAAGGTATTTATTATAAGAAAATGTACTTTTTTGAAAAAAGATACTTTTTTAATAAAGGGTACTTATTTAATAAAATGTACTTATTTTTAACCTTTTTAATAAACCACTACCTTTTTAACAAAACGGTACATTTTTAATAAAAGGTGCAATTTTTAACTAAAGGTACTTTAAAAAAAAAAATACTTTTTCTTGAAAAAGAAAAGCTAGTTTTTGAGAAAAGGTACTGGTTGAATAAAATTAACTTTTTTAGTAAAGTTACTTCTTAATAAAAGGTAAATTTTTAATAGAATGGAAAATATAATGTTTGAAGAAAATTACGTTTTTTCAGAAAAGTTACTTTTTAAGAAAATGTACTTTGTTAAGCAAATAAGGTTTTTTGAGAAAAGGTAATTTTTAAGAAAAGGCATTTTTTTAAGAAAAAAAAATATTATTTTTAGAAAATGCGTTTTTAAAATAAAAGGTACTTAAAAAAGGTATTTTTTTTTAATAAACCGTACTTTCTAATAAAATTCGCCTTTTTAATAAAAGGTATGCTGTTAATAAAATATGTTTTTTAAAAAAGGTACTTTCTAAAAAAGGTACTTAAAAAAAATTAAATTTTTAATAAAAGGTACTTTTTAATAACAGATACTTTTTTAAGAGAAGGAACTTTTTTAATAAAAAGTACATTTAAATAAAAAGTACTTGTTTAATAAAAGTACTTTTTTGATAAATGCACTGTTTTAAGAAATTGTAGTTTTTTTTAGAAACAGAATTTAAAAAAAATAATTTTTTAACAAAAGGTACTTTTTATAAAATGTACTTTGTTAAGCAAATGTACATAAAAAAGTACTCTTTTAAGAAAAGGCACTTTTTTAATAAAAGGTACTTTACTTAAGTAAAGGTATTTTTTTTATAAATGGTACTTTTTAATAAAAGGAAATCTTTTAATAAAAGGTACTTGTTAAATAAAACTAACTTTTTTATGCAGGTATTTTTTTAATAATTGGTAGATTTTTAATAAAATGTACTTTTTTTTAGAAAATTTAGAAAATGTAGTTTTTAAAGCTAAATACTTTTTTAAGAAAATGTACATTTTTAAGGAAAAGGTTTTTCTAATAAACATAGTATTTGTATAAAATATTCTTTTTAAGAAATTTTAGTTTTTTTAGAACGGAAAAGGTACCTTTAAGAAAATATACTTTTTTAAACAAATGTATTTTTTAAGAAAAGTTACTTTTTTAAGAAAAGGCACTTTTTTAATAAAAAGGTACTTTTTTAATAGAAGGTTATTTTTAATAAAATGTATTTAAAAAAATATGTACTTAAAAAAGGCATTTTTTGATAAGTGGTACTTTTTAATAAAAGGTATTTTTTAATAAATGGTACTTTTTAATAAAAGTCAGTGTTTTAATACAAGTAACTTGTTTAATAAAATTAACTTTTTTAATGTATGTACTTTTGAATAAATGGTAGATTTTTAATACAATTTAATTTTTAAGAAAATATGCTTTTTAAAAAAATGTAGTTTTTAAAGAAAATCTACTTCTTAAGAAAATGTACTTTTTTAAGAAAAATGTCTTTTTAAAGAAAAATTACTTTTTTAAGAAAAAGTACTTTTAAAAAAATTCTTTTTTAAGAAGAAAATATTTTTTTAAGAAAAGGTACTTTTTAAGAAAAGGTACTTGTTTAATAAATAGGACTTTTTAAATAAAATTAACTTTTTTATACATATATTTTTTTACAAGTTACTTGTTTAATAAAATTTACTTTTTTAATGTATGTACAGTACAACTTCGACAGTCCGGACACATATAGTTTTGGGCAAGTCCGGATTATCGAGTTGTCCGGACTATAGTAGTGAAAATTTTTAAAACAATCTAAGTGAATTAAATACATACATATGTACTATGATTTATTAAAAACATTAAATTATTACATTAAATTATTATATTAAATATATGTATGTATACATATTATGATTTATTGAAAAAAGAAGTTATTTTGTGCTGACTAACTTTGTTGAGATGAATGTTTTGTGCTTTTTGCTCAATCCTCTTCAACAAAAGAATATCCTGCAAATCAATATTATTCTCCTCAGCCCACTGAATACAAACTGAAAATGATTTCTTTGCATCTGCAGTAGATATATTTGTTTTAGCAGCCATTTCTACAAAGTCTTCTTCAGAGTCCATAAGCAGCACTGGCGATTCTTTTTGCTTAGCATGTTGTATTATTTCTTCATCGGAAAACTCCAATGAGAATTCATTTGCACCAGTTGCCCAATCATTGATATCTTTTTCAGTTAGGTCATTACTGAATGTCATAGCTCCAATCAAATTTTGAATGGATTTTATGCCATCAGCGATGCTATCAGACAGCAGTTCTTCACGCAGAACCTGAAGAGGTATCAAATCTTGATCATCCCAACAAGATGCAGTTCTTGGGCACAATGCAGACCAGCTTTTCTGAATATTTTTTTTACTAATGCTTTTGCTAAATCCAAGAAATTAACCGCATCTTTAAGGCTAAACATTTTTAACCACATCGACGTCATCAGCATTTTCTGATAAAATATGTTGCAATAATCGCTTTCTGTAAGTAACCTTTACATTTTGTATTAAATTTTGATCCATAGGCTGTAATATTGCTGTACAATTTGGTGGTAAAAACATAACTTTAAAATTTGGATCAAAATTTATTTCATCCGTTTTAGGATGTGAAGGAGCATTATCTAATATCAATAATGCTTTGAGTGGCCTGTTAACCTGTGTTAGAAATTTTTTTACTTCTGGAATAAAATGGTTTTCGAACCAGTCGAAAAAAAGGGACGTAGACATCCATCCTTTATTAGTTGCTTTATATACCACTGGAATTTTGTAACCTTTAAAGGCTCTTGGATTAGCAGATTTGCCAATAACCAAAAGAGGCAGTTTATGTGTTCCGGCAGCATTTGAGCATGGCATAAATGTCGCACGATCTTTGGAAATTTTTCTTCCTGGGACTGATTTTTCCTTCGTATGCACCCATGTGTTACCAGGCAACACTCTCCAGAAAGCGGCAGATTGGTCTGCATTATAAACTTGATCTTCACTCAAATCCATCTCAGAAACAATGTCACCAAACTTTTTTTTAAACGGCTCTACTGCGCTTTCATCGCTGGAAACTTTTTCACCACAAATTTTTAGATAACGAATACCATGCCGTAACTTAAATTTGTCTAACCAGCCTGAGCTCGCTGAAAAATCGTCCTTTCCCGTTATCTTTGTATAAAACAATTTGGCCTTTGCTTTTAGTATTTCTGATGAAACCATGTGTAAAGCGCGTCCTCTAACTCTGGATATTCTGCTTTTTTCATAACTTTTCTTTTTCCTACAAAAAAAAAATACATATGTTATGAAAGTGGTTTTATATATTATTTTGGTTTAATATTTACCGTGTCCGTTATAGGTATTCGAAATAAATTGTTTTATTTTCTCCTTATTTTTTTTAATGTCGCAAATCGTTGATTTAGGAACATTAAATTTTTCGGCAACATGCCTAATAGATTTTCCCTCATCAAGACTTTTTAAAATTTCACACTTTTCCTTTAAAGTTAGTGTTTTATGTTTGCGTTTATTATTTAAAGACATGGCGCTTGGTATGAAATTAGTCAAATACGCTTACTAAAGGATGCACCGAAACTGAAGTAATGATAGTGCCAAATGTAAACAAAGGTAAGAATAATAAAACAAACAAAGTAAAAACGGGAAACCCCCGAAATTTATTTTTTTTCTTCCATGAAAAAAATTGTCCGGATTGTAGAGGTAAAAATATTATTTTGTCCGAAATGTAAAAGTGTCCGAATTACTGGAGTATCCGGACTGGCGCATGTCCGGACTGTCGAAGTTGTACTGTACTTTTGAATAAATGGTAGATTTTTAATACAATTTAATTTTTAAGAAAATATGCTTTTTAAGAAAATGTAGTTTTTAAAGAAAATCTACTTCTTATGATAATGTACTTTTTTTAAGAAAAATTACTTTTTTAAGAAAAATGACTTTTTTAAGAAAAAGTACTTTTTAAAAAATTCTTTTTTAAGAAAATATTTTTTTTTAAGAAAAGGTACTTTACGAAAATGTACTTGTTTAACAAATGGGACTTTTTAAATAAAATAACTTTTTTATACATATATTTTTTTTAGTAAAATTTACTATAATATTTATAATAAAATTTACTTTTTTAGAAAATATGCTTTTTAAGAAAATGTAATTTCTAAAGACAATACACCTTTTTTAAGAAAAGGTACTTTTTTAAATAAAAAGTAATTTTTAATAAAGGGACTATTTTAATAAAAGTAACTGTTTTAATAAAGGTACTTTTTAATAAAAGACAGTTTCTTAATTGAATTTACTTTTTTTATGAAAATGTACTTTTTAAGAAAATCTACTTTTGTAAGAAAATGTCCTTTTTAAGAAAAAGTACTTTTAAAAAAATTAGCCTTTTAAGAAGAAAAATTTGTTTTTTACGAAAAGGTACTTTTTAAGAAAATTTTCTATTTGAAACAAAATTACGTTTTTAAGAAAAGGTATTTTTTTAAATAAAAGGTAATTTTTAATAAAGGGACTATTTTCATAAAAGTAACTGTTTTAATAAATGTACTTTCTTGAATTTACTTTTTTAGGACATGTACTTTTTTAAGAAAATGTAGTTTTTTAAGAAAAGGTACTTTTTTGAGAAAACGTACTTTTAGAGAAAATGTAATATTTTTTTTAAGGTAACAGGTACTTTTCAAGAAAACTGCTTTTTAAGAAATGCCACTTTTTTAAGAAAAACAATTTTTTTTTTTTTTAAGAAAAGGTACTTATTTAGAAAAGTTTGTTTTTAATAAGAGCATGTTTTTAAGGCAAGGTAATTTAAGAAAAGATAATTTTTTAAGAAAATGTAGTTTTTGTAAGAAAAGTTTTTTTGAGCCAGGGGTATTTTTTTTTTTTTTTTTTTTTTTTTTTTTTTTTTTTTTTTATTAATCAACACTCAGGGTATGTCCCCTACAGATGCAGTGCATTGTGTTGATCTCAGGAAAGATATAGATATAGGAAGGAGGAAAGTGGGAGTGGTGTGTTAATTTTTTTTTTTTTTTTTACAGCGACAGACCAAAGCCTCTGGTGGGCATCGGACCCACGACCTCCGCATGGTAGGCGAACACGCTACCTACTCACCTACCGGGGCGCTTAGTTTTTGAAGAAAGGATTCTTTTTGAAGAACATGTTATTTTAAATGCACCTTTTTTTTCGATTAACTCAGGACTCACAAAATACTCTCCCGCGATCCTCAAGATCTTTATGCAAGCAATAGCCACTCTAACATACATATGTACATTAGTTTGTTTCGTAAAAAAGGTTTTTTCGAACTGATGCATGTTTTTAAACACGACATTTCTTTATTTAAACAAAATTCATTAAGATTGCGTGCTAAAGCACTCAGAGGCACCTTTAAAATTTATTTTTGTACTTTTCCTGTAACCCTCAAACCGAATCGTTTGAGACCATTACAACAAATGTTGTTTCGACGGACAAGCTAATATCCATAGAACAACATTTTTAGGACATGTTGTATTCATTATTTTCATATCACTTTTTTTTTATCACCTTTGTCATGTAATTATATGTATCTTTCTTTATCTTGTACTTAAACGACAGAAGTTTAATAAACCTACATGAGCTCTGATTGGCTCAAGAAATAATTTTGTTATATTCGGGTATTTTATAGTCGTCTTAATCTGAAAATATTTGTTTTACTTAAGTTACTTCTTTTTCTGTTCTCTTCTTCTTTATATTGGAGAAGAAAAAAAAAATGAACGAATGTCAACTTTCAGTCCCTCATAGTCGTATGTGTTACAATTTCGAAGACATTAACAATAAAAATGTATTTTTAAAAGGAATTATTTGCTGCTCACCTTTCAGTTGTTATATTACCTAAATGAAGTAGTGAAATTTAGTCTTATTAATATTTTAAAAGATCTTAACATTCATATCGTTGACATTGTTTATGGAGCTGAAAACAAGCTTAACATTATTTTCCCATTTTCCAAATGTTCTTGTGACTTTAATTTAAGATAATGCTCATGAAATACATACAATACCTTTTAAGTTTCATACTAAAAAACATTGTTATTTCTTTAATTGTCATAGAGAATGTATATGTGTATTTAAACTGTTTGTTTGTTGAGACAGTTCGTGGAAAAAACTCTGGTGTTTAGCTAAAGTTATGTTTTGTAGCTCTTTAATTTCAGTCTTTAAATTATGTTTTTTTTTTATAAAAAAAAAAAAAACTATGACACGCACATGTTGTGTGTCCTTTTTTAGGTTTCAGTTTTGTTTTTTTTTTTTTTTTTTTGTTTTGTAAATTGTGCTTAAACCTCGTTCATGTTTATTAATGATTTATGCTAGAAATGACCTTGGTTTCTAAATTAGTTCTACATTCTGGTTTCCTCTTTTTTCTTTTTTTATGCAAACTATGATTAATGGTAATTTTATTCCTTGTTGAGTGGTTATAATATAATTTAAACGCTTCAAAAGTTTAGATAATTAAAGCTTATTTAATGTTTCTTAAATTAGTGGCACGAGCTGAATCTTGGTAAATGCTTTTGTTGCTCTGCTAGAAATATTAAATTTGCATTGCGCTGAATAAGAAATGGGAAATAAGCTTAAAAACAAAGATATTATTGAAGAAATATATTTAAATGGCTATAAATTTCAGAATTTATTTTGCATATTTTAGGCCAAAAGTTAATTATTAATACATAATGAAAGACGATAATTTGACGCATGTAATTTTAAGTTTAGTTTTATATAGAAACAAGTAAGAGTGTTAAATTCGGCTGTGCCGAATCTTTGATACCCTCCACCTCGGTTTGAGTATCGATAATAAATGTAAACAAAATATTGGAAAAAGTAAACAATTTGTTAAACTTAATACCAAATTATTTCAGCAAATTCTTTGGGTTGGTTTTCGTCTTTTCTATTATTTCAGATTTATTTCGGTGTTTGATTTTTGGTCATCGTGGTTGCTGATCGGCATGCATTTAGGTTATATACCTATATGCATGCGTTTCCTGTTATATGACATAACTTCTCGTTTAATTTAGTTTTTGCTAATTAAATAGCTAGCTCTAACCTCCATTGCAAAGGTAATGGTTGTGTAGGGTGGCTATATACATTAAATCGTGCTAATTGCAGATGGCTGTATAGTTTCTTTTAACTGGCCAAATATATCTTCATTGCGGCCATATAGGTCGGATGGAGTAACAAAATAATAACCAAAAAAAAACTCTCTCAACTTTTTTATTAAAATATTGCCATATTTGAAAAACAAAGAGAATAAATTTATAATAATAAATATTCAAATTAGGGATGCCAAACGCAGAAAACCAAATGTCCCAAACATTTTAAAGAAAATAATTTGTTCTCTTTATTTTCTGAAAAACTTCAAATTTTCATCCAAAAAAAATTGTAAAAATTTATATATAAAAAATAACATTCTCATCAAATTGCGTTTATTTATGTAACAGTATTTATGTTCGCAATTCTCAAATATCATTTGACGTTTTCTAAAATTCATTGAATATAAATTAATGTTTTCTGTAGTCCGATTCTGTAAATTTCAACGATCCAACAATCGCAAAATATATCGACAGCTATTGTTGTTTGCACTGAGTATTAAGTGATTCACTAAGTACATACATCTTAACGACAATCGACAAAACTATTTTTCTATTTATTTAAATTGTAAACGAGTGGCATCTCTGTCAAATTAAGCGAAAAACGCAAAGAAGAATAGAAAAAGAAGCAAATTACTTCATGTTTGACAGGATGATTTTATGTTTATGTTTAATGTCTTTATTTTTTTTCACTAATATTTCTGTGTATTTATTTGAAAATGAAATAGTGAATTGAATATGCTATTTAATTTTTTTATTTATATAAAAGAGTTTTTTAATTAAAGCAAAATATTTTCACTATTTTATGATTTTTATTTATGTATGACGACATTTCAACCTAAAAATTTAAGTTTTTATCGATTGAATAAACAACACAAAAATGGTTGTCGTTTAGATAACAACAACAGCTGACTTTAACAATAGCGAATATCTTTTAAAAATTTTACTGATAATTTTGCAATTTTCGTTAAAAGAAGTTACTGAATCGCGATACTGAAAAGCTATTAGTTTCTCCTGAATGTCAATATTTTTTTAAATATAAAATTTTTTTAAATGTAAACATAGGTATTTGGTGTTTTTTTTGGAATTTCAATTTGTCTTTAACGAATAAAATTTATATATTAAAGATGCAATTGATGTCTTCTAAATTTAAAATTATAATTTCCGACGTTTTGATATGATTTTCTGAAATTCATTTAATTGTAATTTATAATTGGAAATTCATAATTCCAGTTTTTAGAATTGATATTTTCTTAAATTTGAATGGAAAATTTAAAAAGTGCAATTTTGTATTTATGTGAATAATAATGCTTTAGTAATTATAAACAATTTTTAAAAATTAGATGTAATCACAATCAGATATTTTGTAGGTAAAACAGAATAATAATTCTATATAACTATGTAGAACTTTTTTGAAAGCAAAAAACTCATTGATAACTCGGTAGCACTATTTTGTAAAGGCAACAGAAAGTTAATATGCCAAACTTATGTTCATATTTGCAGAAGAATAATGAAAAAAACGTATGAAATAAAAGACCAGCCCGTGTATACTCTTAACATTGTTCTGTATGATAGCCAGTTGAAAATATTGACATTCATGTTAAAATGGAAATAACTATTGCAAAGCTAATTAGAACAAACAAAAATTGTGGCGCCATCTACTGTGGCATAGTCACGCTGAGCAAAATGAAGTGACACTCTGTTAATGCAAAAGAAATGTATTTTCCCCACAACAAAATATTGCAGAATTTTATGTAAATAAAATAATATACCGACTTATTTCTAACATGCAGTTGTTATGGCTATACATATATAATATATGTATATTATTTGTATTATTTAATATGTTTATATAAATTTATAAATAAATTTATACATAAAATTTTTTTTTGCTATATTTACATTATTTTTTTTTATTACCAACTATGTATTTTAGCATTCTTTGCTTAAGATGTTGGTGAATTTTTACTCCCATTATATTAACTCGTCTGCTTGTCGAAAAAATTTTGGATCGATTTTACCCAATTTCCCTTGACCCAATCGATCTGAAACTTTGCAGGCAGGCTCGTGGTAATAACAGAAATGATCTAACAAATTTTTAGAGTGATGCCAAAACAATGGAAAGTTTTAAATTTTTCTAACAGAGTTAATAAAAAAATGTACAAAGGGTTAGCTTTTATTATATTATTACCACATCGACCACAAAAACAACAAGTCCAGCTATGACAACAACACAACATTAAGAATAACAACAAGGACAATATAGAATCATCATATTTTTAATTTTTTTTTACTTTTTCAGAGATTTCCCTGGACCTGTTGCACCGATTTTTAACGATTTTTGAAATAGAAATCTTCCCATGAATGTGTTGAATCATTTTCACTAAAAAAGATCACTGTAGCTGCACCATTCACGGCGTGATCGTGACAAGAACAACATAGAAAATTATATTTTTTCAAGACTTTTATTTAGTTCTTCATTCAAATCTCGGGCCCTAATATACCGATTTGGACGATTTTAAATAGCAAACTTTTCAAGATGTTAGTGAATCATTTTTTATGTCAACGAGCACCCTAGCTGCCCGATTGATGCCATCATCGTGATTTCCACAGACGGACAGACGGACAGACGGACATCGCTATATCAACTCCGGTTGTTATAAGGATCACAAATATATATATTTTATGGGGTCCAAATTTTTTTTTTTAATAATTATGACTAATGTTATGACTAATGTTGTTTTATAAGATTTTAAATCTTGTTATATTAGGATTTTCATTAATAAAAAATTAAATTAAAAAAAAAAAAATTGCATTTAAAATTGCTACTAACATATACAATGCTATGTGTGTGTTTATTAAATTGGTAATGTGTTTGTAATAAAAATGAGTTTGTTTTTGTGTTGATTTGTGAATTAGCTATAATTGATTAGCATACCTTTAGGGTCTTTATTTAATGAAAAAAAAATTTCCTAGAATTTGCACTCGAATTTCGTGGGCTGGAATCTGCTACTATATATATATATGTTCCCGTCGTTCCTATAAGGGCCTCAATATATATATAGGGGTTACGGAAATCATTGGTTTTTTAAGATGGCCAGCTGATTAGGCTAACGCATCCGATCGTGGTGCTGGAGCTGGCAGCGGGCCTCCAGGCCGAAAAAAAAGGTTATACCGCCTTGGGTCGGTCGACAGAGCCGCGTTGGCTTCAACAGGAGACACAAAGTCTGTGACGGTGATCTGTTTTGCTCTGCACTGTAGCAAAAGAATTTCTGTTACAAGCAGAATAAGAAGGAAGAAAAAAAAAATAATAACCTTGATCTTGAAATTATTTTCAAGTTCAAGTATGTACATATAAACAACACCTTATATGGTAATATGTTGATGACATTTTTTTTTTGGCAAACTGATTTATGGCGTTTGTTTTTTCTCTTCATTGTGTTGTATGAAATCACGAACACATTCATATGCAACCATGCTGGTCAAACCACGTATTTTCTTGTATTGATCTCACTTGCTCTCATAGTCATATATGAGTGGGAGTGTTATAAATACTAGAGAATATTATGAATGCATATGAATGTTCTCAATGAATTGGTGGTGATTTTGTTTTTTTAATAAACAGGTTTTTATCTGGAAATGAATGAATGAAGATGAGAAGGTTTAATGTAATAAATTTATAAATCACTTTAAAAAGTGCAGGAAAGGCGGAGGATCCTTTTTTGAAAAAAAAAAACCAAAATAGGAATTACTTTCTTATTTGAATTTCTTTTTCAACCCAATCTTAAATCTTATTTGAGGCATATATATATATATGGGGTGTTTCATATCAAGTGCACCGATGTCTTCCGATCGGGATGAAATATGCACCGAGGTTAGTCCTATTGGATAGTAGTTTAGACACAATTTTTCAATAAGATCGGTCCAGATCTCTTTGAGTTAGAGGGGATCAAAATTTGACATTTTGGCCAAACAGGTGTTTTTTCTCATTCATGTAACTTATTACCTATTGTTCTTAGAAAATTTTCTCCCAAATAGTTTAGATAGCTATTTCTTCAATATTTCGGAAAAAAATACTTAAAAAAAAAAAAAAATTTAGACTTTTTTTTTTGCTAAATTAAAGCATTTTTTGCCTTTTTTTTCAAAAAGGGCATTTTTTTTTCATAAGAAAGCTTAGGATTTTTCCTTTAAGAGCTTTTTGGTCGCTTAGTGGGATGGGAGTGGGATATCTATCAAAATAAATGTTTTGCAACTCAAGACAACGATTTTTCAATTTTTCACAAATGCACTATTTTGAATTTTTTCCTATTTGTGTGTAAAACCTTACAAATAAAACTTATACTGAGAAACTAGACAAACTAACCTTTCCGAAGGTAACAATTGGGTTTGTGTTATTCGACCACATGGAAGATTTTACGCAAAGATCTTGGTGTAAAACCGTATAAAATACAGCTCGTGCAAGAACTGAAGCCGAACGATCTGCCACAACGTCTAATTTTCAGTGAATGGGCCCTAGAAAAGTTGGCAGAAAATCCGCTTTTTTATCGACAAATTTTGTTCAGCGATGAGGCTCATTTCTGGTTGAATGGCTTCGTAAATAAGCAAAATTGCCGTATTTGGAGTGAAGAGCAACCAGAAGCCGTTCAAGAACTGCCCATGCATCCCAAAAAATGCACTGTTTGGTGTGGTTTGTACGCTGGTGGAATCATTGGACCGTATTTTTTCAAAGATGCTGTTGGACGCAACGTTACGGTGAATGGCGATCGCTATCGTTCGATGCTAACAAACTTTTTGTTGCCAAAAATGGAAGAACTGAACTTGGTTGACATGTGGTTTCAACAAGATGGCGCTACATGCCACACAGCTCGCGATTCTATGGCCATTTTGAGGGAAAACTTCGGAGAACAATTCATCTCAAGAAATGGACCGGTAAGTTGGCCACCAAGATCATGCGATTTGACGCCTTTAGACTATTTTTTGTGGGGCTACGTCAAGTCTAAAGTCTACAGAAATAAGCCAGCAACTATTCCAGCTTTGGAAGACAACATTTCCGAAGAAATTCGGGCTATTCCGGCCGAAATGCTCGAAAAAGTTGCCCAAAATTGGACTTTCCGAATGGACCACCTAAGACGCAGCCGCGGTCAACATTTAACTGAAATTATCTTCAATAAGTAAATGTCATGGACCAATCTAACGTTTCAAATAAAGAACCGATGAGATTTTGCAAATTTTATGCGTTTTTTTTTTTAAAAAAGTTATCAAGCTCTTAAAAAATCACCCGTTAGTAAAGTTAAATTTAAATCGAGGAGTTGAAGTTTTGTTATTGAGAAGAAAGGTTGAGGAAAAACCTTACATTAAATAAAAATAAGTTATAAAATAAGAAATTAAAAATTTAAGAAAATTAAAATCTAAGAAAGATAAGACATTAAAGTGAAGTTTAACTAAGTGTTAAGATTTAAAGAAATTTAGAAAGTAAGAAACTTAAATAAACTTTAAGAAAACAAAAAAAAACTAGATTTTATTGGCATTGTAAAATTTAAGAAATAAAAACAAATAAAAATTAAAATAAACTTTAAGAAAAAAAAAATAACTTTAGATTTTAGTGACATTTGTACATAACTTTTTAATGAAAACATACAAATAACAACAACAATAATTAAAATACAGTGTCTAGTGGAAATATATAATAATAAAACATTAAAAAACAAAACTAAATCTACTACAACTTAATTGATCGCAGTCATCATAATTTAATACAACAATTAAATGCTGTTATACTCCGACAAAGAGTGAAAGGTGAAGGAGTTTTAATAAAGTCAAATGCAAAATTGAAAAGCATATAGCGAGACACAACCACGGCGTCTGGCGGCAGCAGCTTCATCGGTACCTCTTCAACACCAGCGGTAAGGCGGTAATTTTATTTCTTTACACCCTTAATTGTCCTTATTCAAAATTGTTGTACAATATATATATTTTTCTAAATTTAATATTTTTATTAAAATGTTGCCAAATTAATAAATTTCTCTAATTAAACTAAACATTTTACTACGTTAAGAAATTTTATAAATTTAAGCTAAATAGAAGTAAATTTTGCTAAAAATAAAGTTTCCTACCTAAACAAATATTTCTAATTATAAAAAAAAAAAAAATTTTTAGATGTAACCTTTTTCTAAAAGTAAGAAAAAATTTTTTTTCTAATAATTAAATATTGTTAAAATTAAAAATTTTCATAAATATAAATTGTGCTAAAATTAGATAGTGCAAAATTCAAATTGATAAAGTTAAAATTTTGTTAAAATTAAAATTTTCCTATATTAAAATTATCTTCCTAAATATGTATAAAATTTTGCTAGAATTTAAAGTTTTCCTAAACATTAAAATTTCTCTAAAAAATAAAATTTTGCGAAAATTTAAAAATATCCTAAAATTAAAATTTTTTCCTAAACATAAAGTATTTAAAGTTACCATAAAAATGTTGATAAATTTAATTTAAAATTAAAACCCTTAAAATGAAGGGCAAATAAAAATTTTATATATACCCAATGTAGAAAACCAAACCAAACCAAACCAAATCTTATCATTGCTGTGGGTTACCTCCAATTGAGATGGAGTCGAGGTAACATGGTAGGGACAGTTGTTTTCTTTTAATCGCACGTGAAAATCTGTAGTGCGGTTTCCCTGGGCCTGAGCAATACCCCACCCATCCGGCGAGCTAGGCCCCTTCGCAAGCACGTGCGACCAGCAAAGGCTCAGGGAAACGGAAGCGGATCTTCCACCAACGCCGCACCATTACAAGTCCAGGGTGGACATTGGGTGAGGTTGTCATTTCAAAAAGATTAGCTTTATATTTGCATTCGCTTCACCTCGTCCCCACTCAGATTTGTTTTTTGGTTTGGTTTAGTTGGATCTAAGAGATATGGTCTCTAAGCACATGGTATAGGGTATCGAATAGTCACCCGATCGACCGCCTATAATTATCTTACTTGTTATACCCTATACCACTATGTGGTTTGGGTATAATGACTTTGTGCTGCTGTTTGTAACAACAAAAAATATTCGTCCTAGACCCATCTTTAATTATACCGATCGACTCAGAAACACTTTTTTAATTGAAATAGCAATGTCCGTCCGTCCGTCCGTCTGTGTGTCCATGTAAAGCTTTTAATCAAACTACAGGTCGCAAATATGCATATATTTTGATGAAATTTGGTATATAAGCTTTCATCACCAATGAGATGAACGCTATTGAAATTGGTAAGAATCGGTCCATGTTCAGACCTAGTCCCCCTACAAATAACCCCTATGAAATCGACATAAATTGCCATAAGTTCAAAATTATCATATAGATCTTAGTCAAATTGGGTTTGTATATGTTTATTACATCCATTAATCAGTAGTTCAAAAATAATCATTATAGGAAAATTCTTAGTCATAGGCCCCATAGAGAGCTGCTTCCCGATCTTCACTTAAATCTATCAAAAAACAAAACTATTGCACAGATTTTTCTCAAATTTGGTTTGTATATATTATTTCACAGTATAAGTGACTTTACCAAATATGGTCAGAATCGGTACATTTTTCGACTTAGTCCCCATATAAATATAGTATCCGATATGAACTTTTTCATATCTACAGCGAAAAAAATTAATAAAAATGCCATTCAAATTTGGTTTATGCTTATTTGCTATATCCAATTAGTTGGACCGAAGAGATAGGGTCTCTAAACGCATAATTTTCTTAATTGTTTTTAATATTTTATTAATTTTTTATTACCCAAAACAATAAAAATATCATAAAAGCACAAAAATGTTAAACAAAAAAACAATTTAACAATAATTGCATTTTTCTTAAAAATAATTAAGTTGTGTTGTTCCAATAATGATTGTTCTACAGCTAATATTTACTTTAATCTTCTAGGTTGTCTTATTGTCTGTTGATATATTTAGTTTTTTTTTTTTTTTTTTTTTTTTTTTTTGTTAATTTGCTATCCGATTTGTGTGTTGATAATCTAGTTTAGTTTCGCTGCAACATTTACCTTCTGGCATACGCAGGTTTTGTTTTGTTCCCATTACAACTAATCTTGTATACTAAATGCGATTTTTCATCTTTATGTTATATAGAGTTTGTTCTGCTAATAAGATTATATTTTTCTTTGTTATAAATATTTTGATTTTTGAAACGTTCTAAGTGTTTTGAAACGTACGAGCATGTATTTGATTTATAAATTTTTTCTCGTTCATCATATTAAGTGTTTAATAGTTTTCTTAGGGAAATTAATCATTATTAAAATATTCTTAATCTTATCCAGTTTGTTCTATGAAAATCTTTGTCTAAAACTCTACTAATAAAAGTTGTGGCCGTATTAATAATTATTCGTTAAAAGTTCATTAATCTACTCGACAATATTGGCTTCTGCTACCAGTCTAATTTTAGCAAAATACCTTGTCTTAATATTATCGCATCAGGATAAGGTAATTTTCCGTCGTATTTCTCTTCCATTGTAAATTGGATTTGTCTATTAAAGAAATTTAAAATTTTAAGAATATCCGAAAAATAATCTTTTTTTATAATTTCAAATAAATCAACAATAAGTAAAAATTATTGGTTTCATCTCCATTTGGCCCATCGACATGTCGAGTAGTTCTTTCATTACTTAGCAGTTACTGTTGAATCGTGTAAACCCATTGGCATATCTTTAATTTGTTCATATCATTTATCGTTAAACTGGAAATATCTCGGGTCCTTAATGTAACTATTCATATATACCATTTCTTCTCTATTGGTCTTAAATCTTGATTCATTGGTATGATGGGGATTAAAGAGATTACTTCGAATGACATTAAAATTTGCCCGTTCTCATTATATTTATCTAGAATTCTAGATTGAAATTCCCTGGCGTCATATACATTATATTTGGAGTCTTTAGCTAAATTGTTCAGAATGTCAGTAATGATTTTGCAATGATTGTGGGACGATTAGTTTATATGAGAATCGATATGTGTAATAGACACACTGCGGGCGCGCTGGCAACAAGTTGTGCGCAATTCGTTATTTTAGAGAATCGGACCGTTTATTGTAGAAGTGAAGAGCTATAATTAAATTTTGCGCAATACTTGTTAAAAGTGCTTCAGAAATATACCTACTCATGAAAGAAATTTACGGCGACGGAAGAAATGCGATAGAAGCTGACCAGTGCGTAGCGAAAGATCAGTTTCATCTAGGACATCTGAAGTTATTGAGAAAGTATGACCTTTTGTAACAAACGATCGCCGTACATCACTGAGAATGTGGAAGACTTAAAAAATTAACGAAGAAGCAATTCGAACCATCCTGCATGAAGATTTGGGTAAAACAAAAGATTGCGCTAAACTTTTTTCTTACTCGATAATGCAACCAGTCACAACTCCCATTTTATGATTGTGGTAAAAAAATAATGTCTGTGTGTTGAACCATCAAATGTTATTACCTTATTTAGCACCATGCGATCACTCCTTATTCCCGTAACTCAAAATTAAGTTAAAAGAATGATATCTTGAGGATGTTTCGACCATGCAAGAAGCTTCGACACAAGCTTTGCAGGTCGTTAGAAAACAGGCGTTCGATAAATTTATAAATCACTTTAAAAAGTGCAGGAAAGGCGGAGGATCCTTTTTTGAAAAAAAAAAACCAAAATAGGAATTACTTTCTTATTTGAATTTCTTTTTCAAACCCAATCTTAAATCTTATTTGAGGCATATATATATATATGGGGGGTTTCATATCAAGTGCACCAACTTTTGAAACCGATGTCTTCCGATCGGGATGACATTTGCACCGAGGTTAGTCCTATTGGATAGTAGTTTAGACACAATTTTTCAATAAGATCGGTGCAGATCTCTTTGAGTTAGAGGGGATCAAAATGTGACATTTTGGCCAAACAGGTGTTTTTTCTCATTCATGTAACTTATTACCTATTGTTCTTAGAAAATTTTCTCCCAAATAGTTTAGATAGCTATTTCTTCAACATTTCGGAAAAAAATACTTAAAAAAAAAAAAAAAAATGTAGACTTTTTTTTTTGCTAAATTAAAGCATTTTTTGCCTTTTTTTTCAAAAAAGGCATTTTTTTTTCATAAGAAAGCTTAGGATTTTTCCTTTAAGAGCTTTTTGGTCGCTTAGTGGGATGGGAGTGGGATATCTATGAAAATAAATATTTTGTAACTCAAGACAACGGTTTTTAAATTTTTCACAAATGCACTATTTTGAATTTTTCCTATTTGTGTCTAAAACCTTACAAATAAAACTTATACTGAGAAACTAGACAAATTAGCCTTTCCGAAGGTATGTAACATACCTTCATAACAGAAGAGAATGGTTATCTGTAACCTGAAAGAGTTATTTGCAACAATTCAATCTGAACACGAGGATGTTAGAATTGGCTTCACAAAATTAACCCAAATGAGGCCAAAACATTGCGTTTTGGCAGAAAGCAGCGGAACTCACACAGTATGCGTTTGCATTTACCATGAAAATGTTAAACTGATGTTGAAGGAAATCAACTTAAAGTATTTAACAGATGATTCGGCAGAAGATTTACACGATTACCGCGACTGCCTTAAATTGACTATGTGTCCTAATGCAACAACTTCTTGCCACTTAGGTGAATGTGCCAATTGCCCGAAAACCACATACATCACAGAAAATTTAATCAACTCTTTAGATCGAGAATATATAGAGGATGTCAAATTTGATTCTTGGATTCAGACTGACAGATGCACATTGAAAACAATCATTTTAAATGTGGGTGATTTTGTGGAAGAAATGTGTACAGGATTGCTAAACTTGAGAACCCATGACTTTTTAGTCGAAGAGCAATGGTCATTCTTCAAGGATTTGAAGGTGCATTTGAAGTCTGGTGAATTCGTTATTTCATATGATTTCGCAGAAAACTATAAATATGTTCTTCAGGATGCCATACAAGCATTCCACTTCAATAACGACCAAGCAACTATATTCACAGTAGTTATTTACTACATGAAAGATGAAAAACTGGAACACAAAAGTATGGCAATCATATCCGACGATTTAAAACATGATACCGTTGCAGTTTATGAGTACCAGAAGAGAATACTAAAATTTCTAAAATCTAAATTTACAGTAAAGAAGGTATACTACGTTTCGGACGGAGCTCGTCAACATTTTAAAAACAAAAGTAGCCTGGCAAATCTTATGGCCCATGAAAAAGATTTTGGAATGCCAGCTGAGTGGCATTTTCATCCTACTGCTCATGGTAAAGGAGTATGTGATGGTATTGGAGCAAACCTTAAAAGAAATGCAGCGAAGTATAGCCTCCAGTGCTCTCATCAAGATTGCATCTTAGATGCGACTGCTTTATTCCATTGAGCAAATAATTATTGTAAAGAAACTAAAATAGTTTTTAGTAGCAAAGGGGATCATCAGGAAACATTGAAAACACTGAAGAGCAGATTCGATGCTGCGGTAACAATCGATGGCACCGCTCAATACCATGCTTTTATACCGCTTGTCGATGGAAGACTCAAGTTGAAAAAGTTTTCTGCCTCTAGTCAATGCGATTTCTTTCCAAAGACAGCAAATAAACCAGCAGCGAAATCAACAGCTGAACCTAGTAACGCCAAGAAAGGATAGACAAAAAAACGCAGTAAATAAAGGCGTCAAAAAAGCTGGATGAAAGACTGGGTATTTAAAAATTTACAAGACTTAAGTACTTCATCAGCTACAATAAATTAAGTATAAAAACAGTTATGATATAAATGAATCTAATGCAATTAAGATTAAATTTTAATAAATTATTTATTTTTTTAATATTATTATTTTATACATTAATTTAATTATTATTAAAAATATATAAAAAATAATAATTTTTCAACATTTCTATAGAAAAAAACCGATTTTTTTCCTGAAGTTAACATATTCTGGGTATTACAGTATCGAGGGTATAACATTTTAGTTAGGTATGTTATATACCTTCGGAAAGTTTAGTTTGTCTAGTTTCTCAGTATAAGTTTTATTTGTAAGGTTTTAGACACAAATAGGAAAAAATTCAAAATAGTGCATTTGCAAAAAATTGAAAAACCGTTGTCTTGAGTTACAAAATATTTATTTTGATAGATATCCCACTAAGCGACCAAAAAGCTCTTAAAGGAAAAATCCTAAGCTTTCTTATGAAAAAAAAAAAAAAAATGCCCTTTTTGAAAAAAATGCTTTAATTTAGCAAAAAAAAAGAAGTCTACAAAATTTTTTTTTTTTTTGAAGTATTTTTTTCCGAAATACTCAAGAAATAGTTATCTAAACTCTTTGGGAGAAAATTTTCTAAGAACAATAGGTAATAAGTTACATGGATGAGAAAAAACACCTGTTTGGCCAAAATGTCAAATTTTGATCCCCTCTAGCTCATAGAGATCTGGACCGATCTTTTTGAAAAATTGTGTCTGAACTACTATCCAATAGAACTAACCTTGGTGCATCCCGATCGGAAGACATCGGTTTCAAAAGTTGGTGCACTTGACATATATATATATATATATATATATATATATATATATATATATATATATATATATATATTTAATTCGAAAGAGTTTACAATCTCTGATTTTTTAACTGAAATCTCAGTTTTTTTTTTATATTTTGATCCTTTGCAACTTTTTTCCTGACAAAACAATTGAATATAGGCTCGATATGAGACAATGCCCATTCAGGTCGGCTAAAAATAACCGTTTTGGCCACTTGAAGATTACATGCTGTTATATGCGAATATATATTATTTTTTTATGAAATTTAAATATAATAAAACAAATTTATTATTTTTCAGATATATGTTTAATAAAGATTGTTCATAGTCAAAATTCAATTATAAAAATGTTTAGATAGTCGATTTTTACTTAATTAAAAATTCTTGTTTGCTCATGTTATGTATTTAACAGAAAATGTTAACATGAGCCTTCTCTGTTAAAAATCTTAACAGATATTTGTTACGATATTTATCTACACACCCTTAAAAATGTATCAAATGAAAATCTAAAAAGATAACATTTTATTTTTATCAAGAATATTTTAAAGCGGAATATGGATTCCTATGAGCCAAAATATTAGTGTGAATTTTTTCAAAATTTTTGCGGTTAAGAAACATAATTTATTCAATTAAATCACTTCTGAAGAATACCAGCATATTAATAAAAAATATCCGCGGTAAATCTTATTACACTAAGACACACTTAGTTGACCTTAAAAGTAACAAGAAAGAGTGTTGAATAGTGCTAGTCATGCGTAAACAAATATAGAGCTATGGTATTTTAAGTTGCTTGAGAAATTAAAAGCTTCAAAAAAGCAAGATTTTATTTTTATCAGCTTTAATTTAAATACATTTTCTAAATTGACTTAGATGATTAATTCGGCAAGTAATTTTGAGATGAACTCTGCCGCCTACCTTAGAAGTGGTTCCTGCACTAAAGCAAAAAACTCGTCAGCCAGCTTTAAGTCGCATGGCTAAGACCTCTATAGATGAAGCAAATGCTACAAACACAAGGACCACAACAACATATGATAGCTTATTACACAGAAGAAACAAAATTTTCAATATAAACAATAGCAAGAACAACATACAAATAATATATTTGTTAAGAGTTTTTTCATTAAAATCTCGGAACCATTAAACCGGTTTTTGGTGACTTTAAACAGCAACCTTCTAGGGTGTCGATGAAATATTTTCACTAAAAAAGAACAAGATTTTTCTAGAAATTTTTTTTTTTTAATTATGCGGACAAATTCTCTACCAGCTGGTCGTAAAAAGTGTTGTCTAGTGTGGGAAATGATTATTGACTTGTTAAAAAAATTCGAATTTTTAATAAAAATTCATATGGTTGAGCTCGAGGTCAATGATTTTTATTATATGTATATATATTCTCCTTATTTAATCGATATTTCGATACTCTTTGAGTATCATCATCAGGATTATTCCCTAAAATTTTTAACAAAAAACAATAACTTAAGTAAATATATGTAGTATAAATAACAATAGGACAACATAACAACAATAATTATTACAATACTTTTAACATGAATACAAAAACTTACAGTGAATGTGTACATGAAAAAAACTAAATATTTTAACCCTCTAACCGTTTTTTTTCAATAATGTTTTAAAATCGACCATAATTTCAATTTTTAGTAATTAAAGCATTCTGAGAAATAATCTCAACTCAGTTTCAATTTACCTATGAAAATATGAGCGCCAGGTGCAAAATTACTTACACCGTCTGTAGACGGTCAAAACGGTTTAAGGTAAAAAAATTGGGATAATAATTTTGCATGTTGAACATGAAGGATATTTTATTTCTTCTTAAATTAAAGTAAAAATTCATTTGACAATGGTTGTTAGCGAAAAAGTGCAAAGCCCATGTGCGATTTGCTCACGGAAGTCTGGCAATTTAATCTTGCTGCTTGGATTAATGCGATGATAAAGAATATATGCATTCGTTACGGTCATATCGATGAAATGATAAAATAATCGATTCATTGGATTGCGTGTCTTTAGACGAATATGATATCGTCCCATCAAACCATCCATCAAAACCACTCCACCCATATGCCTATTGTATTCTTTTATTATTTGCGGACAATCCACTTCGACGTATTGCTTTCGTTTTCGATCGCTACGTGGTGCTTTGTTTGGATGTATTGGATGGATATTTTTCAAAAATGGCATGGCCCCAACGTATGTCGATGCAAGTCGAACTCCTCGGTTGTCCTTCCATAATACAGTCGATATGTCTACACCATATGCTGTGCCAACAAACTCAACGGCATATCCTCTGACAGCCTTTTTAAACTCTTCGTCTCTTTCATTTGGCAACTTAGAATTCGAAATTCTATTCGAACGAATAATGCCCAGACTAAAAATTCCCTTTGCACGCAGATAAATTAGAAGAGGTAGTGAGGTATAAAAATTGTCAAAATATACAATATGGTTTTGAAATTCAGAAACTGATTGGGTGAGACGCACAACCAATTTTGCTGTGGGACCAAGGTTTGGTACTCCTGGCAAGAGAGTATTGTCGCCAGCTCCGATAAAAATTTCAAATCTATATGAATATCCAAAGGTATTGCACAAAACAAACAATTTTATACCCCACTTATGAGGCTTATTCGGCATATACTGTCGTAGATCATGTTTCATTTTTGTTGCACACATTTGCTCATCTACACAAAGGCGTGCTGTTTTCGGCACAGAGTCAAATCTTTGGTTGAAAAGTTCAGAAATACTCCTGATACGATATAAAGGATCATAACCATCTACACCTCTCTTTATACGTTGTTCTTCATCGGCAAAAGATAAATATCGTTTTATGTTTTCAAATTGCCTGCAAGACATCGTGCTTCGTATTGGTTGAAATGCATTCTTGCTCCAATAACTTTCCATGCTTGGGTATCGATATAGCGACATATACAGAAGAATTCCTATAAACTTGTGAACATCTGCCTCTGAAACTGAAAACAGAGTATTGATATTTTCTTGATGCGCAGCACGGTTTGTTTCTGAAACAATTAGTTTGACTACTTCAGATGTGAAAAAGTATTTGAAGCATTGTAATGGCGTTTCTAAATTCTTAATAGCTTGTGGCAAAGAACTATTACCTTGAAATGCAACCTCATTGACATGAAGCTGTAATGGCTTTTTTTTCCACACAATTTGATGAAATTCTTTTGATTTTATATCAATTTCGGTCAAATCTTTGCGATTGAAGCCGCCAGTAGATGGAATTGATGTAGGGCCATCAGTTTCAACTTCTGGTAGTGGAGATCGAGGTCGCTTGGATGGTTTGAAAGACGCTGCTGCCGATGTGGTAGGAACTGGTGCTTCTAGTAATTAAAGTTTGAATTCAACACATAACAAATGAACAATTTACCAAAATGTTACCTTGTTCTATGGAGCTGTCATTCAAAGAAAAATTTATATCATTCAACAGTGCGGAGCTTGTATCACAATGTTCCATTTCATTCAAGCACTTCGATATTGCTGTGTTAGTAGTCTCTCCGCATTCCATGCAATCTTCAGGTTGAAAGTCCGGGTCAGAAAAATCATCGTCACTATCAAAATCATCACCGCTTAGTTCAACATCAGACATCCTGGATAGCTTAGTTTTTCGATAGTTGCCTTCTGGAGATTTCATTTTATGAAATTTTGACCCTTCGTTATCCATTGCTTAAAAACGCAGTGAAAAAATGTGATATGTCAATCAAAGAGCTTTGAAACGTCTCCTAATACGGTACGCACACGAATATATAAAAGTTGGCGTTAACCGTTATGACCGTCTACAAACGGTCATCAGAAAACATTATGAATATACATATATATTTTTTTTATTCGAAGTAAAACCATATATTATGAAAATATATAATATTTAACACTTACCATAAATTTTTCAAGCCTTTAGAAAAATAATAAATATATAATTTTTGCAATTTAAAATGCACTCTTTTTCACAATAATTTATTTCACTTTTTGCACTGACCTACAACATCCAACCGGCACTGCTACTCAAAATAGAAAGAGAAGTGAGCATTATAATTTGAATTCACACACAACATGATCACTAAAAACCGTTATAACGGTTTTTAAAGCTACTGTCGCATGAGAATCATTTATATAAGCAAAAAAGCAATGACCGTCTACAGACGGTTATAACGGTTAGAGGGTTAAGCTATAGTTGCTTACACATTGTCATCTGTTATTGCACTGAAATATACTTAAAACTAATTATTACACTGTGCCTTTATTTATCAAAAATCTGTAACTTTGAGCGTAACTACTAATATCAGCTTTTAAATTCATTCTCTTTGTTGTTGGTGTATTAATAATGTGGAGCATTTCTAACATGTAACGGCGCACAGTGGGTTGAAAAGCATGAAAAGTGAGGATTAATTCAGAGAAGACGTAATTTCAAAATATTGTTAATTTTTTTAATGGATATTCATTAATGCATAAAAAACCACCATTTAAAAAAAAAAAAAAGGAAAAAAATATTTGTTTTAACCCATTAGGAGTTTTTTTGTGTTTTGGAAAAACTGATCTTTTCTTACAATTTTCGCTGTAACTTTGGAATAAAAAGCGATAAATTGGTAAATGAAACTGCAAGTTAGAACTTAGTTAATGTGCTTTTAGAAAAAATAAAATTTTTTTAAAAATAAAAAAGGAATAAATATTATAATATGTATTTATATTATAAAAATTGAATTTTTATTTTCCAAATTCCACAATTCCACAAATTTAACTCAAAAAATTCACATTATAAAATAATATTATGTTTTTATTGATGAATAATTATAAGCACAAAACAAACAACCATTTCAGAAAAATTAAAAAAAAATTTAAAAAAAATTAATTCAATTAATATTGAATATATTGCTACATTTATAATTGAAAATGTTGTATGCATTTATTGCTATTGTTTATTTTTTATTTTATATTGTTCTTATTTAAGAGAAACTTAAATATATATATATATATATACAATTAAAATCAAGGATCCACCGTATTATCATCACCTTCATAAATATAATCAGGATCTTCAGAGTTTAGACAAGGACATCTTTTTAAATTGAAAATTTTATTTGCAATCTGTCTTAACACTTTTAGTTTCCTGCAATTTTTTTATATTGTTCTAAAACTTTTTACCCGCGAACATTTTGTAATTTCAGAGCTTCGATTTTTCGCTCCACTATAATGTGCATGATCATTAAAATTATTTATTGTAATACTAGGTTACACATTTACAACAGCAACGATAACAGTCACAGCTACGAAAATAAACACAAAACAAAAACTAAAAAAAGATTTTTCTGTTGTGTTTTCAAGCATTTTTTTTTAATTTTATACTTGGGACTTTTAATAAAAACTTGAATATTACATTCGTTGGCAAGTATTGGCAAAATGTTTTTTTGGAATACACAAGCAGAAATCCCATACTTTACTACAATGTAAATAATTTTACCCGATCTCATCCAGAATTACGTGGAAACTCAATCTCTTTATAAAAAATACCTTCTTTTTAGGACAATTTTCAAAAATTTATTAAAAATAGTTCTAAAACATTTGTCTAAAATTTTTTTTTTTAATAATACAGTCAAATACCTGAAGTTGTTGCATCCATTTGAAAAAAGTTAGAATTTAAAAAAAAAATTAAACTTGAAATATCTCGTTTTTCACATTTTACCACTTCGAGCAAAATTAAAAAAATTGTTGAACTTTGAGAGAGTATAGCAAGAAAAGTAAATAACTTAGAACAATAATTTTGACAGTTAGTGATGACCCATTTTATACTCTGTTACCCGGTATAAAAATTTGTTACAAAATACTCATTTCAGTTTTTGAATTAATCCTCACTTTTGACCCTTTTCAACCCAATGTGCGGCGTCTATAATTATTCTCGCTTTGTAATACTCTCACATCGTCAAAATTTGGTGAGTGTTTATTATCTACACAATGTTGTGTCAGTGCAGTTTTTTGTGTATTACTGTTACGCATTAACCTTTGGTCTGATTTTTGGCCTGCTATGCGTGGCTTCAATTTATTTTTCGTAGTGCCCACATAGACTTTATTACATATCACATTTTCACCACCACTTCATGGAATTTTATATACTACGTTGGATCTTTCCATTGTCTGTATTTTATCCGTGGTTTTACTGTATAGTTTAGCCATATTGTTGTCAGTTTTATGTGCAACTCTAATATTTTCACCATTAAATAGATGTGATTTTTCAAATCTTTCGGAAATTCCAGCGACGTACGTTAAAGATTTGTAAATAATTGGGTCCTCAGTTACTTTTTGACAGTCATGGAATTTTATATACTACGTTGGATCTTTCCATTGTCTGTATTTTATCCATGGTTTTACTGTATAGTTTAGCCATATTGTTGTCAGTTTTATGTGCAACTCTAATATTTTCACCATTAAATAGATGTGATTTTTCAAATCTTTCGGAAATTCCAGCGACGTACGTTAAAGATTTGTAAATAATTGGGTCCTCAGTTACTTTTTGACAGTCTTGCTTTTCATATTTAAAATCTCTTATTAGTTTGTTCGTAAGCTCCTTAGGGAAATTATTGTCATGTAATATATTTTTAATTTTATTTATATTATTTTTATGAAATTCTCTATCACTAATGTTTAATACTCTCTTAATGAGGTTATTGGCTGTGTTTATGATTATCGTTTTTGGGTGTTTTGAATGAAAGTTAATAATTCGGCTGGAAGCTGTTGGTTTTTGATACCAATCTATTTTAATATTGTCATTTTCCCTGATAATCATCGTGTCAATATACGGTAATCTGTTATGCACTCCTTTTCAACTGTAAACTTAATACTATACTTAATACTTTCATCCACGTATTTCGTCAAGATTGTAGGTTTTTCTTCCAAGTTGTTGTTAACTGTATCCAGAAGCCTTTCCATCCCAATATCAGCAACTATAGGGGATACCGGTGATCCCATTGGTAAACCTCTTTTCTGGCTATATATTTTTCCGTCGTATTTAAAATATCTATTATCATTCATACAGAATTTCACAATTCGTAGAAATAATCTTTTCGTCATAGTTGTATAATTTGCAATTTCGTCCGATCTATCTTCTATTATAACTAATGCTAGATCCACAGGAATACTAGGAAACAAAGACACAACATCAAACGAACATAATTTATCATCTTCTTGTAAAGTCAAGTTTCTAATCTTATTGCTAAATCGCACTGAATCCTTAACATTATATATTGAATTTTCTGTGATTCTTCTTAAAATCCCGAATTCGAATTTTATATAAAAAACATAATGTAGTTAGTGGTTGAGACTGGATATTAAGTGTGATAAAAAAAATTTTCTAATACTTCATGCCGGTTTCACTTACTGTTCCAATAAATTAAAAAAAAAAAATAGTTTTTAATTGTCTAAGTCTTTGTTCTATGTTCAAAAGGAAGGAATATATATTTATAAGTTTCCAACTAAGTTCATATCATTTTGAAAAATATTTGTTGTCTGTTTCAAATGTCAATTAATAAAATTTAGATTTATTTAATCCGAATCATTGGGAAATGTGAATGACATATCAAAGAATATTTTTTGATTTTTTTTAAAAGTTGCATTTAATTATAAACTTTAAATTTTTAACAATTTGTTTCTTTTATTTTAATTTATTCTTAAATAATTATAATGTAATAAATCCAATCCCTTTGTGTAGATATATACATATTCGCCTCCAGCATCATAACTTGCTCAATTAAAATCTTATCCCTTTTTATGTTCTCTACCTTAAACTGATAGAAAGATATAAAATAAATATTTTTTTTTAGAAAATATGCAAAATTTGCATAATATTTTTAAAAATTCCCTTTGTTTGAATAACACTGTACTATAAATTTTGGATTTATCCTAAGGATTTTCTTACTTTTTCCTTTAAAATAAATAAAATTACAACAAGATTCTTCTTATTTTTTTTTATATACATATATTTACAATATAAAGTGAATAACTAATAATTGTAACTTAAGTATGTCATAATTTTGCTATTAAGTAACACATTATTTTGTATTAAGAAAAAACGTTGTAAAAAATTCTGATTTCAAACCCTTTGCAACAATATCTTTGGTGTTTGTATTAAGTGAATTTGGGTATAAAAAAATCTTTTGTTGTTGTTCAATTACCGTTATATCTTCAAAATAATTTAACATGCTGTTTTTGCCTTGTCGTCTTTATATTCAAACCAATACTATTAATAAAAAAAAATTTTAATACATATTCAAGAATAAAAACGATTCGAAAAAAATGAACAACAAAACCTTTTTTTTTTTGTACGACTTTTTCTGGTGCTTGCCATACATTTACATTTATTTAAATTTTTAAGGATCTTGGGGTGAAGTTGTTGTTTTTGCTGATTCTTTGTATATTTCTTAACTCTGGCTTTTTGGTGAATATGCACTCATGAAAAATGGATAGTTAGATTATGGTAATTTTCAGTATTTTTAAAGTGCTTTATAATTTGCAAAATTTTGGTTCAAGAAAGAAAATTTTATTTGAGCTGATGTAAAATCGGATATTGCCATAAACACTTGGGTGTAGTGACATTTTATAAGAGTGAAGTGATGGACATTTTAGTCTTTGCCAACCCTTTAGTAAAATTTATAATTAGCTCAACATTTTAACCCTTAATAGGTATTCACGTTTTGATGTACTTTTTTGTATTTTTTTTTTTTTTAAATAGGACTAACATGAGTACTTTAATCCGCAAAAATACTTCTCGCAAAATTTCGTAGTCATCACTACGCATAATTTGGCAAAGAGGGACTGTACCCCCATAACTGTACCCAAACCCCTTGTGGGTTTTACTTTACTAACATAATTCAATCGTCTTGGCGAAGGTATCATCCGCCCCCTAAATATGGTGTTGCAGAGTGTGATTTATTTTAGATTTAAAAAAATATTTATAGACTTAAAAAATAGAAAACAGTACTAAATCTGATACCTTTGAAACATTTTTTTCGCCTAAGAAAACGAAAAGTAACGAGACGATTAAAATTCACATGAGAAATTAAAAATAAAATTTTCAGAAAATGTACATGAAAAAAATCTTTCCACTCACAAACAAATTTGGCGTTTTATGGTTCTCGTTTTCATCCTTGAAAAATGAATTATGCAAATTTAATATAAGTAGTTAAATGTTAATTTTTTAAGAAAGTTCTTTTTTAATAAAAGGCACTGTTTATGAAATGCACGTTTTAGAGAAAGGAGACTTCTTTAAGAAAAGATACATTTATTAGAAATGGTAATATATTTTAAAAATGTACTCTTTTAAGAAAATTTCCTTTAGAAGAGAAAATAACTTTTTTATAAAATTTATATTTTTTTTCAGAAAATTAAACTTTTTATAAATGGTTACTTTTAGGTAAGTATTTTTTTTCAAGAAAATGTCATAATTTTAGAAAATGCTAGAGTTTTAGAAAAGGAGAGGTACTTTTTTAAAAGGGAAGAAAAAGTACTTTTTTAAGAAAATGTAAATTTTTAAGGAAATTAACCATTTATAGAAAATATGCTTTTTTCAAAGGGTACTTTTTTAAAGAAAACTTATTTATTTATAAATGGTACGGTTTAACCCTGGAAGGTTACTCTTCATTTTAGTACATTAAATTTACTCTTCGTCGAATCGACGAACAATTTTTTTAAAAAAATTTCTAGCTGAACGATTTTTAAAGTAAAAAATAAACAAAATTTTATTTAGTTAAACATTTTATTAAAAAATAAAGAAAAAAAAAATTAAAATATAAAAATAAAAATTCTTTTTCAGTCTTGAAATTCGATACGAAAATGGCCCCTTTTTTTGGTTTATATGATAAAGAGTAAATGAGCTTCGTCGATTCGACGAGCAGTAACCGTCCAGGGTTAAGAAAACCTAGTTTTTAAGAAAATGTACTTTTTGAGGAATGGTACTACTTTAAGTAAGGGAAAATTTTTAAGAAAAAGTTATTTTCTTAGAAAAGGTATTGCTTTCGAAAAATTTATTTTTTTAATAAAAGTAGTTTTTTAAGAAAAGGTACTTTTTAAGGTAATTAAAATTAAATTTTCTAAGATAACTTATTTAACCCGCCAATGGTGACGCAAATTTGACTTTGATCAATGGTATGGTATCAATGGTTTTCAACTGAAGATCTTTCGAAACTTTTTACCAATTGTTCAGTAGTTCATGCCCGAAATTATAATAAAAAAAAATAATGGATAACAAAGTTATTGGAATTTTTGAACACACCCGGTCTCACAGAACAGTATGCCACCATTGGCGAGTTAAAAATAAACGTAGTTTTTTTTTAAAAGCATTTTTACGATTTTACGCGAACAGTCAGCCAAAGGCCGCTGAATTATCGGGAGGAATCAGCCGAAGTCCGATGGATTATCGAGAGCAGTTGGTCGAAAATCGGTGGATTATCGGGAGCAGTCACCCAAAGGCCGCTGGAATAAATTTATGATGATAACCTTAGCAGACCGTCGTTTAAAAGTATTTGTGGATTTCTGGCTTTACAGAAAGGTGTTGCCACACAGTTTCTTATCGAAACAGGACATAATTTATTCACACCAACCTTGTATACTTATCCTATTTGAAATACCAACTGCGTGAGAATTACAATTGATATGAGCTAGATATAAATATCATTGGTATTTAAGTATAAGCTGAGCTGGTTGTTCTGTTAGTATGAATGAATGTATGTGCACTTGATTTGGTATGTTATATTTAATGCAGCTGGTGTGGTTGTTTTGTTGGTGTGGCGATATATGTATGTATCTATATAGTAGTTAATGTGAATGATCTTGATCAATGTTAACGCCCCGGTAGGTGAGTAGGTAGCGTGCTCGCCTATCATGCGGGGGTCGTGGTTTCGATTCCCAACAAAGGCTTTGGTCTGTCGCTGCAAAAAAAAAACAGCCAAATTTGAATCTGCAGACAAGCCACTCGGCTTCGCGGAACTAGGCTTTAAAAAAAAAAAAAAAAAAAAAAAAAAAAAAAAATAAAAAAAAAAAATTTCGACATTTGGATTATTTTAAAAAAAAAATATATATATTATTGGGCATGTTGTTAAGCTGTTTATGGATATTTTTAAGTGTATTTACAAGCTGGGTTGGTTGTTCTGTTGGTGTGAATGAATGTATGTGCTTAGTAGCTGGTGTGAATTATATGTTGATCAATGTGTATCGTTACTACTATTAGGTATGCTGTTAAGTTATTTATGAATATTACGAAGGGGGAATGCCATTTGCGATGTCACTTCTTTCAGAAAATGTCAGTTTTTTGTAAAGAAAATGTACTTTTTTAGAAAAATAGTTTTGTAAGAAAAGTTAAATTTTTAGAAATGTTACTTTTTTCAAATGGGGTAATTTTTTAACTTTTAATGGTGCGTGGCATTAAGCCTTCATCCGTGATTATATTAAATATTATTAGATAAAATGTGATAATAATAAAACCATTGATAGAGATTTGATTTGTTTGTATCTAATTTAGATTATATTAAAGCTTACATATAAAAGTAATTTTTCGGTTATAATCACTACTTTTCCGGAAACCCCTCAATTAAAGATTTAAAATCGTCCACATTTTGCGATATATTTTTTCTGCTCTTTAACACTCTTTTCCCTTTGTTACAATTGACTTGCTTCTTTGTAGAAAGTGCAACATTGTTTCGTCTGCTTTTGGATCCTACAATTATTTTAGACGTTCTCTCGAGTATTAGCAACATACATATTTTGATCTAGAATTTGCATAGTTTCATTGTCCATTATGCACAGGAGTATTTTTTTTGAAACAAGTATTTAATTTCTGTGCTCTATATTTTGGCCCTTAAATTTTTTTGCCGCTTTTCTGTCTGGAATTTTTTGTAATTTGGCTTTAACTTTTCGCACCAGCCTTTACCAGCTTTTCTACCGGATGTGTTGGGATATTTTTTCAATATTTATTATATTTTCTTGGCTTTAGAAGCATCACCTAGACCTTTCTTTCTTCCCGAACCATGTTTCTTATCAATGGTGAAATACTTCTGATAGTTTGTAATAACAATGGAAACAGTTTAACGGCAGCTCTTTTATTTTTTGACCAGCTCTTTGCTGGATCAAGTTGGGCTTTGAAAATACTTAACAATTTTAATTTTTTCACTCTCTTTAATCAAATTAACAACAAATGGGCTGTCATTAAGCACAATAACTTAAATATTTTTCAAAGATAACTGGTGTTATGTTTTTGATGTGTAAAAATCTATGCACTCAGGGGGGTAAAGTCCAATTTCACAATACAATCACAAAAACAGCGTAAGAGAAAATCGGTGTAAGGTATATGTAAGTGTATTGGTGTATTAATAAGCAGAACCACCGAGTTCGCTGTCTGTTTAGCAAAATCACAAACCTTTTTCGTTAATTTTAACTATTCAAGTGTATATTTGCTAATGACCGCTAGGAGTGCATGTTCAAGAACTTACAGAGTTGTTGTTTTTTTTGTTTTTAATATTCAAGTATATATTTTTTATTGGCAGAACTTTTGTAGTAAGCAGACCCGCCGAGTTCGCTGTCTGTTTAGCAAAATCACAAATCTTTTTCGTTAATTTTAACTATTCAAGTGTATATTTGCTAATGACCGCTAGGAGTGCATGTTCAAGAACTTACAGAGTTGTTCTTTTTTTTTTTTAATATTCAAGTATATATTTTTTATTGACAGAACTTTTTTAGTAAGCAGAACCGCCGAGTTCGATGTCTGTTTAGCAAAATCACAAATGTTTTTCGTTAATTTTAAATATTCCAGTGTATATTTGCTATTGACAGAACTTTTTAAGTAAGCAGAACCGCTAGGTGTGCTGTGAGTTTAACATGTTCACAAACTTACTGAGTTGTTTTTTTTTTAATATTCAAGTATATATTTGCTATTGACAGAACTAGAACATTTAAATTTTTATTAACAAACCAAAAGCTTAACTTAACGCTTAAGGGGGTAAAAATATATTTCACAATATAATCAGAAAAACAGAGTAAGGCAAAAACGGTGTGAGGTGTGAGTGTATTGGTGCAACGATTATGATATTTTCTTAATTTCCGACTTGTGTTTCACTCTATTTTCTGCATTTAAGACATGCAAAATCTTCTTAAGTTCATATTTTCTTTATAATTTTATTAAAAGCGCTTAACTTTCTTGAAGAAAAAAGAAAAATAAATCTTTCTCGTCAACTTTTCCTTTTTCCACGTATTTTTTAGTTGATAATTTCTGAAAATCAATTGGTACTTTTTTAAATACAATTGATATTTCTGAGATACAATTGATACTTTCTGAAATTCAATAAATTTTTTCTGAAATACAATTAATACTTTCTGCAAATCAATTGATACTTTCTGAAATACAATTGGAAAAGGTGTAGATGTTTACACATCTCCCTGTGATTGGACTCACATTGATTTTTTTTTTATTTTCAATTTTGTTCGTTATATGAAATTTGTCTACTGAGGGCCCTGAGGTTGGAACCAGCATCTACCTTACATAGACTCGAACGTGGACTTTGTGGTCATGCAGTGTGGTTAAGAATCAGTTTTATACCATACAGCTTTTACTTCGTATTAATATCAGAAGATAAAACACTAACAAATATTACTATGGTTTTTTTTAAATCTATATATATAAAATGGAATGTGTGTCTGTTTATTTGTTTATTTGTTTGTTGTTGGTACCTTATAGGAGACCAAACCTCTGGACCGATCTTCCTGAAATTTTCACAGCATTTAACTGGGACTCTGGCATGATTAATATGGTACTTTTTTTTCGAACACGCCTACTTTTACGCCCACTTTTTACAATTATGTAATTGCTCCCATATAGTTTTTAACAGATTTACTTCAAATTGTATACACATTATACTCCAGGCGAGGTAGAAATAAACATTTCTTACGCCACGCCCCCTTTCACGCCCCTTTTCACGCCAAATTTTGTTTGAAAGTTTTAAACGATTTGTTCTCTGTACAAATTTGTTCCTTCCAACGGATTTTTTTTTATTTGGTAGTATATTGCTCTTAATACTGTTAACGTCGCCATATAACTATGAACCACGCCCACTTCACCGCCCCCTTTTTTTAATTCAGATACTTACTTATACCACTAACAATGCTTGCGATACAAAATACTTTTTTTGTATATGTATTTACCTAAAGTTATGGTAGCCATACATTTTTTATTACCAAATCCGCCTTTTTCTGCCCATTTTACCTTAAATTATAATTAATCTGCATTCAATCTATATATATAAAAACTAATGTGTGTTTGTTTGTGCTTTATAGGAGGCCAAACTCCTGAACGCCTCTTCCTGAAATTTTTACAGCGTGTTACTGTGGCTCTGGAAGGAATAATAGGCTATAATAATTTTTGATTGGACAAAGGGGCGGTGCCACGCCAATATAACTCAAAATTTGAAATCGTCATATCTCTGGAATTTTTTGACCTACGGCGGTCATTTTGTACATATGGTATTGGAATGAATAGAAATACATACCAGAAGAAAAGTGGGCGGGACCACGCCCCTTTTTAGAAAAATAAAAAATCGCAA